>JBBPCX010000135.1:9642045-9676122 GCA_037974365.1 Hydrocynus forskahlii
ATACATATATATATAAAAGGTTTATAATATGTATATACATATATATGTATAAAAGGTTTGTCATACCTGGGCACTTCACATCCATGAAGTAGGAGTTTGGACTTTGTACAAGCCTCTTCTTCTTGTGCTGCCTCCTCTCCAAATCAAAGGTGGGGTGGATTAAATCTTTGGCCAGCTGTTACACAAAAACACAGGGAACCACACAGACCAGTTAAAAACAGATCGACATTTGTAATTGATACAGAAGGATACACATCATCAACATGGAGAAATATAAACACACACGTGACAGGCGAAGGGAAACCCTAGATGTTGTTGAACAGTCAACAACACACCTGAGGATCAGGATATATTCTATCAAGCCCACCCCTCCCCTCCAAGGGTTAAAGAAAGGAAAAGAACCCCAAACAAAGTGAGAGAAAGTTGCAATTTAATAAATTACTAGATGACAGTGATCCAAATAAACATACTATCCTATGGTATAGGCCTATTTGATTTTATAAATTACTTCACGCATTATATTTGAAATTAGGTAATTTAAACACGATCAGCATACTTGAACTGACCTAAAACACGATTAGCATATTAATACCCAGAGAAGTCCAAAAAGATATGTAAACAAGGCCCCCAACACAACACAACACAACCCAGTTCCAGCAAACCACGCCATGTGGCTCCAGAAAGAAACAACTAAAATCATTAGATGGCTTTAAGACTATGCTCATTACAGTGGTTTAATATCAACAAACAGATAAACACCTCCAGTTGCGACAGCTGTCAAAACTCATCGTTTAGTTTTGTTTAAGAAAGAAAGACATGTGGACTTACAGGCATTTTCTCAAACGAGGGATTTTCTCCTGCGTAGACTCTCTGCTCCACTGTACCTGAAACACGCTGAGCTAGTCTCTGGTTGCCACGCGTGCTTTATAAATCCCGATTACACTCAAGTCAATGAGGAGACATGTCCAGGCATGCCGCGTCACTGTTCTCTACGTAATCTTTCATTCATCACCAGTCAGATACGCCAGGATAGAGGCAATCTCATTATGACCTGAGTCACAACAGCATGACAGGTACACAAATATATTGTGACGCCTGACCATCAATACCAACAGGGAGTTTAATGACACTGCATTAAAAGACTTTAACATGGAGTTGTCCCCCCCTTTTCCTTTATAACAGCTTCCACTCTTCTTGGAAGGCTTTCCACAAGATTTTAGAGTGTTTCTGTGGGAATTTGTGCCCGTTCATTCTTTAGAGCATTTATGAGATCAGGCACTGATGTTGGACGAGAGGGGCTGGCTCGCAATCTCTGTTCCAGTTCATCCCAAAGGTGCTGGACGGGGTTGAGGTCAGGGCTCTGTGTGAGCCAATCAAGTTCTTCCACACAAAACTCATCCAACCGTGTCTTTATGGAGCTTGCTTTGTGCACTGGGGCACAGTCATGCTGGAATAGAAAAGGTTCTTCCTAAACTGTGTCCACAAAGTTGGAGGCATGGCGTTGTCCAAAATGTCTTGGTCTGCGGAAGCATTAAAGTAAAGCCCTTCACTGGAAGTAACAGACCTAGCCCAAACTCTGAGTAACAGTATCCCAATACTTAATCCATAAAGGTGAAATTTGTGAATATGTGCCAAAGAAAGGGCATCATGTTCTGATTTAAAATATAATTAATAGCAGAAATATTATATTGTCCTTTGAATGTACAAAAATTGTCATTTTTCTTTGGTACTGCCATATCACAACACAACAAATATCATTTCCAAGACAAACATTTACAGTAAAGTGCAAACACACCACCGCAGAGCATGCAGTGTGAACAATAGTATTTTTTTTTCTCTGCGTTTAACCCATTCACCAAGTGAAGCAGTGGACTGCCATCATCAGTTCTTTGGGGACGGTACCTCAGTGGTGCCTTTAGCAGTCCTGTGATTAAAACCCACAACCTTCTTGTCGCATGGGCAACTCCCTAACCACCAGACCACCAGCCGTCCCAACTGAAACTGAAGCAAGCAAAAAAATCATCCTTGTTACAAAGCTTGAAGCATTTCACTACCCACCACCAACTTTACACAATATTTACATACATCTAATAGACTCCCAAATCTGAAATGATTCCTGTCTGTTTTCCAGGTGAGGTTGTATTTGAGACATGACCCCAGAACAAGTCACTTTCTTTCAAACTGTTGTATGAGACGAATAAGGTACAGCTCAGATGACTGAAGAAGTTGTTGTCATCTATACTCATTATCGCTATTAGATTTTGATGAAAAAAAAAATGCTTTATTATACAAATTCATTTTTTCCACATACAATGTTTACCCACAAGTCAGTTACTCTTGATGGAACTTTATTCAAGTCAAACTTATTTAAAGTCTATTATTCTTGATGATTTTATTTTTCATTTTAGTCAGCATCTATAAGTTAGGCTTACTATTATTATTACTATTATTATTTAAAATGTTGAATATAACATTGCAAGCTTGCATTGTTGTTTGAGGGGATTTTTAATATCTGGCAACCTTGGAGACAGCCCACACTTCCTCAAACTGCGCAGGAGCTGCACACGAGGAGCCCCAGACGCAATCAATGCACTACTGAACATGATTCCGTATTCAAAATAAACTCATTATTAGGACGCGATTAGGACATTTCCCAGGGAAAATACGAAAGAAGCTCCGGATATTCATGTACCTTAAGTATGAATAGACTGCTGGGCAAAAGTGGCTTTTTATTTTCATTTACAAAAGAGTATAAATCCAGAAAGAACTCACTGCGGACTGTCAGTGTTGTGCCTGAACTAAATGGGCTAACTTGCTTTTCCCCGACGTTTTCATTTAAGAGGAGAAGACTGTCAAGTACACGTTGATGCTAGTACATCTAAATAATTACTCATCTGACGTCTGGATTCGTTTTATTAAAGAAGTGAGGTTTTTTGTTTGCTTGTTTTTTGGACTAGCTGTCTGTTGTACAGTTGTTCTGATTTAATTCAGAACACCCTTAATATATTTTCCAACTGAATAATAAACTCAGCAGCCCCACCCTCTGCTCCTACAATACTGTCTCTGTCACAATACTGCATTCATTCAGAGGTCACTGAACTAAACGTCTTGTCCTGTTGTATTTTTGCTCGCACTCTCTCTCCTGCTTTCTTCACATTGTTTTTGTTCTTGTGTTGCATGATGGTTCTGAATATTTTTTTTTTCTGGATCATAATTATTCCTGCAAGCTTATACTTTAAAAGGGACAGTATCTTTTTATTTACAAATTCGACAATTATTTTTAAATATTTTTGGGTTAACGAGTGGGATCATGATCTCTGATGACTCGAGCTACAGTACCACCTGCTGGACAAAACGCCCACTACATTTCCACCACTTCAGTGGGCTTCTCCCCTGCTGAATGGCCCCTTACACAGTTTCAGACATTAACAGTCCCAACACACCTGATCGAGCTCAACAGCTTATTATCAGGCCCTTTATGAGCTGGATCAGATGTGAAAGTGCAATCAAGCACTGCTGACATAGCAGTTACATGCACAGTAGCATGCTTATACAGCTGGTCCAACATGATGGTCCGGCATTTTGTTTTATGGGGCACACTTGTTTGTTGCCCATTTTGTTTTATGGGGCACACTCCATTACTGTAAGACTATAGACCTGACTGCTGATAAAGGTAATGTTACATACATTTACTCACTAATTTATAATCTTTCTAGTATGAAGAGATAATGATTATATTTATATATGTACTTCATTGTGCTTTTGATGCTGATAATTCAGAGGGGACCTTACCACTTATACTACTTGATGCTCATTAAAAAATTATAATATGACATATAAACTGTGATAATTTCATTTTATCTGATTTTAATCTGATTTTGCTGCTTAGGATCCTATTATTAGTACATTTGTTACATAAACTGATTCTGAACATCAAATTGACTGCCATTAGATGTAGGGGTTCTCTATCAAAACCAGCTGTGTAATTATTTAAGGTATTTGTGGAAGGTCATCAGACTTGATATGCAAGCCTGTCATATCTTGGTGAAGTCAGTAGCTTTATTCATACATACTGAACTCTGTTTTACAGTGTCGCTGCTCTATAGAGGTAAACATTAAAGGTAAAATTTCATTTAAAATGTAAAATTGAAGTGTTATGGTATTTGTCTAGTAAAATAAATGATTCCAATAGATTACCTTATTTGACTATTAATTTCAAATAGGTTTAAGTCTCATCTCATTGTTATAGAGACTTGTTGAAGTAACCCGGGCCAGAAAATGTTTGTGAACTGTAATGTGTGCAAAACGTACTGGTCCTCTGCAGATACTCACTAAGTTTTAACATTATGCCTAAACATTATTCTTTCTGACAGTAACACCTTTCTGACAGTAAAATCCCCCCAAAACAGGAAGCTCAGAGTCACACATGTCCATGACCGTTGTGAGGACTGTTGGTGGGTATTTGAAGGTTAAGGCCAAGTGAGCAAAGTAGTTTTCAGAATCTCAGAACTGCTGTCCTGCTTTATGGTCTATAATCTGTTTTCTTGTTGTAGCGCTTCACACACATCACACTATTCAGCAGAGAGAAGGCCAACATGTTACACCAGCTTTCATTCAAAGTGGTGCCCAGCAAAAAGCGACTGATTCCAACTTCCCAATATCTCATGATTATAAATAAATGCAAGAAGTGTCTATCTTGTGAAATTTTGTTTTTGGTCTGGAAAAAACATAGTGGGCATTTTTGGACTTCTTGTCAAACAAGCATTTTTCATTTTGTAGAGGCCTATAATAGCTTCCCCCTGTCTCACCCTTGTTGCTGTTGTTCTGATCACGTACCTACATTCAGTTATCAGCTCCACTTGCTATATGTTAGATGTGTCAACAAAAGTGGACAGAAAGTGAACCCAGTGTTTAAAAACCTTCAGCAGCACTTCTGTGTCTGATCCACTATGAGCAGCACACACATAATCACACTGTGTTGAGTATGATCCACCTGTCAGTTAATGTTTCCCTACTGGTGGTCCTGTGGGGGTCCTGATGATTGATGAATGGGGTACAGAGGGATCACAAATGGTCGAGAGAAACAGATGAATTACAGCCTGTATTTATAAACTACAAGGTGAACATCTTTGGTCTGTGGAGCTGAATAAATAGACAGTGGGTGTGGACATAAGGTTGGGTAGCAAATGAAGTGGTTGCTTGTTGTATATTGTTATGGCCAGAATTGACAGAACAGTCAAACTACTGAATGTTATGCTTAGTTTGTAATATAAATGAATAAATAATGAGCAATAAACACTTGGGGTGGGTGTTAAACATTAAAACACTCAAACGTGCAGGGTAGGGTAAAAAAGATTTGCGTTTAAAATAGTTTGGTTTAACAAATATAGACTGAACAGACCTATGTATTGTCACCAGTTAAACAAAACAGTACACCTTCTCAACTTGTAATGGAAATGAATGGAAATGAAATCACTCCATCCTCATTTTTACTCGATGTAAAGGGTGTGTGGCATTTCCAAATTATTTGCATACAAAAAGAAAGAACAAAAATAGGAAGGTTTTACTCTGACATCAACAGTATGTAGTGCAGTGGTTTTTCCAGACACCGGAAAAACAGTACATTCAAACAGGCTGTTTTGCAGCTTTGTTTCCATGTATGAGCTGTGTAGCCTGGGGAGTAGGTGTTTACAAACTGCATCAAACTGAAAAAAAAAACAAAACAAAAAAAAAACATCAAAAATGCAGTTTTCCAAGAAATGGCCTCTTTAAAGTGATGCGTTCTTTCAGTACCAGACAGCTCAGATTTTCAGTGAAGGTATAAAGGTGCTTTCCATACACAGTGCAGTCATGGGAAGACTCTTTAAGGGCATTACATCAGTGATGTCTGGGTGATTCCCACATTGACTGGTAAAGTCTAAGCTTTGGAGACTTGTAAAGTCTAAGCTTTGGAGAGGTGAGTATGCATGACTGGCTTTCAAACAGGCATGGCACATTACAAATATTTTCCGGTGAGGAGGGAGATTGTTTACCATGCCTTAAACCACAACATTTTAATCAAAACAAAACAAAACAAAAACACCTGGCATGTATCCTTGAGGCATCCTGATACCTGCTTCTGGCATGTCACCCAAATCATCCTGATACCCGTCTGCTCGTGTTCCATCACGCTGGCAGGGTGGGTGACCTGATCAAAACCACAGCTGCCAGTCTGATGCCCAGAAACACAAATGACAGTATGCACAATACACACATGAACAGAAATCATGTGAAACCATGTTTTGTAAGGTTAAGGGAACGCCGCTGTGTGGTCGTGGAGCATGAAGATGGGTGGGTTTTCAGAAACTACAGCGCCCAGACGCTGCACGCGCGGGGTGACGTCAGAGCTCGAGGCAGTCCGAGGCACTGTATGAACCGGTGTCAGTGGAGGAACAACGAGGACGACCAGACAGCTTTCAGGCAGCCTTCAGACAGCTGGTCAATGGCTAAAACCTACGACTATCTCTTCAAACTCTTGCTCATAGGGGACAGCGGAGTGGGAAAGACATGCCTTCTCTTCAGGTTCAGCGAGGACGCCTTTAACACCACCTTCATCTCCACAATCGGTACGAGCTCACCTCCACACACGAGCACAGACCTTACTGTGTCATCTCACCCATATGGTGTTTCATGCACGTTGTTGTGATTACCAGAACATATCTACGTTCAGGAAAGAACCCAGCTAATTCATTATACGAGGATGGGTATTTGAATCTGGTGTGGATTCAACATCTGGATACAGCTTGCAGGGTTTATCCTCATCCTCCTTATCAGCTGTGCCTAGGCCCGCAGCTTTGGGGGGAAACATAGCATTAATCACAGAAGGGGAAGAAAAGATAATGTTATTTTCGGGTATGTTACAGTGACATCTCCAGTTTGCTCCTTTATGTTATCCCAGACATACTGTGCATATTTTAAATCTCTTGCTATTGTAATGAGTTGCTATAGTATTCATGAAGATGTTAAAGAATCCATTCTTTACAGAGACAGCCATTCTTCTTTTGAGAGATATTTCAGATAAACAGACTTTACCTTTTTGTTATGATTGTATAAAGGGTATATAATAGTAATGTTCTATTAGGATCTAGTGGGATAATGATTTCAGTTTATCCACAATGCCACCCAATAAGGGTAACAGAGCAGTCAAATGTGTTTTGAGACCTAGTTAGAAAATTTGTTTGTCTTGTTTGCACTGTTGCCTTTTAAAATGGGACATTCAAATACATAAGTCTTTTATGGTTTATACCTGTTTGTGCGGCTATGGCTTATCTTGTATATAGAGTCTATATTCGTAGCTTAAGTCATTTCCACTTCAAGGCCTTGCATCTGATTACAGCATGTTTAAATCGTCACCATCCTCCCTGCCTTTGTTTGAGATGACGCCTTGAACTTGGGAGCTCAGGACTTCCCTGCCGCCTGGAAGAAGTTTTTCATTGTGTTTGAAAAAAAATATTTTAAGAAAAAAAAAAAGGCTATTTTTTAAAAAAGCCCTCTTTTGTTCCTTAGTACGTGAACTTTGGGCATTGTAGAGAAAGTAACTGCAGTTTAGAGGCTTGACATTCAACAGGGATGTTTCATACACTCAGTGTTGTGCTCTTTTGAGTTAATTTGTTCGTATGTGCTACGTTTCATTATTTCATTCTGTTCTTTGGGAAATCCAACACAATGTAAGATATTATGTTAATGACCAGGCCTTTTACACTTGTATGACAACAATGGGCTGCAGGATTCAAGGCCAGTTATGCTGGGAAACGCTTTCTGTCCCACGGATTCAGGCCTGATCGTAAACAGAGAGCCACTCTGTTTAAAGCCACCTCTGACTCTCGTGACATTCTGCCCGTTCACGCCGCCTTTCTGCTGACAATTCAGTAGGCAGAGGCCTGTTGGGCAGCTACTTCCTTGTGCCAGGAGGTGTCTGACCCCAGCTGTGGCCACACTGCAGGCTTCCCTAACTTCTCCAGAGCATGCGAGACATCCTCCAGAGCTTCCCGTGACTCACTGTCTGTGTGTGCTTCGTTTCTCTCAAACATATTAGCCAGAGTTTGGTTGCCATTACTAAATGCACCATTCCTTTGTAGAAGGCACCTGTGTAAGTTGAAATTTCCAACATGAACATAATGTTTGAAATGCATGGATATGAATGGTAGTGGATGTTTTTTTTTTTTTAGTTGCTTCCCTGGAGACAAGCTGCAGTGCTAACAAGTAGATCTCTGTTTATCTGTGTGCTCACTCTTTCCGGTTAAAGGAAAGCAAGAGCGACAACTACCTAGCTTACCACTTCCTTTGGGCGCCTCTTGACTTGTTTTTTTTATCAACCTCAGCTCAGCAGTTACTTTAAAAGTTATGCTGTAATTTCTTCTATTTTATTGATCTTAGCTGTGTTTGTACAACCTGACTTTTTTTTTTTTTAGATATTTACGCTGAGGGCCCATCATAGATTTTTAAAATAAGTGTTGTAGTATGTAAGCACTGTAACATACTGGTAAACATGATCCGTAGGGTTCGTATATTGAAACTGAGCTGCAAAAAGCTCTTTTCCTTGTTTTCTTTGTGATGAACCAGGGAGTTATATCCACCCATTCAGTCTACAGTTGTTTATTGCCCTATTCTTTTACAATGGCATGTTTCAGGGCAGCGAGGGAGAACAGAGGTCATTTGCATATACAGTTTCAAAGACACAGTAACAAAACAGCCTCTATATATAAAGAGCTTGGAGAACAATCATGTAAAGTTTAATTATGCCTGTTTTTATATGTAAAACCATGTAAACATCATAAGTGGACCTTGGGGGCAAAGGGGGTAGAGTGAACATTGGATATAGGCCTTTTAAACTTCACCTTTCTAAAAACTTCAAACACATACCTCCAAACCCTTCTGGCACTCCTGTTGCTCCATCTTGCTGGCAGATCTTCTGGCTCTGATCAAGCAAACGCTTTTTCTGAAGGAAGGGGGCAATATAACTAATTGGAACAAGCCACTCATTTGATTAGAAGGACGGAACTCTTCATTTCTTCATTATTTTAAACGAGAGCAACGACTTTTCTTCCTCTCCCTGCGCAACAGCAAATCTGTATGTAATGTTTGCCTTGTCTGTTGTGTTTACAAATTCTGTCCTGCACATGAATTTGCCACTCCATAGCTTGGACTTTGCTGGTCTTTGTGGTTTTTTAAATCCGTTTGATGTAGTATTTACTATAATTTAGTAAATAGTAAGGTACCCTTTACTCTCCTACACATTTACACATATCTGCTTTGTCATGTTGAAGTTGGAGAGTATGTTTCAATCTGGACTGCTTTTTGAATGAGGCCCCATCTGAGATATATTGCAATACAATATATAGAACATAAAATTAAATCAAAACTGTATATAATACATAAAGCCTTATCAAATGTCATAAATTGAGGTTTTTTTGTTAATTTGTTAAGCTGCAGTGTGTGGCGTCATTGTGTCTGTTTTTCTCATTTTAGGAATTGATTTCAAAATCAGGACGGTAGAGCTGAATGGAAAGAAAATCAAACTACAGATATGGTACGAATTTCAGAAATATGCTCTTTCCACTCGACTTTTCAGTCAAACATTGTTGATGTCTCAAAGAGTCAGTTATATCATGCTCTCCAAATCATGTCTAATTTCTTAAACTGTACAGCACATCACTTCTAAACTGATGTACAAGAGTTATAGGTGCTTACAGTCCAGGTCCTTAATCTTATCCACTTATATGTACCTTGTAGACTTTGTTCCCTGAGTGATTCGGTTTTATACCGCCTGTAAATGAGCAGTACAGGCGACAACTGTAGCATGGAGGAGACAGCATTGCTTTTAAATGGTTATTTAGTGTGTTTTTACAGGTTCAGGAAGGAGTTGTTGATCTCCCAAAATACCCCACAAGTTGCAGGAGGGAGAAGGTTTCTGAGTGATAGTGTAATGGTGTTAGGAGCCCAGCTGGTTTTTCCTGTTCGGGGGTCAGTGCTTGGATGCCCAACCCTGTCATTAAATGACTAGTGTGAAGGAAAGGACATGCACACAATGTTGCAGCAAAAAATGCCTGCCTGCTCTGTTTACAGGATGTGTAGATTGAGAATGGTGGGGCTGGGAAGGGTGGGTCTGTAAAACCTCTGTAGAGAATTCAGGACATGGTGGGTTACAAACTGAGGAAGTGGGGTGAAGACGAATAGCCTTTCTGTCTGCTGCAGTGACGTAAAATATATGTGCTCTCTCTCCTGATTACAGGGACACAGCAGGCCAAGAGAGATTTAGGACCATCACGACAGCATACTACAGGGGAGCCATGGTAGGTTCTCCTCTCCATCACACTGCTCTGATTCATATGCATTCATAGATACAACTTTATATAAGGTGTAAACTGACTCTCTTCCTCTCTCTGACAGGGTATTATGTTGGTGTATGATATTACTAGTGAAAAATCCTTTGAAAACATCAAGAACTGGATTCGCAATATTGAAGAGGTGAGTTTGAGGACACAATAGCAACAGGATCGTGTTCTCTGAATCAGTATTATTTATGAATGGAAGATGCATCTGTACAGAGTTTAGCAGCTGTCCGACTTGAACATGTCACGAACTCCTGCTGTTTAAATGATGAGTTAAATTAAGGGGTTGACCAGGAATGCCACCTAATTATGCTGAACTTGGCCCTCTAGGACTGGAAGAGATAACTAATGCTTTACGTATGTGATTGATTCCTCCCCAATTAGAGGTTTTATGTTATTTGATATTATAATTGATCATTCATTTGATGAACCATTTCCCAATACTGGGTTTCGAATACCGCTGCACTGCCAGTTTTCAAGGGCTTGTTAATTAGCTCTTGAATCAGTTGTGTTGGGAGCTGGAAAAACGCTAAATGTGCAGGGATACTTCGAGACTAGGACTGGAGGATTGGCAGTGTGCTGTGATTACTGTACAGTATGTATACATGGTGGTCTGTATGTGGACTTTATCAGTAGGTAAGTAATTAGTGCTGTATATTTATTACTGACCCTAGCACGCTTCGTCAGACGTTGAGAGGATGATCCTCGGAAACAAGTGTGACATGAATGACAGGAGACAGGTGTCTAAGGAGAGAGGAGAAAAGGTATGGCTTCTCAGCATTGCTTATTACAAGCTGTCATAAGAAATACATAAGACATTGACACACAATATGTGACAGTAACATTTCAATGTCTCAAGCAGGATCCTTTGCATTCCATTATATTGAATGTTTTATCATAACTTATATTGTCTTTTAGCTGGCAATAGATTACGGGATCAAGTTTTTGGAAACTAGTGCAAAAACCAGCGTAAATGTGGAAGAGGCCTTTTTCACCCTAGCCAGAGACATTATGGCCAGACTCAACAGAAAAATGGTAAGCCATACTGTTATTTTAGAAGCTCTTATGAGCTGTCATAGAAAACACTGAAAAGCCTACACTGTGCTGTAATAATCCTTTCTCTTATTTCTGTTTTCTAGAACGATGGCAGTAACGGCGATGGTGGGGCACCAGTTAAGATCACAGAAAAGCGTTCTAAGAAGCACAGCTTCTTCAAGTGTACGCTGCTATAATGGCGGGATGCATACATGGACTCTATCGCTCTTGCCGCAGAATCGCTCAGCTAATACGAGAGGTCATGTGATCCTCTTCCAAGAGCTGTGCGCTCAGGCTTCTATGGCACAGAAAGGCTCTTGTTTGTACAGTCCTAAAGTCAAGTGGGCAAAAAAGGATGCCTATATTGGAAATATTCAGCCGGTTTGTGGTTTCTTTGGTCCATTTTTGTTTGGGAAAGAGATAATCAAGTATGGTGTTTGGGTTTTACTGACTTGCCAGTTGATTCATTTTTTAATCAAGGAAACTGCTATATGTTTTACAGCTATGAGACATTTGTGTTTTATGAAGCTTTTATAAGCATAGCACACATATTTCCTAAGTATGTGCATATATGTAAATGGAACAAGTAAGTCTATACAATATGTGTCCAGATGTGTTAGTGTGTTTTTGTGTGTTCCTCTGTTGCATTGCCATTCAAAGGAACTGTGTGGAAAAAGGTCAGAGGACTATGGGTAAAGTCTACAGTAAGTCTAGCCATCTGTGTGTTATTAAAGGGCTGAGGACACCCTAAATATGATAAGGGTGTTTGACTAAGATTTCTTCTTTTGAAAATGTATTTCGGATTCTCCCATGGGCACATGACCATGTATAGTACAGACAGGCATCCTGTGCACCCCTCAGTGAGGAGACTCAAATATAGAACATGACAGGTGCAGAGCATGATTGGTGATAGTGTGCTCTACATTCTGTTCATGTGCTTATAAAGTAGCCAATCAAAACAGACACGACATATATATATAGCACACATTTCAGAAGAATAGTGACATTATTTATGAGTATTTCTGATGTATTAATTTACATTCTAAAATGGGCCTTTGAGAATGAATGACAAAGTTTGCCAGTTTGTTGTGGCAGAGGGGTGAGGCGGGGTGTAAAATATCTGAATTTGAATGTATAGGAAAGGCACTAATGCATGCTTTTATGGTTGTATGATGAGCCGTCTCTGTAATTTCCCTTTCGTGTTGGCATTCATTGCAGCAATGTATGCTGACAGAACACCTGTGCATATTGTTTTATGAAAGCTCAAAGTACATTTGGTTTACAAATGACGTAACTTATATGTAACCCCTGTACCTCTTAAAGCCAAAAGCAGTATTAGGTTTTCTGTGTTTATGTTGCGTGTATGTGTTTCCAGAGTGATTTCATGTATTACATGGCATAAGTAGTAGCATTCATTTCACCGGTGCCAGTGCCGTTAATATAGTTGAGTTTCTGAAGTAAATGTGGTTAGCTGAACTCTTTCAGTTGCTCTTAAGTGCACTGATCTTACAGAAGAGGAAATAAGATAAGCGACATGTCAGCAATAAAATTTGTTGGGATCTTTGTTTCCTCCTGCCACTTCTCTTGTTGAGGCCTTGAAAATGCTGTCTGTACAGGAGTGTTTTGACGTCTGGATCTTCAAGGCCAGTGTGACAGAAACTGGAGTGATACTCCGAAAGAACAACTGGAAGCTTGTCTTACAATACAGACAAATGTAGCATATTCTGACGTTCAGATGGGACCGTTGCTATGCACGTCTAATCCATACTATCTGTTACAGTGTCCTGATTTATTGATTTGAATGAGTTTTTGTGATGTATTGCTCTCAATGTACTGCCGTCCGTAAGTTCAGCGGGAAAGTGCTTTCTTAAACAACCTACCCACTGGTAGACTAATGATTGTTTAAAAAAGAGAAAGAAATTGTAACCTATTTCAAGTGTGATTTTTATTAATTGTGATCTTTTTGTACCACATATAACCAAAGTAAAGGTTGCATCATGTTATGTTGTGTTCTAAATGTGTGCTTCTTGCTCCTCCTGATCCTATAATGTCCTGCCATGCAAGAAGAGCCACATTCCCTCAATTTACCTTCCTAAACAACAGAGGGCACTACAGTGCTGTGTAAGATCTGCCATAGCACAGTTATGTACACAGAAGAATTTTCCTTGAACGTGCATTTAGTGTAGTTTTCAACTTAAATGTAGTGTGCAAGCTTTCCATTGTAACGACAGCGTGAATTAACAGTACAAGTTCACATGATGATGGAATAGTGAAGGATTTATGAGCTTCTTTTCTAATGTTTCTGGAGTGACAGTGCTGAGTTTGTTCTATTCTGAGTTTGGGACAGGTTACACGACCAGCCAGTGAGCAAAATTTGCAGTTTTTAAGCAAAGCATGAACAGTAGTGTAACTTTTGAGTAAACACAGAGTAATCTGCAAAAATTCATATAACTGAAATCCATAGAACCATACAGTAAACAAGCATTTTCTTGGCAGCATATACAGGAAAAGTATCAGCAAGAACTATACGTTGGACATTATTGTTTCAGTTATGTTTCAGGGTAAACAACAGACTTTAGATATCCCTTACATTTACTAAATGCAAGGGATATTTTCATTTACACGTACATATTCACATAAGGTCAATATATTCCTGCAAATATGTTTTAATGGTATGCAATGCTCTGAATTAGCATAGTGAGAATGACTCCGTAACTGCATATATCTTGTGCAACAGGAAGACGTATTACTGCAAGCCCTTTCATCATCTCTTGTAATTAGCAGCCTGTCTCGCCTGCTTTCGTCAGATCTACCTCATTCTTCATCTCCTCACTTGACACGTTTTCAGATGCTGTGTCAGGTTTATCGAAAGAACCCGAGAGGTCTCTTTCACTGCAGGACCCACGGGGCTTGTCCATGCTTCCCTGCAGGGCTTTGCGCTGTTTTTTGTTCCAGCTCTTGGATCTTCCTGGAAGGAACATTCTTTCCTCAGGAACACGAAGGTGGCAAGAATCAGGTACATCTTCGTCTATGTACACCTTCCCTTCTTCCACAGTATTCATTTGTTCTTCATCGCTCCTTGCTGAGTCTCTGGCTCCCTCCTCTGCATTGCATTCCATCGTTAGACTGTTGTCTGGGTCAGTCTCATTTTTAACCTCTTGGTTAACCTCACCTTGCTCTTCTTCATGTCTGTCTCCCTGGGGTCCCCCATCTGGCCATTTCTCCTCCATCTGTATGGATGGAACCACCAGTCTATGCTGACCCTCAGATTCATCTGATTCACTTTGCTGTTTACTTGTGGGGCTGACCATTGATACTTTAGGCGCTTGGCCAAAAAGGCTGGGGTGAACTTTATACTCAAAGCCAGCACTCCACCGCCTCACGGATGTGGATCCATCTGTCCCTTGTTCTGAACAGCTGGGGTCTTTGAGCCACTGCATTTTGTCGTCCCTATCCGTTGGGTCGAACAAGATTGTGCTCCTTGACTTCCGTGCTGAGGACGGTGAGGTGCTTAGCGTCTCCGATGGATAGTATCGGAATGCCTTTACCTTTTCTAAAGGGAATGAGATAGCTGCATCAAGCTTAGCCCTTTCAAATGTTATTTCTCTTTTTATTGCAGGGTTATCCTGGCAAGCTTGACCAGTTATAACAGACTGAATAGGTATTTCTGTTTGCGCTTCTCCGCCCCCATCCTCTGGTTTCACATCACAAGGTGAAATCCGGATGTCCACACCCGAGCTTGGATGGCCCTTTAATAGTGGGACCTCCACATCCAAATTCGGTCCATACTCCTTTGGAGCGAGGGTTGTGATGCTGGATGCTTTACCCATTCTGCTCTGTTTCGCTGTGGCAAGCTGGCCTGCCTTGCTCCCCTCTCTCTCCTCAGTGGGGGGACAGTCATCCAGATAGTAGCGATACAAGCTGTACCCATCAGCACTGTTAATGCTGCCGGTGCGAAGGAGGCAGGGTGGGCCGCACACTGAAGAAGCCCCTGATCGTGTCCGATGGAGCTCAGTGTGGTCAATCCCTGCCAGCTTCTCCAAGGCATTCATCATACGAGAGTGGATATCCTCTAACTGGGCCAGCCTGAGGTCCACCGTCTGCAGGGAAGCCTTCATGGTGTTTTCTCTCTCATTAACCTCCTCCAAGCGCATGGCCATGTTTTCCACTCTGTCCGGAAACAGACACAGACAGGGCTTGGCCAAGTTTGCAGACTTTCACTTAAATTCATTTTAATGCAATGTAACATCAGCAGCAAACCACCACAAGAACTTATTTACATGTTGAAATATCCTGCTTGTACCTTTCAGATGTCACCCGTATCCTTTCATCATTCGAGTTCTGCTGCTCATCTTCCTTCCCTCTGAAATACTCTTCCATACACTGCTCCTCAAATTCATACAAAGACTTCAGCTCTTCAGTGGTTAGGATAAGTTCTTTAGGAAAAAAAGGGAAATGTTAACCGAGGGTCAGCAGAGCACATGGGTATCTGAAAACATAATTTAGTGTTATAGATTATTTGTTTTATTAATTTATCTTTTATTCATAAGTGGGGCTGGGCGCATTATTTACTTAATTATTTACTTATTATTTACTTATTATTTACTTATGTTAGCACAGATTTAAAAAAAATCCTTTTATGTTTTTTTTGTGTTTTTGTGCTTGTGGGTGTGCGTAGCACACAGCTCTATGTCTCGGCTGGCTTTCTTGGACAAAAGTATTGGGATGCCTGCTCATTACACCCACAGTGACTTTAATGACACTGTTGTGGCTGAACACAATCAAATCCTCACAGCAATGTTTCAACCATAGTGAAAAGTCTTCCCAGAAGAGAACAGCAGCAAAGAGAGGACAGATTCCCCATGATATTCCCCTAAAAACTTCTTATGATGGACAATACAAATGCCCACAAGTCAATATGCACTATATGTCTATATATATATAGATAGATAGATAAAACATGAATGCCCTGTAGTGGCAAATATATTTGAGAGTTGAGATTTATAAGAAATATTTTAACTGTGACTCTGTAACTGTGTTAAAGGGAAAACTGCTGTTAAAAAGCTCCTTATTTGTTCAAAGTGTTTGCAAACCAAATGTTATTGCACTTTTGTTCATATAGCAGTAGTTTTAAAATAAAAGTGTGCAGTACACTACTTTTAAATTAATTATTTAATTTTGCATATAACAATTAATTTCAGAAAACTCATTGTATCGATTTAATCGTTGCCCAGCATTATTCATAAGTTAATGTAAATATTAACATAAACATCATTAACAAAACTCATTATGTCTCAATCAGTTGTTTCTAAATATCATTTTTCAAGTTCTAGGACCACACCTAAGGGCCAAGTCTACAAATACAGTGAATGGATATAGTGATTTACTACATAAATTTAAAAAGACAGTGATCATGGGCTTTATTGCAACAATTTCTATTGGTTATAAAGTAACTATCCCACAGCTCTTACAAGGTCTAGTGTACTTACTTAGTCCTTTGTCCTTCTCATCCAGCTCCCCCTCCTTTTTCTTGCCACAGCGGCAGCAGACCCTTCTGAAAAGGATGTAGAGGTGGCTGAGGATGATGAGAGGGGGAGGAAGCACAGGCCTGTCATGGAAAGTCATGATCAGCTGATAGCGCTGGAACTTCCACACCTGGTTTGAGATGGACTTCACTTCAAAGAAGGTGTTACTGTTAGGGGAGTAAATGTAGCGGATAGCATATTAGCATGCTTGTAACTCACATGTGTGAAACATACTTCAGCACAGTTCAGCTATTTTATAGCTTAGATCTTTTATATCTACTCTATATTTTTGGCTCATCATGTAATGAAAGATTGTACTGTTCTCCATGTTTTAGTTCTGTATTAATCTGTACACTTACTTGAATACAGCAATAAGCAGATTGACAAGGAGGATATTAGCCACCAGCAGGTAGCAGGCCATGATGGCTGGAGTGAGCCAGGCACCAGGGATGCAGGGTGGAAGTTTCTTTCCGTCTTCGTCATACATATTTTCTCCACAGGGGGCTGAGGGAAGACCTTACATCTCACTCTGAAACACTTTTGACAACTGTATCTTCCACACTGAAAGGGCATTAAAACTAAACTGCAATTTACTTACGATTTATTTCCATGGCATAAACTGCACAACATTCCAGAGAGATGTATTCATGGGGTCAGAAAAAAAGACAAGAACAAAACTATGCATGTTCAAAACAACCACAGTCAAAAACTCATATATTCCTCTTATAATTCTGTTGCTGAAGAAAGAGATGAAGGATGTATTAAGATGTTATACATGTATATAAAGTTAATACAGCATTTGCATGGTACACACATAAATACGATACATTTCCACAAACATAAGTGCGCAACTTTCAGTTATTTGCTGAATTTAATCACAGCCTACAGGGACCTACAGGATGATTTAGTGGGTCCAGGAGCAGTGATGCACTGGGCTGTTGTTTATACAGGCGTCATTGCACCATGACGTTAAATCAAAGGCATTTTGAATCATATGCTGTTATCTCTTAAAACAATAATGTGTCTCTTTTGGACTGGACATGTTATGTGGATAGAGGGAAGAAAGAATTCTATTCAAACTGATGAAGAAAAGCATTGGATGAATCTTTCTGAACTAGAAGCAGTGTGCAAGGATTTTAAATCAAGAATGTTTCAATCAAATTTCTAATTCAGAAAAAACTTATTGGCTATAATAACTTTGGAGACTAAATAATTTCAATAGTAACAAAAAGGGGGCCCAGATTTGGGTGCATGTCATGCTTCATGCCTTATTTTTCAAATAAATACTGCAAATAACTAATAATTGTGCATAAAATAACATGTGTCTTAACTTAGGCATACAATACCCTGGTCAAATTACATATTTTGTTAATTTTACACACACTCTGTACAAAGACCACACTCCTTTTAATCCTCTTGGCTAAATTGAACACATTGGTGAACAAAATAAAATATAAATGCTGTCTGTGGGAAAGCTACTACATAATGGATATTTAATAATTTATTGTATTCGATATGTATTATGTAACTGTAATATGTTATGGCAAACAAATAGACATTGTGCAGTAAGATTTCCAAAAAAAAGTCCTTATAGAGAACGTTTTATTTTCACTTAGAAAACAAAACATGTAATTTGACCTAGATTGATAACGCTTATGAGGAAGGAACCCTTAAGTTATACAAATAGAAATACAGAAAACTGAAATATATGTAACGCCATGTTATTCTTCCCCTTAAAGTTCTTTTAAATTAAACACATGGTGAAATCTATCTATTTAAACCACCAACAGAGGGCTCCCAACTGCTGAGTAATCAATCACTCACTGCAGATTCATTTGACACAGACTAAATTTCATCCTTACGTACCTTTATATTTAAAGATACGCACAGTGGCCAATATGAAGTCAATGAATTAACAATGCAAGAAAGACTTTCTAATTATGTTCAGATCAGTAAAATGTTATCTAAGTAAACGAACTGGGTATGACAGTAGGAATTTAAACATGCCAATAGGACTGAATAGATCTACCCTGGAGGCAGGAAAAAGAATCTTACTATCAATTCTAGTCTTACGGTCTATTGAATCCGCAAACACCTCTCCGTAGATCATCCAGTAGGGCATGTAGAAGATGTTTCGGGCTAGTCGCCAGGTGGGTTCCTCATCGGGGTGCAGGATGGCCTGTCTTGCTACGCCAAAACTCATCAGAACCACCAACATGATCACCACAAAGTACAGCATGTCAATCATCTGAGAGACACAAGAGTGCAGAGTGTTATACAACGCCAGTCGTTGCACACAGACACAAACAACAAAGTCCTGCAAACCTTTATCCACTCTTTATTTGAAAGCCTAATCACCACTAAGGTATGACATTTAACAATAAAATAGAGAATGGTGAGATGCTGAGGCTTACTGGAATTATCTCTTTTAATGACACCAAACCTCCAAAATCTGTTTTATAAACTTGCATTACATCTGATGTTTCTTACCATCTTCCCAATCATCATGACGTAGGGCCCAAGGTACTTGTTGACACCAAAAATATCCAACACACGGATGTACCAGAAGATGATGTCCACGCAGTAGATAACCCTGCCATAGCCCATATATGGTTCAGGCTGCAGTCGGAGGAGAACACCCAGCAGGAATGTGGAGATGGCCACAAAGTCAGTGATGTTCCAGTACTCCTCCATCCACACGCTAATCTTCTGTCTTAGTTTACCAGGTTCCGACATCAGGATCTAACAGATACCAGAAGAATCTTGTGTTACTGCTTGGACGTTTACTCTAGCTTAGTTCCTTTTTTATACATTTCCTCCAAATGTAGTTGTTTACTTCATTGCTTGTGTCATGATAGACATGTTTTGTATTTTCAAGGAATAGTGAAAAATCTAATTTACACAATTTCCCACTTGCCCCAGGTGTAGCTAGTCCGCCAAAATATGATGGGATTCCGAATTTTACTTATTTAATTTAGAACTGGAGCTACGAAGTTAATGTTGCTAACAAACACAAGAAGTCACTACGATTTTCTCTGTAAGTACATCACGAAAAACCTCTTTCAGATCACTTAGACCACAGCTCTTATTAAGCTAGCATAGACTTATCGGTGTGTTTTAGAACACAGTATGACTTACTGAGAGCTATAAAAAATTAACAAAATTCAATCACTGCACCCTTCAATTCAGACAACCCCTTGGCCGGAGGGGACTGTTCTTGGACATGTATTCATGACTGCCATTATCACTAAAACTGATTCTACATCGGCACTCCTACTGATGTGGTTGGTGAAAACAGACAATGTCTAAAAAGCTGCCCACAGCGTTTGGCTGCGCAAGGCATGTCAAACTGGGTTGTTACCAGGCCAGAGCACTGCAGAGATTGTTTTCCTTTGAATAATGCTCTGAATTGAATTCATCAAGGCCTTGCTGATGTCTTGAGTTAGGTGTGTTTACTGAGGCAGGACTCAAGTCTGCAGTGCTCTGACAAACCAGGACTGAAGTGTTACACATATAGGCTATACAGTGGAGTTTTGTTCATTTTTATAGCTCACAGTCATCATACAGTAACCTAAACCACATCCACTCCAAGTCTGTTTCACCTTGATGAAGAAATGGATGCGGTTTGAACAAGTTGAAAATGTATTTATAGAAAAGATCTGGCTGACTCTGGTCTTCCAGTGTTTAGTGGTAATGATAACATTGTATGTCTAGTGTTGTTCTAGAAGTGAAATTTGAACTCCAAACATGTTTTGACTGCGTCTGTGGTATACGGAAAATTGTGTTCTTTTTCTCAACCGTTTCATAATTACTCCACCTTCTTTTTACCTAGCGATTAAATATTCAGATATTCAATATTATAGAAGTGGCCATAATAAACTAAGTAAACTCCTGTTTAAATCATGGTTTAAATAATAACTGTCTTTTAAGCAGTTTTGGTTTTTCAAATGCATCACTGGTCCGGAGTCAACAGGTGAATATTAGCACTGATTTAGTTCTAGGACAGGTAACACTCTGTCTATTGTCCCTCTCTCATCACCATAAGACCAAGAAACACAGATAAATCATTTACTCCAAATAGTAATTTAATTCTTTGTGACACCACTGGGCTGGTGCCCCTGCAATCAGAAGGTTGTGTTAGTGGCCCCACTGAGGTGCCCTTGAGTAAGGTACTGCTCCCTGGGTGCTGTGTCACTGGAAGCCCACTGCTTCACTTGGTGAATGGGTTAAATGCCGAAAATGAATGTCACGTTGTGCGCAGTGTGGCCACTGTATATTGATGACAACATGGCATTACTGACACTAAAAAAATAATCTTAATGCCATTCAGTAGTGCCTCAATTTTTATTTTAAAATAATACTTTTCTTTTTTCTGAGTAATACTTCTTAAAATATAGAGTATGTATGTTTTAAGCATTTGTGCATGAAAGGCTTTGCATGATTTCACTCGTTATAGTTCCATTTTGTACACTGTGGGTCTCACCTGTCTAACTTTCTCCACGCCCAGTGTCAGTATATAAGAAATGACCACCCACTCTTGTTTCGACGGCCAGCGCTCCATCTTCACCAGGACAATGTAATTGTACAGCATAAGATATGCAAGGTAGGATATCTGCCAAAAAGACACCATGTAACTTTATTGATATAAACTCATCATCAAAACTGTAATGTAAATTTGAATCTTGAAAACTATTTGAACTATATGAAACTTAACAGTGTTAAACCAAAACTTGGTGAAAGGAGCGTTGTAGAACTCATAGATTTTTCTCCCAATGGGTACACGCTTTGGTCTCCTGCTGCCTTCTTCTTCATCACCTTTCTTAGAGTGTGTGTCAGCGTTGGCATCCTAAAATTTTGTTTTTTGGAAAATGGAAAATTTCAGGAATTTAAACTGACTTATGGAAAGTACTGAAATGACCTCACCATAAATAATCCATATCAAAACCCATCACATATGGGTGCATATACTTGGTGCTATTATGGTGCTCTGTATTAACATAACTGTGTTAAAAACTTTTAAGAAATGTATTATTTCAAATGAATATGGTTTTTGAAGGGCCAAGCAGTACAGTTACCCTGCTGGATTTGTTGTCATCATCCTTGTCCTTGGCATCTTCAATTTCATCAGAGGCTTGGTGTGCGTCGTCACCCAGACGGAAATCCAGAAGTAGGATTGAAGGAGGAAACATGATGCCAATAATCACCTGGACAGAAGAGATATTGGGAATAAGTTGTAAAACTAAGAGAGAAAACCAGACAATGACCTGTGCATCTATATCGGAAGTTGATGGCGTAAACTGTCTCATTCTTACAAATCCATGAATGAAATCAGTGAGAGGTGTAATTCTACAGACACATTTTAAGTGTCGGTTTTAAAATGGTACAGCACCTTGAGTCCAGGGTTTTTGCCAACCCTCAGGCAGCCCATCCACATGTCCGTGAGGAGCATCTGGCTGCAGGTGTGAGCGATGAAATCTCTGTGCTTGGCAGCCACAGCTAACTTCAGGCAGGTGGACTTGCCCCAGTTCTTTAGCTCATATGTCAGCAGTTTCATGGCCACCTGCTCGTCATGTTTGTAGGCCTGGTCCAGAAGCTCATATGCCAATGTTCCAAACTCCCTAAAGTGAACAGGATGCTGAATATGTGAATGGCTATTATTTGGAGGTACAAGTACACCCTGAATGAACTGGGGACACAACATTGTGCTCATCATGTCCTTTGAACTTGACACGTGAAATCAATGCGTAATCCATAATAATTCATTTTCAGCCCACCCCACAAAAAATACATGTTTTTCCTTTTGGATATTTCCTCAGGAACAGAAGGGTTAGTGAGACTGTCAGTCAGTTTGCTCCAGGTTGTTTACTTACTTGGAGTTGTTATCCAGATCTTGAGAAATGTCATCCACCAGCTCACTGACTGAGGACTCATGGGCCATAGCTTTGTAGAGTTTACATGCTATCAGTGCCTTAGCCATGGCTTCCTCGCCTCTTTGCCATAAGAACAAAGCCATCTTCTGCCTCCTCATTAGCACTGCCCACACAATTAGCTCATGGAATGGGTACTGGAAACGGCTGACCTCCGGGTCATCCACATCAATATCCACCTCCTCCTCTTTTTTCTTCTTTCGCTTCTTGCCTTTTGGTCTCGGTTCGTCATCCTAGAAGAGTTAATGCTGAGTGAATGATTTTATGAAACACAGAATTTGTCAACAATGACATGCCCTGACAAATTAAGAGCAAAATAGAACAAGTAGGAGTGAAATAATAGTCATACCTCCATACCAAGAAGTTTAAGGGCCTTTGGCTGTGAATATGAAGATGTAAGCCATATGTTAGACTCTTCAAAGTTAATAGCACAGACATGCAAGTAATGTAGACATCTGTTGCTCTCACCCGTTTAAGGCCATAAAGGTTGTTGTAGAGAGAGCGGAAGCTTTTCCTTGTGTAGTTACAGCGGTAGGCTCCACCCATAAGGTACTCCACCACCAGGCCTATGTCAATCAGAGTGATCTGATAGTCTGGTGGGAGGTTCCCCTAGAACATCATCATGATGTAATAAGTATTTTTTCAGAGTAATAGTATATTTTACAGTAATAGTACAGGTGCAGCCTATTTATGTAGAGGCCACTTCTTAAAACCACTGTTTCCCTTGAGTAGCATTAACTCACTTTTTTAACTTCTCGGACTACAACATTCAGTGTGTTGGCAGGTCCAAGTTTCTGAAGACAGCAACAACAACAAGAGCAAGTGAAAAGGGTACATTTTTGCAAACAGTGAGTGAAAAGGGGACGAACGAATAAATAATCCTGTGTTGCATTAGGGTTAGTGAATTCTTTCTGGGGATTAAAAATGTTAATTTCATAAACTATTGTGTCGCTTTTTCAGTACGACCCAGATGAGTGACGATCAGCTTGCTCACTGTATTATATAACTCCTCCAGGCGTGGGATGGTGAGGAAGTGGTGAATGTTGACCCCATTTTCAATCAGCAGCTTGACGAAGTCTACTCTGTCCAGCACCAGGGCGTCTATCATCGCCTGCTCCAGTGAGTTCACCTGAGGAGGGTGACATTGGGTAAACAAGTTCCTGCTTATTTCAGCTCCTGTATGTACCAGTGTCTAAACAATATTTTTAAAAGGTTTTCTTACAAACTTTCTATTAAACTTCTTTTCATCTATCTCGTATTGCACAAAATACATAAATGAATAAATATATAAATAAATAATGACTTTTCCCCAAATGGCCAGGAAATATTCATAACAAGTATGCATTTATATAGTGATAAGTAAATATAAGTAATATTATTATAAGTATTTGTTGTAAGCATTTATTATGAAATTGCTTATTTATTTGATAATTGTAATTGTTCACATTTTAAGACCCGTTTACACATTTTGGTCTGCTATACAAAATGGAGTAATATAATGCAGTAAAAATAATAATAAAAAAGAATTTACCCAGTTGAGTAATTCTAACTTTCTAGGATCCGTTTCTTCTGGAACCTCCGCCTTGGCCTTCCCCCCTTTGCCTTTCTTGCCTCTGCCCTTGGACTTGCCCTGTGGGCCTGCGCCAGCACCCTTTGGCTTCTCCTTCACGGACATTGCTTTGGTGGCGGTAGCACTGGCTACTGCACTTGGAGGCTATAAAATGAAATAAGATAAACACCTACACAGGTTTCCATCCCTAAATGTAATTAATCAGCCAAGACGTGTACAACAGTTGCTTCTTTAGTAATGGAAGTACTGCAAGTAGTAGACTTTTGGTGACATTTGGGTGAAATGACCTTTTAACTACATAAGCATCACAGCTCAAGCACAAAAGAGGTTTGGACACCAATCACATCTTGGCTGATATGTTTAGGGTAAATGGAAAATTGTTTGCATTTGATTTTTTTTTTTGTGAACCTTCTCTTTGAGAAATGTGTGCATCCTGAAACATGGCAGGAAGTGTATTTGCAGTTTAATAATGAATATTCACTCACTGGCAAGTTGTGTCCATACACAAAGATTTGGTTGCGTGCTATATCCACCCTGTTCCAGGCCAGAGCCAAGCTCAGCTGGTCTGGGGCTGAGGCATTTGTGCCTGAGTGGGAACAGAACACACGCAAAGGAAACATAAAAAATATCCAGCTATTCTATTTGTATGCTGTATTTAGAAGCTCCTTTAGGAAGTCTGATAAGTACCTTTTAGTAAGGCTGTTAAAATGGCCATCTCAATGTCCTGCTGTCCCTCTGCACCCATTCGAAAGACTGTAATCTGCAGTAGAAGTTTAGATAAGTACAGTATGAGCCGGTGAATCTTTTCCCCTCATGCCGTTTCCCCAGTAAATGAATGAATTAATGGATGAAATAAATAACTTCTGTTGCAATAGCTTATAAAAGAGAATTAGCTACATGTAGAGAATTTCAAGATGCTCTTTCATCCACAACCTGCTCTTTTTATTCTCAAACAACATATAGAAAGAGAGATCTCTTTGTTTTGGATGACTAATATCAAATGCCATTGCCTCAGAGAAGCAGTCACATGTGCAGCAGCGTTAAATATGAGTAAACTGGTGTGGATATGTGGCACTATGCCAAAAAGTTTTAGCCCGCACCGTTAATGAGAAGCTTAACTGTTTAGTGTGACTGGACTCTCGTGGGTACAATGGCACAGTGAATGAACTCTACCATCTCTATTCAGGAATCAGCAAACAAGGAGTATTGCAGTCCTGTGTTTATTTCAGTTTGGATTCTTTAGGAGTAGAATGTGTTGTTTGTTGGTTGTCATTATAACAACTGGTCATAGATATGTCATTTTTGTAAACATTCTTAAAAATAAAAGCGTCAACGGGTTCTTAGAGCAATTTCCGAAAACAGAGGTCACCAGTCTGATCCAAAAAAGGAGGAGCTGCAGGTTTTGTTTCAAATCGAGCAGAGATACACTTGATTTGACCTTTTAAATCTGTTTTCATAGAATTGATTTGTTATATGAGGTGTTGTGCTCCTGAAAATCTGTGGGCCACATAAACCTTTTGCAGAAAAGGTTAGTGACCCTTGCCTTAGACCAGAAACATCATCAAACACTGATCTTGAAACACTGGGGGCTTAGCCTGGGCATCGGTTTGTTTTGATGGATGGTAGAAATGTAATAATTTTGTTGAAGGGGGAAGGGTGTTATCATTTTGTTGATGGAGGAGGGGGGTTTATTCATTTTGGTGATGAGATGTAATAATTCTGTGGATGGGGGAGTTAGTTTCAATTTAGATTTACCAATCGAAAATACATCTGGGGATGTTTGAGATCTACGGCTATTCATAAACACATTTGGGCTGCAGCCTCTGATGCCCAGGCCTGATGACACTCCGGCCACAATTGGTTCCCAAAATTGGTTTTACCTCATAGGGACCCCCACTCAGACTCTATTTGTTGGGCAAGAGCAAAAATGCAAGAGCAAAAATGTGGATAGTCTGAGGATCACACACAGACAGTGCTAAGGAACCTGTCAGTTGGGTCAACAGTCATTCACTGAAAGGTTCAATAGAGAAAGTGTGGTTCTTCTATGGCATCTCCAAAAAGAACCTTTTTTGGCACCTTTATTACTATATATTCCATCACATTATAACAAATAATATAGTATTTTGATGAAAATTTACATAATAAGATGGTGGATCAAGGGAGGCACTAGGATTTCACTACACCACAGCTGGCTAGTTCTAATAGCTGATCCTGGCATAAAGAGTGTATAATGCCAACACATCAACAGATCTTATCTTATTGTGGGTATTAGTCAGTTTTAATATGACATGTTGACACACAGCACACATACAGCATTTACTAGGCCTGAGACAGACTCAGGTATTAGAGGGAGTGGAGGAGATGCTCAGGATGGATTACAAGGAGATGGAGCCCTGCTTCCATCTGTATTTGAAGGTCAGGAGGTGGATGAATGAACAGGGGGCTGGTGGTAGGGGCAGGTGGCGCTGCACTGATCCTTGTCCAGATGCATGGAACTGGAGATTATCTCCTGTAGCAAGAGGTATTAGAAACTACTTATCACATCACTTACCGTCTGCAAAATCTGCTGCAGTAGCATAAACACTGCTGCCGCTGATCAGGCTCACCACAGAACACCCTCTTGGAGTTCAGTGAGCCACTAATTGAAAATTCCCACTAGGCGTATACATTTTTTCCCCCCACTCTGGAGAGTTCATGTGTTTGACTGAGTGTAAGCCACTCTGTGAAGTGCTTAGTGAGCTGCTCTGTTTGGATAATGTGTCTGAGGATCTAAGCTGCATGTGAGGAGCTGTAATCATGAAGATGCATGAAATGAGCATAGTGAAGGCACACAGGAAACACTTTGGGGAGGTGAAATGCCTTTATTCACAAATGACTGCATGAAGATGGCTTTATTTCTACATACTTTCATGGATAGAACACATGAATGAAGACACATGACAATGAATTTTAATGCCAGTATTAAAGAGACCATGTTTTAAGTTAATGAAAAGGCTATATTTCCTATTGAATTCTATATCAATTACAATATCACACTACAATTATGTTAACCTATCAGTACCAAAATGTTTTCTCCATTTTTACTCATATAATTGTATATTATAGTAAATAAAATGCAATATTTGTCATATTTCATGTGGGAATCTTTCAAAAGCTGTTTAACAGTTTCTATATTCTATGTATATCTTTACATGTTTTCTATGAAGTACTCACCAGCTCTCTTTTTTTCATGCAATCCATTATCATCAGGAAGATCTGCTGGGACTGGCTCTTACTGTAGTTAAATGTCTTCTGAATGGTGACCAGCAACTGGTCTCGGGCATCATCACTCATTATTCTAGAAATAGTAACACTCCACTTTAGTGAACTGTCCATTCATACTTATCCATAGTAGGTATGACTGGTATTATTTTTTCAAACTTGGTTTGTAAGTTAGATCAGACAAAATAGAGCTAAAAGAGTGTTTCATACATTAAACAGGCCTGACTCTGCTCTGTTTGGCAGTTGATCAAAGTATTGATATCTACACTTTGCTCAGAAAACAACGTTGTGATGTAATGTGACAATTTATCCTGATAACAATACATATTGTCATATTGCTCAGCCCTAGATATCACTCTTACCCCCCCTTCTGTGAATGTTTGTGGGCGAAGGAGATGATATCTGAGGCGCGGCCACTGCCATCACACACCACCACAGGCACGGGAGGCTCCTCGCGCAAGCTCTCCAGCACCACAGTGATCATATTCGGACCCCCTTCCACAATCAGACACAAGAGTGGTACTCCCTGACCTAAACCTGAGGTGCAGAAAAATGATACATCCACCTAAAATATATATATATATATATATATTGCTCAAATAAAATAGAATCGAATGTCTATTCTGTTTTCTTGAGAAGGAAAAATTGTGTTTTCGGTGAATATTCAAACTTTCAAGCATAAAGTAATAGCATGAAGTGGTGCTGTGTATGCAGAGGACTGGGATGATGCCTGTCTTGATATTATGCCCTTTGGTTATGCCCTTTGATTATTAAACATAATGTCATAAGACCACAATATCAATCGAGCTTTTATTAAAATTCCAGTATATGACTGTGTATGGGATGCCATCGGGCATAAAAAACGGGGGTCAGGACGTGATGTGAGTGGTGACAGCTGAGCATCCCTTTGCTGTCCCTGCCTTATCCCAAGTTCCAGGCATAGGATGACAAAGGGAAACCCACAGGTCACAGACAAGGGCCACTGACCAACCATGAACGTAGCCTCCAATACTTTCTGCCTGACTGATGAAAAATAAACTGAACCAGCCATTTCAACATACAACATACACCCGTAACTGTCAGAATGTAGCTATGAATGCACATTTAAGTTGAGAAGATCAGTAATGCATTAGAAGCAGATGTGGGTGAGGCATGGAATTACGGGTTTGCCTGAACATACTTACGAGTATTAATCTTCTGCAGAGAGATGTGCTTCTCCAGCTGCCTGCGCAGTTTCACCTCCGCCCCATATTTCCCACACGTGCCGTTGTCGCACAAGATGAAGTGAGAGTGGCTGCTGTTGAGCACGGCCAGCTTGCTCAGAGGATTGGACATTGCCTGGTAAGGCTTGGTCACCTGAAGATGTCCAAACAAATCAATTAAGAAGCAACAAAGGGTTCTAGGTACAAAATTTAGCCACACTTTAAGAGCTGGCATTACATGAATCTGTACATTGTGCTTATACTCACATCTCTTCCAAGGAGGTCTTCCTTGCTCTCCAGGATTCCCCATGGAGCAATCCCAATGGCACAGACCTTGCCTCTTGATTTAGAGGAGTGGTCTTTCAACGCATCTCCCACATGCCGCATCACTCCTGTAAAGGAGAAAACAATGCAGCATACTTTAATTGGTTTAGCCACTCAAAAAGCCATCAGTGAAAACGAAGTTAACACGATGAGTAACATAATGTGCTTTATAATTCTGAATATGCCCACCTGTGTTAATTCCAGCAGTGAAGATCCAGGCCCCTGTCGTCACTGCAGCTTTAATCAGGCCCTTTCCAAACACCTGCTTGAGTTTTGGTTGCATTTCAAAGTTCTGGAGGCCTCCATGAACAGATATGAGTAAAGTAGGAAGCTCCAGGTGCCAGTCTTTCACCATTAGGTGCAACAAGTTGTCTGGCTTAGTGTCATAAGACACCCTGATATACTGAGAAAAGAAACTGTGATCAGGCCCTATTGCAATAGTGATTTTTCAGTGACAGTCAGTTTAATTTAAGGGTTGGCTAGACTATGGGCCAGCAGTTCTCAACCTTTGGTCCAGGAGGCCCCCATGCTCTTCACGTTTCAATGTTTTTCAGGTGCTCAACACACCTGATCCATCTTATTAGGTCGTTAACAATCTTCGATGAGAGTAGTATAGCAGGGAAAACATTGAAATATGCAGAGCAGGGGAGCCTTCAGGGCTGAGGTTCAGAAGCTCTGCTCTAGGGTCTAAGTCAGTTCAGCTGATGGTCATTGTTATTAATGCTTACGGAGAGTGGACAAAATATCTTTACCATGGCCTTGTTAATAAATCCTCCTCCCTGGAACTCGATGGTGCCATAAGCATCGGTGGGGGAAGTCTGTGTGTGCTTGGCCACAGACCATTTCTCCTGAGGAGGGTCCACCTGCACCAGCAGGTTGTCCACTGCAGGTTTATTAGTAGCAGAGCCAGTTGGGATTGCTGCATGCTGGGCCAACAAATTACCACACGCACACCTTGGAGAAAACATAGAAGACTTATAATTAATAAATGTCTTTGGGATAACACTGAAAATCCGTATTTTCTTTTTTCAAATATAAATATTTTTTTAGAAAGTGCCATTTTCACATTCTACATCATTCTAAAACTGTAATTACATTTTTACACACACGTATGTCACAAGGATCCTGCTTGTGTAACTCGTTTAGAAGGCCTCCAGTTTTGATAATGATGAGAAAGTAAGTGTGGGTCCTCTGTATGTAGGCCGGCTGTGTCTGTGCAACCCTCTGTAATACGTGCTTTCGTGCACACACAGGCCAATTACTTTGGCAGCCCTCCACCTTGCTGGCCACGGGTGGCCAGTGGACCAGTCCATACCAGGGCCTTTGCCCCCTCCTCCCCCCACCCCACATGCAACTACAAAGCAGCCCGGCACCCAGCGTCCCCTCACAGTGATCCATAGCAGGAACATTGATGTCAAAAGTCTCAAAAATGTTTTAACAGACAGAATCCCAGAATTAACTGTTGCTAATTTTCTGTCAGCAGTGTTTGAATTACTTCTACTGTTCATTTCACAATCTGTTTGTTTGTCAGTCTCCTAATTGCTGCTTCACTGTTTTTCCATTCAGTCGTTGATGTCATTCAAAATGTTTTTTGCACACTTTCATGACCATTCATTAAACGAAGGGGCTTACCGAGTTGGCTCCTTAGAGGGAAAAATGTGGATGCAATCTCTTTTCTGAAAGGTCCGTTCAATCCAAGCTTTTTGGCCCTGTAAAAGAAACAGAGTATAAAAAAGAATATTGTTGATTGTAATTGTAAAAATATTGGCAAACCATTGTAACTGACATTTTTCGATTCGCTGGCATGTGGTGCTGAATATATGCTAACATAAGATGGAAAGGACTAGAAAGGACAGCTCTGAAGCTTTTCAATTTCTCTGTCTTATGGTTCAGAAAATCCATGCGTTATACAAGTCACTGTAGGAAGTGCTTTTAGTCCCTCAAGTTTTGCGCAGTTAGATATATTCAATCCTCTTAACCACTACTAATCCTGACTAAAGTAAGAGAAGCACAGCAGGTACAGCCTGGTAAAATATACTGCTGCACATGGTATATCTGGCCACATTAATATGCAAACTAAAAAAAACTGTTGGAGATTTAACAGGCGACATGCTGTTTTAGCTGGGGAAAAGGCATTAATTCACAATTACTAACATATTACTCTCAGATGAATGCACTTCTAGGAATACACGGAGTCGGGTGTGGCCCAAATTTTCCAGAGCCACACTAAGTCATCAGACCATAGAAAAGCCACCGGCTCCCGCTAGTATAGAGAAAAAAGATAAAGGAGAGAAATGAGAAACAAAGGGGCAAGCAAGAAACAGGAGAAGCTGCTGATCAAATACAGGCCATATTCTGTTTTGCCTGAAATTATTAGTGCATAGCAAATTGGACCTCAGATCTGCTTTGGTCCCTGGTCATTGCCATCCTGTTCCCTTTCTGAGGAAGTGCAAAAGTATGAAACAAAAGTAGCTTTTGCCAAGGGACTTGTCAGGTCCTGTGATGCCAGTTATTTGATCTTGCTCCAGTGCCGGACGAAAATAACCTTCATTCAAAGCAATATCAGTCTGAGCTTTTGTTGTCAGTTTCTTCCTAATTAAGACGAAAGCCTTTGAAGCAAATCTCTCCAGGAAGTTTGGATAGAGAGAACTGGACAAGCCACTAAAAAAGAGTTAGCCATAAATCCAACTAAGCATGACTCACACCCCGCTTTTCCTGTATGCAGAGTTTTCAAGCAGAAATCAGTCTAGATTCGTCTAGTTCTTCCAAAATATCATATAATATTTCCCTCCTTTTGTTTATCCACGGGGCTTTCCTCTTCATAGGATTAATTCACTTGCGTCCAATGAAGTAATTTATTCAAAACATAAATGACTCAGATTTATTCATCCAATAAATTCAGCATTATGTAATACTAATGTTATGAGAGAGCTCTTTAAGGATTAAAAATTAGGTTTGTCCATTTTAATTTACTCTTGCACAATAGCGAGTGGTTTAAAGTGTGTCATTAAACCTTGGTAGTTGAGGGTAGCTCATCACTAAAAGGAATAAACGGTTTGTAAATCACATATTCAATCAGGACAAACAAAATGATCCCACAAAATCATTTCATAAGTTCAAGTAACTGTGAATGCCAATGCAGCACTTTTTTCTAAGCTGTATTCACTGCCCTAAAACAAAAAAGAACATACAAAAACATTCACAAAACCCACTTACTGCTGAATGTTAACCAGTCTTTTTCTTAATTCTCTCATCTCTCATCTCATCTCAGTCGCGGCGTCATTTTAGAAGGATTCCAAAAGATCCTAAGCTTCAGCAAGCACAAGCAGGTCCTACCTGTGGAGCCTATCGGGCTGGAGACGCAGCGAGGCCGAGTGTGGCAAAGTTTTGCATCAGTGTCTCTCCTCTAGCTCCTCTGGCGAGGGGTGCTTTCTCGCACAGTGTGTCGGCGCCCAATGAATCCCACGGGACATGAAACTTCATCACTTTAAGAGGGGCCGTTCATATGATGAGCATGTGAGCAGGCTCTTTGTTCAGGACAAGTCTCATGACTCCAGTTCAAGGTAATCCTTTTGGGAGTCCCATGACCCCTCTCTCCTTGCCCACAGGGTATTTTCATCCCTTGCTAGAACAAGAAGCACGGCAAATCTGCTTTGATAGCCTCAACCCTTACCCCTCCCCCTCTTAATCTTCCAATTCATGAGACCCCTTTTTTTCTGGATTTTTGTCTTGGCCAGGCAGATCAGAGCCGGAGTCTGCAGTCGGGTAATAGTGAGGGAAGAGCCGTCACACCAAAGGAAAGGCTGGAAAGTACAATCAAGGGAAGGGGACCTGTAGCCACCACAGTCAGAGGAGCTCCCTGAATTTTGAGTTTGCGAGTGTCACCCCCCTCAACTACTTTGACTTCAATCCCCATTTGCATAATTGAGAGAATTGGGCCCATGGATTCTTTTGAAAGGAAAAAGCCTTGTTAAGAAATGAGTGGACTCCAGTTGGGAGCAAGGTCATTCAACACTAATTGCAGTTAATCTCTATTTCAACCCACCATGTTATAGTGGAGCAAAATGATTCTGACGGTGGGCAGTCTCGACTAGAGCCTTTGCTGACTTTCCTCTTTGAGCAGATTTCCCCAGTATGAAAGAGGTCCACCCTCTTATATACATATGCAGAAATCTCAGCAACGTTATTAACAACGCCATTGTTTATTCCATCTCTTGGCAATTTAACTACACAAAAGTCCTAAACGTGTGGGAAATAAGTATATAACTCCAGTACAGATGTGTGGTCAAGTATTCGGAGTCTTATCGCGAACATTGACGAAGCAATACTTTGAAAATAGTTTCATGTAGAAAAACAAAACAAAACAAACAAACAAAAAAAGCAGCTTTTTTATATTTAGTGCAGTGTATTGCCTCATACAAATTGTAAACTTGTCAAGTAACCTGTTCTTATGGTCATATGTTCATATATACACTACCGGTCAAAGGTTTTAGAGCACCCCAGTGTTTCAGGTTTTTAAAAATTGAAATTCAAACAGTTCAAGTCCGGTGATTAGCATGAAATGGTACAAAGGACAGAGTCGAACTGCGAGAGGTTTAAAAATGGTAAGGTTACCCAGAAGTGGGAAATAATTCTGTGGCGCCATGCAGTACCTCTGGTATGTGTCTATTTGGTCGGGTTTGTCCTACAGCAAGATAGTGACCCAAAACATGAGTCCAAGCTCTGCCAGAACTACCTGGTAAAGAACAAGATGGTAAACTGGAAAACATGGAGTGGCCAGAAGTCTAGCTGCTTTAGGATGAACTGGACAGAAGAGTGAAAGCAAAGCAGCCTATAAGTGCCACACACTTATGGGAACTTCTG
>JBBPCX010000135.1:9677760-9694797 GCA_037974365.1 Hydrocynus forskahlii
AGTGAGTATATTTTTAGCTTTTTCATTTCTTTTTTTATTAATTGTTGTATAATATGGTTTAACTTTTGCATAAATATTCTTAACACAGGTTTGAGTTCTGTTATAGGATTTTGGTGACATGTTTGGTGACATTTCAGAGACACTCTTCTCCTATGTGTACCCAAACGTAACTTGATATAGTTGATCTAGAACTAAAAGTGTAGACACTGAGGAGAGTGAATCACATGCATTTTTGTTTCTTAAAAACATAGACACCCAGAAGTACTGTGTAGATAATTAAATGGAAATCACACAATAAGGAAGGAACTGAGTGACACTAACCACTGAGAGGCAAGTAGTGAGACCTAGCCTTATCTACACTTAGCCTTGTTTACACAGTGTGAACAGAGTCTTATAACATTAGCATACATTCAATTTTTAAAAGGATTATTTTTTCCTGTTACCTGCAATGTTCCTATGTTGGAGAGATTTTTACTATTTCTAAGGTCCTTTTTTGCAAGAAGTTTACATATGATTATTTTACATAAATAAAATAATCATATGTAATCATATGTATTTTTTCTCCCAAAAATAACTTAAAGTGCAAAACCATTCCTTGTTTTCTTTTCAGTAGTCTGGGCTAGGATTAAGGCTATTTTTTTCTCATACATAATAAGTGTGTATGTATATATGTGTTTGTGTGTGTGTGTGTGTGTGTGTGTGTGTGTGTGTGTGTGTGTGTGTGTGTGTGTGTGTGTGTGTTCATGCAAATCTAGAGAAAGCTACCGTATCTTTTTTCTCATTAAAAACTATCCCTATCGCTAGGTTAAATTTGTCTATGTCTCTGTGAATGTCTATTCAGTTTCAACATTCAGTTTGCAAATTCTATGAATAGCACTTGAGGAATGAACATGACAAAAGACAAAAGTAGACTTAGCCCATTTTTGAAACCTTTATGGTACATTCTTGCAAATGGCATTGCACTATAAACAATATTCATTTCCTCTTGTCATATTGAAAGCTGTGCTTTTAGATTTATTAATCACAGCAGAGCAGACATTAGAAACTGAAGAAGCAGAGTGCTTAATCTGGCACAGCTGCTACAACTCAAACTGGACCATTACAGAGGATTAGAGGCAGGAACGGAGCAGCTAGTCCTGGAGGTGCCACTCCACCGCATGGTAGTATAATCTGAGAACAGTTATGCTGATTCTCAAATGGTCAAGGTTCAGATTTGCACCGGGAAATAACTGCCAAAGGCCAAGTTCTAACCAAATACCATCTGCTCCTCTCTCCTCTTCCCTCGGGTGGTGTTGTGGTTGTGGATCACATGCTAAAGACGCTGCTCAGAAAACAACAGCGTCCTTTACACATTCAGGGTCAGGTCAGACTGCTTCCCCGCAAACTGAATTTGCCTTTATTTTAAGTGTTCCGCTTGCCAATTTATTTGGATGCACCCTGATTCTCATTTTAAAGCAGCTTTATTAGACCCAGACTTCTGGGCAGTTCAATAAATTTATTTCATTTGAGTGTGTGTTGTTAAAAAATAACCATCAGTATTCAAAAACAAGAGTTTAAACACGTTAAACCCCCTTAAAGTCAATAATCAAAAGACAGTATTCAAGCTTAATAGATGCCAGTTAACCTTTTAAACGTATTTATTTAGGATAGTACATGGTTACTATCTATCTATCTACCTATCTACCTATCTATCTATCTGTCTATGCTGCACAGTTCATTCTAGAGACAGACTGTGGAAATGGCAAAGCTGAGCTCACTTGAACGCCTTAGGGGAGCTGAGTGCCACGAGTCATTCTTGTGTAACACGCACTGATTCATTCACAAGATGAAAAATAAAATTAAAGCAATTCAAACTGGCCAGAGGTAATCTTGTTTCCTTGATGCATTTCAGTAAACTCAGTTTCTCTTGGACCTGCAGGTTCGGAGCTCCCTGACCAATTAACTCCTTAAATATCATGGACGTATTCAGCAGTTATTCAGTTCCCCATAAACGATTCATTGAGAAAGTTAATGAAGCACAAGATGAGACAGTGTAGAGTAAAGCTTCTAACTGTGAAACTTAACACACCATCCTTATCATTAAATTCTTTCTGACAAGAGTAAGGCTCGGGTCTAACACATGATGCACATTTAGTAGTAAATAGTTCAAATTCTACCAAAAATCCCCACCAAAGGCTATCTAAGAGTCTGTAGTAGCCATTTAAATTCATTAACCCCTTAAATATCATGGATGTCCACATCCTAGGACTAATTATTCAGCAGTTATTTAGAAAACAATGCACAATAATTGAGACTTTGTTGAATTACAGAAGTTAGCAGAAGAACTCTGGACCTGCTAGCAGGTTTGAGACAGTTAGGGGGTTGTAACTGCAGGTGAACAAGTGGTCAACTGCAGCAGCAAACTCTTACCTTCTGAGAACCAGAGGTGGTGCGATTAATGGAGGCCTGTTTGAACGAACCTCCTGTTTTCCTTCCTCCCCTCTCCATTTGGTCAACTGCAGCTGGTTCTTCATACACTCATACCTGTGCCATGCATATGAAAGAGCGTGTGCCCTTTCACAGGTTCACTGTACCACTATCACAACTAGAGCATCTATCACAGTCACAGGATCATCTCTCTCTCGCCCTCCTCTGTCTCTCTCTGGCTAGATATCTCTGTCCCTCAGCTCACTGTCTCTTAACTGACAAGACAGACATCCGCGAGGGATAAAAAAAATCATTCAACGACGAGCTTGACACATAGACCCCGTTTCCTCCGCCTGGCACACCATAATCAGGCTTAATGCACCCAGCTCTTGGAAGCGTCTGACTTTAATGGAGGGAGATTTAATAAATGGTTATTGAAGGTAAATCTACTTTAGGACACCATGGCCCCAAAACCTAGCCTGAAAGCATGCAGACTGTGGGCATCTCCTAGGCTGAGGGTGCACACAGACAGAAGAAGAAAGCCAGCAGAGGTTATGGAGAGGTAAAAGGGTGGATGAGACATTTCTTATTGATCAAAACGAGTGAGTTATTTCGTTTGGACGGGGGTGGTTCTGATTTTCCACCTGATAGGCTACTGTGTATACACTCATGCAATCTACCTGATGGAAACGTCAAGCAGTACATATTCAAAAAAAAAAAACAAGGAGACATAATTGCACCTGTTTTTCATGCTAACACGAACTGTCCATATTCACTGAATATTTGAAATGTGCAGTGTGATTTAAAACAACATTTTTCAAAGCAACTGTACAATAATTTCTGCGGTTTGATGTGAAATACTCAGTTCTATAGAAAAATACTGGATTGATAACAGAGGTGGTGATAGGAAACCAAATGTCCACAAGTAAGTTCCAATCTACAGCACTGGAAACTATTGCGTATATGCTGGCTGGTGCACGATTTATTGTTTTTCTATTGAATTGGGAAAATGTTTTGGCCTACAATGAATTTGAAATGTACACTCACAGTGGGCAGGTACATGCAGGTTGTTCTAAGGCAAAATAATATCCAAAGAACAAGCTGGGTTTTCTCACATTTACCACTAATTCACTATCATACACATTACATATAACAACTCAGAAGACACATATAGGGCTCACTGGATCTTCGCACAGAAAATAAAATGGCTACATTTGTCTTACAGCTAGATTAGACATTGTGACCCCTGGTTCTTATCACTGTGAAGAAATCTGAGTTGGAAAGCAAGGCACCATTTCACACCAAACCAGTATAAAAGGGGTTTAGGAAATTTTGAAAAATATATGGGAAAACTACTACCTTCACGTTGGCATTCAAGCACAAGCATTTTACAAGTACTTTCACTAGATGAATGAAGAGTACGCTTGAGAACCAGAAGAAGCAGCTCAAAGTGCATACTGCAATACTAAACAGTGTGTAAAAACAGTACACCCACGTTAGCCATTCATGCATGAATGTAGTATGTAGCAAAGTAGGATGGGGTTTAAGACACGGTCAGAATACTTTTTCTTTCATTATGTGGAATTTGTCTTGATGAATTTAGACCCGAAAAGCTTTATTGCTGAAAATAAGCGACCTCCTAAAAACCAGCAGTCTAACCATGAAAACACCCACATGCTGAGCTCTTACGTAATCCAGAAGAAAGGTTTAGAAAGGCATGAGTGCACCCTCTAGAGGCCATTCTGCTTATTACAATTCAATGTGTGCACTGTAAATCTGCGTGTTAACTTTTTATGGCTGTTGTTATTTGTTCTGTCCTGTTGCTTTGCAGGATGAGGCAGGATACTGGGACACGCATAACTCGAGCAAATAACACGCCCATGGGTTCACAGAGAAACCAGTGTAAACATGGAATTTTTCATTAGGCAAGGACACAGCAGTGGCTGAAACTGAGCGCATACACATCCTCTCATCTCACTCTTAAGAGGATCAGTCATAAGGTAATCCACGTCAGTGTTCGTGTGGTAACATGGACCTTTTTCCAGAGCCTTTTATATTCAAGGTGCAGGTTTTATCAAAAATGTTAACATGGCAGACACTTGGCAAACAACTTTTGAGGTCTTATGTGGGTAGAGGTAACATGAGGAACCGACTGACATGAAGAAAGATAGAGAAAATAAATATAAGAAGACTATAGAGAATCATAATATGATTGTACAGACCTACATGAAATAATGCAATGATACGGCATAAACAAGTTACATCTAAAAATACAAACCCTAATGTTCATGCGAGCCCGGGAAAACCCAAGCAAATATATTTTTTTATTTTATTTAATTTTATTTAAGCATCTTTAGATATAAATACTGAAGTCTCCTCAACCACCTTAAATGCAACATTAGTCTTCGTTTATATTTCAACTGCATGTATGCCCTTGCTCAATTCTTACATTTAAAAATAAAAATTCCATATTAATGAATACCTGCTTAAGAATGTATTATGGATGTTTTGGGTAATCGATGTAAAAATATTTTGCAGCGTGTCAAAGGCAAATTTCCAGTGTGTAATGATACAACAATAAACAATAAAGTTCTTGAAACAGAACCACAGCCCAAGTCAATCTGAAGCAAATATTAATATAGAACTGTAAAAGTCTTACCTGTGTCTCAGATTACAGAACCGTATATAAGACTGGAACATGCTCTCCTAAAGGCAGTCCTGATGAAGGCGGAGGAAAGATCTTCTCAGTGGAGATACTAGTGTGTTTCCTTTGCCTTAAGAATAGATAATGCGTAATTTCTCCCCGTAAGCAGACACAAATGAGCTTTATGAGCTACAGATGGCTCTTCTATTGTCAGTAACAGACTCTAATGCCCCACATGATGCGAGTGTGTCGTGGTCAGCAGAGCCACACACACGCAGAGAACTTCCATCACACCCTGCTCAAATGAAGTACATGGTGTCCACCTCTTTGGACCATTCATCTAGTGTCCACAGTCTTCTTATGGACTGTACTGCTTTGCATGACATGGAGTTCTTATTTAAAACAGACCATGTTTGACAAATCACAGAATGATATTTCACTACAGAGAATACCTATGTAGAGCACAAGAGACACACTGCATGCCTAATTAGAATTATCAGTGCTTTGAAAATGACATAGCAAAGGACACGTGTCTGTATTATCTGAGGATGAATAGCGGTACAAACGAAGGGAGGCAGGGGGAGCAGTAGAAAACATTGGTAACAGTTTAATACTTGATTTGATGGTCACCTACATAAGCACTAAATAACAGAAAAAGCAATTCTTCAGTATTTAGTCAGTATTCCTATGGTGAAGTAAAGAATATTGTACTCTGGACAAAATGACAACGAGAATGAAAAGTGTCCCTCCATTGTTTAATGTAATGGAGATTTATGATGCTGAAAAAACTGATGGCCTTACATAAAAAGGTGTATCAAGACAGAGGACAAACAGGAACACCTCCCGTGTTAATACTAATGTAACCTGTTCATAATTGTGCTATTCAGTGCTTTTGCATATTTTATGAAAGTCTTTTCCAGATAACATTAGGTAAAAATAAAAACATTCAGAGTTACCAAGAAAAGTACATTGTTTTCTTTCTACAATTGGTTGTGCAGAAACATATTTCACTGAAATTACACCCCTTGGTGGTTCTCAGCAACCAACCAGACATTTTAAAAGTTGACTAGGTTGACCTGTCATGATTTTATTTTTGTGTGCAGACACACAGTTTACTTATGTTTATAGTCTCATGTAAACCTGAATGTCACTTTTACATCTGACATCAGAAAAATCAGAGCTGTTGTTTTGCAAAGTGATTGTTTTTGGCATTGTCAGTGTGAGAGAAGAATTTTACAGTCACAACATGTAAATGTAGAACTGCTGGCACATGATTATAAGCTCTTTGAATGAAAGATGCTTTTTGGGGGTTTAAATAAAGCACCTAAGCATAGTCTAATTACAAACAGTACAGCTGCAGTAACTGAAAAGTAAAACTTTTTCCAGGTCAAATTTACCTTCAGAGCCTTGTGTTTTTAAATCTTTTAGGAAAACAGGGTGTAGTTTTTCTATATTTAACACTTAAACAGGTCTCGCTAACTGCAGGGATTTTTCATCGTCTTGTGATAATAACATTTACAACAAGAGGGCGCACGAGGGATATAATTGCTCTGCTGCATCGGTTTCAGGGAAACTGGAACGAACTCCTGATTACTCTCCTCTCTTTTGTCTGAGAGCTTTATTTCACCGTTAAGCGTTTAGTCCATGCAGTAGTTGACACACTATTTTATTAATTCCATTTTTGTCACATCTGCTGGATGGTGTTCATCCACTCTTATTGCCAATCTTGAGCAAAAAATAGCTATACTTTTGTCAATTTAGCACACAACAGGTAAAGTGATCATCCTGTGGTCACAGCAGAAGTCAAGGGTCACAGTGAAGTGTCAGAGAAGAAGGGTCATCAAAGAGAACTCACCAGGAAATCCTAAATTTTCCCTCTCTCTCTCTCTCCCTCTCTCTCTCCCTCCCCCCTCACTCTCTCTCTCTCTCTCTCTCTCTCTCTCTCTCTCCCCTCTCTCATCCTCTTTCTTTGTCTTTTAAGTGGAGTTTGATGTCATCAACACAAGTGCAAATGTACTTCAATACTTATAGATTTCTAAACCTTTTATGTACATCACACATTTGCATTTATTGTTCAGCGTTTTTTTGTTTTGTTTTGTTTTTGTTTGTTTCAGTAAAGCACTCGTGTTTACAGAAGTTCCTAGTTTCTGTTTTGTTTCGGAGAGGAGAGAAAGTGTTTTCGCCTTGTCCCGACAAGCAGAAACTTGTATGAAAAGCTGTGTTGTTTTCTCTGTGGCCCATCCTGCCGCTCACGTGCCTGTATTGTTGTGTTTTCAACTTGTTAATTTGCAAATGTTTTTCCCTCTGACATGTCTCATTGTTGAAGCCTGGGGAGAAAATAGGGAACAGCTGTTAGGCAGGTTGAAACCCAAAATTGGCTCCATATGCAATAAACTATGGAAAACAGCACATAAACTGACCCTAATTTAGGCCATTTTCAACGGCCTGATTTCCTAAGATGAAACAGGAAGTGTTTTACCATTAGACCAGGGTACAGTATGGTGGAATACGACCGCAGCCAAAGGACGGGAGGAGTGCTGCTGTCATTTGTTTAGACTGCACTCAGCTGTAGGCCTGCATGGCTAATCAATAATGCAGCAGGTGTCTGCCTTACCTGGGAGAGCCGACAGCTCCACCTGGTTACTATGGAGACAGACCATAGCCCCTGCGGGGACAACAAGTGCATAGTGAGTTCAGTCCTGAATTCCATCCCTGGACTGTAATTGTGCGTCTGTGTTTGAGAATGGCGCTGATTAACCTTGGACTTGTAAGGTTGGAGGCTGTTAGATTCTTGACAGGACAACAGAAATGTCTTTCGGCTTTGGTTTCACTAATGTCACAGCGAGAAACACGCGGTAACAGTCGAGTTTGAGTCTGTTTGGGTTTCACAGAAGGGCAATTTAGAATGTGTGTCAAGCAGCAAGGCAATGTATCCAGCCTGGAGAGCCTCCAGAGGGGAAAAGGCTGTAGAAGGGTGCTGATAGCTGGGCATGTCCAGACACATCAACATACACAGTGTTTTCAAGAACCTCTCTGTACAGCCTGTCTAGAAAGCAATGTGCTGGCTGTGAACCTGCGCCTCAAGTTCAGCCAGTCAGTCTTGTGTTTACAGTGCGAGCGGCTGAAAATTTGCCACTATAGAATTTTGAGGTCCCGTCTGGCGTGGTGTACATTTCTGACAAGACAGGTTTTAAAGTTTCAGCACAACAACCGGTTATTGAAACCTTTTTCAGTTTCATATTTATTCACACACTCTCAGAAAACCCTTTGGGGCACAGCGATGTCATTAGTGGTACTCTTGAGATGATGTCTTCAGTACCTTTAGTTAGGGAATATCAATCCTCCAGTACTGTTATATTTTAGCAGTAACTCCATGCACGTATGAAATATTTCATTTTTCTGTCTCAAACAGTAAAGGATGGTAAAGTGAATGTTGTGTATTCTTAATGCTCTTTTGAAGATTAATTAGCATGGTGTATCTTGGATTAGCATGGGTAGTCTTGAACGGATACGGAAAGTTAAAATGCAGGCTTACACATATGAAACACATGTATGATAGTAGGTTTAGCCACTATGACACTTAGAACCCCCGTTTGAAGATAGACACTGAAAAATGTTGCCCCACAGAGCCTTTTGTGGACTTTAGAGTCATGCAAATACTGGGTGGGGCACTACTGTGAAATCATATAGAGATTTGTATTTTATGGGTTTGCACAATTATGTCATTTATCATAATGTTTGTGTGTGTAGTGAAAGTGAAAGATGTCTATGCCATGGGTCAGTATCTAACAGACACACCCTTTGATGACTGCTACACTATGCATTCTTTCATAATGAGGCCACCAGACATGTTTCTCTTTGGATTAGATCGCACCCAGGGTCTGTTCCCTCTCCAGGATTTACCTGAGAACCAGCTATTCTCCAGATATTGCTTCATTTTTGACGACATTGTGATTTGAGAAACATTCTTATGCGTATGTGGTCATTATTGGGGTTCATGTTTACATCTGCTAACATTTCCTCTTGCATTCTTGGCAACAATGAGGCATCAACATTTGGCAGTGTTTTCCTGTTGTCAAGGAACAGACCAGAACCAGCTACATAACTGTGGCAAGTCAAGAGCAGAAAAACACCCAGAGGGAAGTGCTACTTCAGCAGACAAACGGTGTCAAGCTGCAAAGCCCAGTGATCTTTGGAAAATGCTTTGGAAAACTATTCGGCTCTGGCTACCTTGTGGGAATTGCAACCTTCAAATCTACTCAATATGTCAGTGAACAAGTTAAAGGGCCATAACACGTCAGAGATGTCATAACCAGTGAAATGACGTTTGAAAGGTTCTGAGAAAGAGAACTGTGGATTTACTTGATAATTTACTTGAAAAGATGTCTTGTGCAGGGCCACTTCCCTGTCAAAAGTCAGGATTAAGATGAATGTGGCCTCAGTCCTGTTTGGCTAAACTAGATGCATTTGTTTTTGTGGTTCGAATAAGAAAGAAGGAGGGTCCTGTGTTTTCAGGATGAAGCTCTTCAACAGCTGGTTTTGTTGAGTCGCTGCAGCTCAGCAAGCCCCAACAAAGCAGTAAAAAACAACTGTGATGAGGATGAGTGAGTGTTTCCTGTGAGGATTGATCTGGAAGAGAGAGAGAGAGAGAAAGAGGGAGAGAGAGAGAGAGAAAGAGAAGGAGAGAGGTGTTATATCAATACATATACACAGAAGCGAAGAGACCCACTCTAATTATCAGTCTCTTGCCGAAGGGAGTTTGAACCAAGCAGGTGTTCTGCATGAAGTGAAACTCATACTGTGGTGGTGTCTGTTTCTTTATAGCTTCAAAGGTGTTGGGCTCTGCCCCCCTGTTGCAGGTTCCAGACAGGGGGGTTGGGGCTGCTGTGTGATCCGCAAGCAGAATCGGGAGGAGTAGGCCGCCACACGGCTCGTCTTTGGGGCTTACAAAAGAGGGAGTGGCTTAATAGATCTATAGATGACTGGGGAAATGCACCATTTCTGGCTGGTAACCTTCCTTTTCTCCCTCCTTCTCCCAATATATCTTACTCTTTCCTGGGAATTGCCCTGTTGAACCAGAGTAAACAGTTCTTGGAAGCTTGCTCCAGGGTGCAAAATCGTTGTATGAATCCCCTTTGCACAGAGGAGGGGCAGAAAGAGAGCCTTGCTGAATTGTGTAATTGCTTGTATTTACTCCTTTCTCCTCAGAGGACAAAGATGAACAAAATGTTACACATCACAGGATATGCTGGAGAGGGAAATTATTCTAAAATGGTTTATTTATCTCCCTTTACACTCTCTTGGAGTAGAATTTGCTAAAACTGTGAGCAGATACATTGTACTGTAATAGAAACCACAAACTGGTAACGGGTCATAATAAAACGGACATTCTGACCAACTACACTTACAGTAAAGGTATTAAAGAGGATTCTTTAGTGCAATAGACTAAAACTCTTTTAGTCTAAAGGTCCACTTAGCCCTTAGCCCTTAGCCCTTAACCCTCCTGAGGCCAGTTTGAGAAATACTGCTTTAGAGTGATGCCTAAGACCGGGGGTTCCCAATCCCAGTCCTGGCACCACCCACACTATGCACATTTTGTGACAAGCTGGTTTTTATTGATTTCATTCCATTTTTTTCACACAAGAAAAGTTTAGAGAACCTCTGCATAAAGTATCTACACCTGTTTCACTTCCCTAAACGCAGAAGTCCAAACCCAGAACCATTTAGGAATTGATAGTGTTGAAAAAATTCAGGGCATGTGGTTCAAGCATCCACAAGTTATAAACCCAGCAGCCTAACATGACCTTTCACATGCCTCCACTCTATTCAGCTTAACTTTGCAATGTATTCAAAAGAGCAGGATGGGACCTCTCTCTCTCGTGTGAAGGGTCCCATAAACCCGCTGTACTTTCCGTCAGTGGACTTCTCTTCGGTGTCATGCGGAGGTCCTTCTATGCTAACTAACACTACTCCCAAGTTGAGGAAGATTTGACTCACAGATAGGGGGAGAGAGAAAACTTCAAGGCCTCTAGTCCACATGTCAGCTGTGTAAACTTCCAGTATCAAACCACAATCCCCAGTCCCCAGAGCCAGATGGTGGACCTGAGAGGCCTGGATTAAGCGCTTTATTTTCACGTTCTTTTCCCTCATTGTGTTGTTCCTCCAGAGGCCCTCCTGAAAGGGTGCCAGTGGAAACAGCCAGTGAAACTTTTGCAAACACGGCTCAGTTATCTTTCGCTGTAGACGCCACAAGTTTCGATGTATTGGCTGTGTATTTGTGCGACCAGTGCACTGCTGAGAGGAACAATGGCACCGCCGTCTTGGTCATTTCCAAGTCTGCAAGACAGCAGAAACTAAAATAGACCCTTAGCTTGCAGTCTACTGCCTGTTCCTCTGAAACAGCTCATGTATCCGAGGCTGCGCACTTTGAATTCTTGTCTTTTACACTGATGTTGAACTAGCTTTCCCCTCCCAAAACTTCTGTCATTAGGCTTTATGAAAAACTATCCTTTTTTTTTCGGATCAGCTTGGAAGACTTAATTTTTCCATCACATCAACTTCATACATACTTCACATTCCATAGTTCTTCAGTCCTTTCTTAGGGTAGCTTTTATCTTGTTAAATGTGATTCTTTTATCACATTTACCTGTTAGCTTGCCACACACAACAGTTACCAATCTGAAAGCAGTGCTCACCCAGCATCATAGGAGTGACTGGCCAGTTTTGTACACATGACCTAACAGACACATACAACTGACTAATGTTGCCCTGGTTAACATTTTTCCACAAACAAGAGCACAGAAATCTGTGCTGCTTTGGACTTCTATTCATGGATGGTTGGGGTATTATTCAGAATCAAGCTGGGCCTCTCAAGAGCCTTCAGTCGTATGCTGCTTTAATAACTGTAAATGAATGTCAATATGAGATGTATACACAAAAGTTCAATATCCATCTTCATGACAGTTTGATTGGTTTGCCAAACAACAAGGGCTAGACCAGCATAGTACAAGCATATTAGGCCAATATTTGTATGTATTTTCGAGTGATGCCAAATGATGCTGTCAGATACTATTGATGCAATGCAAACCGAATAATGAAATTTTACATTAGATCTCTTAAAGTACAATTTGTATTTACAAGGCAAGATGGAGATGTCAGCCAAGACCCCTCAAAATCACATTTTACAAATGGCTGTATGGTGTGTAGAGCCTTCGATTTGCTAAATAAAAGACAAAGAGTCAGTGTGCTGTGTTCCACTGAGCTTGAGAATGACTTGCTGTTAGTGTTAGTGATCTAAAGTAGATAGGACACAAAGTAATTGAAAAGATCCGCTATTATACTCCTCCCTTGTAGAGTTAATCACTCTCTCTTGCACGGTGTATTTGCCTCACTGAAACTAGTTTTGATCCAAACATGGACATGACCTTCCACTCAGCTGTAAAGCCTCACATGAATACTCTATAAATGTGGAACATGTAATTGTGGGCACAGTGTGGCGCTTAAAACAAGGACCAATATGTCTGTGATCATGCAGGAGGGTTATTATCTAGCTCACAGAAGAACAGTGCAAAGAACGTTTGGGTGGAGATAGAGCGAAGGACAATTGCTGTTTATCAGAGGACCAAGCTCTCCTGACTCATTTGGTTACGGGCCACAGTTAAGATGCAAGAATAAGGCGCAAGGAGAACAAAAACAACTGGAAAAAACGCATGTAAAAAGCACTAACCTCGCATTGCCCTTTTTGGAACATGTAGTCTGAGACTCTTTTATGGGCAAAGATGTTTTACGTACAAAAGCAGAAACCATATATACTCGAAAAATACTTGAAGTCTGGGCTTTTTTGTCAACATAAACAACTGTCTTTTTCTTGTGCAGGGCACTGATTAGTCAAGACCTCTGAATCTTTGAGAAGGCCACTGTCAAAAAGAGTCAATTAGAATCTGTCTAATCTTGCTGATGATAGCTGTCTAGCACTGTATTTATGGACTCTTATCTGCGCCTGTATTAATTGGAAGTGAGGTGGGCGTTTTGAGGCACAGATGGTGCCGACCCCCAGCAAATGAGGAGGACGTGAGATAATTGGCTATGCTCCAGAGGAGTGGACAATCTATAGGCCTACCTGCTCAGGCGGGTTTAGGATCAGAGGCAGGAAGCAGATTACCACATGCCTCTTTGCACAAAGAAGTCATTAGGAAAGCACTAATTTTGCCCAGTCTGTTCGTTTGTTAAAATAAAGGAAAAGACATCTGTAGTCCTGAGAATTGCTCAGTTTCACCGAGTTACGGAAGACACATCTGGCCATCGAAGGTAAATTACTACCTGTGGAAAGTTTCTAAGACCACATATAAATACAAAAGACACCATTTGTTATTTTGGGTTACGTAGTTTTCTCCTTTTATAAAACTTGGTGAACCTTGTGTATGCCGTTATTTCCAGTGATTTTTATAGCATATACTCCCCCAGAATGAATGCTTTCTTCCAAACATTTCAGACATCCATACTCCTCAAATGTTACATTTCTTTGGCACTGTGCCTTCTTGATGAGAAGTGAGCAAAAACTAGTAGCACAGCATATTTCAGACAGAGGAACTCCCAGTGGCACCGTTTATCCAGAGGCTAGGAGCTTCTTTTGTTTAGACTGTCACACACACACACACACATGAATGCACGCACAAAGAACAGAAACAGAACAAAGAAAAGAAATAAAACACATCGTGGTGTGAAGTGTATACCTATAAGTCATTTCCAAGTAGCGACAGCTAGTATACGTTACCAAGCTACAACTGATATTCTGAATTTCCTTATAGGGAACAATTCCTACATAGTTCATTTGTGAGATATAAACAAAGCCATTCAGAGTGCTTTGATGCGAAAATATAGAGAATTGATTTTTTTATATTGGTGGTGGTAGTAGCCATGGGTCATGATGTCTATAATCCAAGTAGAGCCATTTTGCTTACTTTTCAAAATGATCAGGCAACCTGTATGTGTCCTCTAAATGGCTATACGTAATGTTGATAATAATATAAGAAAATATAAGAAAATAGTGGTCAATCTAAAAAAATATATGCTTTCTTTGGGCGAAAGCATGTCTTGTCTTCATGTACCTCTTCTCTCCATGAATGGATTAAAAAGATGTTTTAGGCCAAATCCTTTTTTCAAAACTATTTTAAAACATTACATTACATAACATTCATTTGGCAGACTCTTTTATATTTCTTTTATTCTCTCAAACATCAGGCAGCATATTAATACATGTCATGAAATAACTTCATGTGAAGTAGCTTTTAGAGGCATTAAACACTTCAGATGTCTGGTTTCTATCACCACTGCTCTGAACAATTCCAACACGGCAAGTTTCTTTAACAAAATAATTCAACAGTAAGACTGTATCCCTGTGTAAGTAATATATAATATATAGATTATCTACAGCACTAATCCAGTGTTGTTTATTCAAGTTATGTTTTAATTCATATGTAACATGTGACATCAACAATCGATGTGTAATCACTGTTTTACTGATTTTGGATTCACAAAGGTTTTTCATAAAAGTTTTATTTTCAAGGTTTTGTGTTGGCTTTTAATCCATGAAGCACTTTGTAATTTGCTAATTATTTTTCAATCTGATATCAATCTGTTTACAAGGACAAATGTCATCAAGTGTGTAATTATGTCCCCAGTTCCTAAGAAACTAGTTCTGTGAGTAATCATGAGCCATAAAAAAGGAGTGTACTGTTTACCGTTTACAACTTTGATAAGCACTCACATTACTGTTGGGCTGAAACTACAGCGTGTGCTGTTTTCAACCTATGGCATTCATTGACTTGCTGGCATTTAAACCTTGAGAAAAGATTGCACTAGTTGATGATGACTTCAATTTCAAGTTGGAAGGAAATAAAAGCACATTTTGTATCTGTTATTGGTGCATCACGCAGCCATGAAGAGATAATCTATTAATAATAAAACAAAGATTCTCTGTCTCCTCCATGTCGTGAGTCAGAAGCTCGTCACACACAGTTGTCATTCCAGTTCTGCTGTACGTCTCTGGTTCAGAGACAGAACAAACGTCTTCCATAGGGGTTGATGTCTCACTTATAATTGTCGGTGGGTGTGTTTGGGGTTGCACTGTAATTTGCATGGTGCCTATCGTCTGGGTGAGGCTCTGCCTGAGCAGAGGAGCAGTGATGTGGGTCACTTAGGCCTGTAATTGCTGGTTTGATAAACTATGGAGGACGGAGGGGAGATGTCCTTCCAGATATACAGTTGGAGATATTCTTCTCTGGACCAGACAGAATAAAAATTCAACCACGTCAAAATGACGCTGAACTCTGCATCAAAACTGCAGAGCTTGCATGCCTTGAAGACTTCAAACAAGGATCTGGGAATTACATAAGGCTGTCACTTTATGACATGTAAGAGGAAGTGGTCAGAAGTCCACCAATACTAACCCCTTGTTCCTTCTTACTGAAAATCAACTGGTGTACAGATGTATTTCCATGGGAGCAGACACTTCCATAAGATTGGTCATTCACCAAACGAGTATGCGGTCAAGGAATTTGCGATGAGCCTGGAACCGCTGTATACACAGAGCAATCAGCCAGGTTTGTGTCTATGCATCAAAACGCCCACCCTGCACACAAACACTCAACCTAGCAACTAAGCTTCACCTCCCTCCTGTGTGTGCGTCTCTCTTGCTCCCGCCTCTCCCTTACCACCACCCTCCCCCACCAAAACCCTCCCCCCTTTTCCCTAGGGATGGGACAAACTCCCACTGCAGCCCAGCTTTAAGCTCCAGTGGAAGCCTATGAATGGGGAAGGGATGAAGTCACCATCATCATGCTTGACAATAGGCCAACTTTGGACAAAAGTGTCCAGAAGGTTACTGCACAGCTATGCAATGTTAACATTAAGGTTAACAGAAAGAGTTGGACAGTGCCACCAGTGAGAACTTGTGCAATATCCTATCCTCAGGGCGTATTCTCACACACACAGTTCTAAGGTTGACGATGCCAGTTCCCCGCAGCCAACTAGGTTAATCCTCTGGTTACCTTCAAAGCCCTCTTAGGCTTCCAAACCAGCATAAACAGGAATCTTGGAGGAAAAAAGTGGGACAAGGGGAAGCCATTTAAGGAGCACTGGTTTGCAGAAGGTCACATGTATGTGTCCACATAACTCACCCCAGTACTGCATAATGCCTGATGCAAAACTTTGCAGGGCTCCCCCTGACAACAAGAGTTGGTTGTAGAACACTGCTGAAACGCGTATAGCCTGTTGGCTGCTAAGCTCGGGAGAGTCAGACAAATGCAAAGACGAGGTCTCTCTCTCTATCTTTTTTTTTTTTTTTTTGCACAGGCGATCACAGACAGCCCAACTGCTGCCCTGATGACTATCTTGTTTTATAACCCGTGTTTGCTCGGAGTGAGAATGTGTTTCTGGCTCCGTATGCTGAGCACCATCGCGTGTCTAGCCCAGCGGTCTAGCACAATTTGGTGACGCAAGGGGAGCTATTAATATCTCAGGAACGGGATGTACTCAATTCTGCACAAGAGTTCACCCGAGGACAGTCGGTGAACAACACGGGCGCGCTGTTGCGCTGCGGTCCCGGAGCCAGCAGAAGCAGTTCAACAGATTCGTGGAGCTCCGGCCGGGTCTACCCGCTCACTCGGACGGTCAGAGCAACCGGCCCGGGCCGAGCCGCGCGGAGCCTCCTCCCGCAGTCCGGCTCCGCAGCGCCGCGGGGTGGGAGCCCACAGCCCGCCAGCCTCGCCCACTCGTGAACCCGATGACTCCCTCCACTCGGATCAAAACAACCCCCAAAGAATGCGCGCGCGCGCGCCCCTGTGTGCTCAATGAATGGTGGGGAAATATCCGCAAAATGCCTGGACAAAAGAAACATTTTGACCTAGAAGGGATATTTAGCTGGTCCCCACCGGGACTACAGAAATGTATTTTTTTTTCAAAAGAAAAAAAATGTCCTTATAGTTATT
>JBBPCX010000135.1:9695279-9736634 GCA_037974365.1 Hydrocynus forskahlii
AATCACAGAGGTCACCGGAAATGCCATACAAATAAAGGAATACATACTTGTGTATGATCCGTAAAAGAGCTTTTGTTGTCATCTTGGAGACCAGACGGCACGTCACCTTTTTAATGCATTTCACTCAAGTACCAGTACTCAAGTAACAGAAAAATGTAATGTTTTGATGTTTTGTTGAGGCTACAGTAGGCTCCAGGAGCTACGTGCTCAAAGTGAAAAGAATGTAAATGATCCGTGGCCACATTGTCTAGCCAGTATGATAAATATCTATTTTTTTAATGTAAATGTCAATTATGTGCAAGTATAAGGTCGTAGTTGTTTTCAGCATTTAAAAATTATATGAAAGCCTCCAAGTATGTGTGTACAAAACAATCCAAGTTAAAATCCACAGATCCACTCCCTTCACCTAATGATTGCCTGTCTGAGTTCATAACAAATAGTGCAAAGCTGCAGCATTAGAAAGTGTGATATCTGTGTTTTGTTTTCTCATGTAGTGCTCTCTATTACTCAAACCCATCACAACTGTGCTTGAAGTTGAGGGATAGTACATGGTATACATCATACATGATACACATAAATTCCTGCAAGTGTAAAACCAAAAAGCAAAAACAGTTCTACAGTCATGCTACAAAAGCATGTACACAGTCACAAACAAACACACTCCACTGCGTCAGTAAGTACACCCCAGTGCACCAATGGAAGGACAGAATAATTCACTTCAAACAGTATGTAAATGTGAACATTACTTACAAAAAAGAATACTCGTGCACAGTCACTACACGGTACACCAAAACCACAAATGAAGCACATTATGGGCTGCTTATGTATTACATTAATGCTAATTCAGTTGGCTAGGTTCTGTGTGCATACATTTCTGGGTTCTGCATGCATACATACTGCAGAGATGTAGTCCTGATGAGTCTTCAAGAGAAAGTATAAAAGAAAGCATGGTCCCTTGGTCTAAACAATCATGAATTCATCAGCTGCATTATTTTATTGATTGATTGATTGGTTGGTTGGTCGATTGATTTGTTTGTTTGTTTATTTATTTGTATTTGCATTTTATTTTATTCAGCTCTCTTCTGTATGTTTGACTGTACTGCTGTTAGGTCAAGCCATCAGTACTGCTGAATTTATGTCAGGTCAAGTTTTTAGTTCATTGTTTAATTGTAGGGAGTCCTGAGTGATGTGGAGGCAATGATCCCAGTTGGTAGGACCGTGGAGATATATTGCTCAGTACATGGAAATCTTTGAAAATAAAAAAAGCCAAAGAGATTCACATTTAAAAGGTGTTCTGTCAGATTTGTTTGTCTGCATTGCCACTGGTGTCTAATGTGTCCTTTGCAGTGTCATGCATTGTTTTTCCCTCTGGCTGCCTGTAGGCATAACCGATTGCAGTCTGGCCCTATTCCCCAAAAGCATCACTGCGTTAAGATCATTAGATAGACTTTTCAAAACACAGTGATACTTGCCGTACCGTGTTACAATAATCTTTCTGCTGTGACAGGTGTGGATATCTCGAAAATATTTGCACTTTTCGCGTGCACCTCTATTGATCTGTATCCAGTACAAAGTAGGCATGCTCATGCATTGACATACTGTCAAGTTCCACCGAACCACTTGCGTCAGAAGGTCAGCTGTGTTGTTTAGATGGTGCAAGAGCACTGTTGAAAGTATGGAAACAGATTCTTTCCCATTAGGATGCCAAATTGCATAAGAACTTTTAGATAAAAGGGAAAGATTCTGAGGCCGGCCTGTAGTACGTTAGTGCCACATCCCCTGAAGGCAGACTGGAGAATAGTGTCGTTTGAATAAGGAGAGGAAAGAGGCCCTCTGTCCACTGTGTCATCTCAGTGAGTTAATGCAAAGGCTGGGGGTCACATGATATGACATGATGCAGCTGAATGGAGAGAAGGAGAAAGGGAGATGTTTCTTTTAGCCCTGCAAGGCACATCCCACTCAAACCAACCCATTGATCAATGCTCTCTATAGAGGATCTCGTCACAGGCTAACAGATAAGGAAAAAAAGTGTGCTTGCTCCATTTTGCTCTTTTCAGCTATATTGCAAAACCTAAACAAAGCTTGCACTGAAGCATCGTGGCCAAAAGCATTACTACTAACCACAGCCAGCATGTTTACAGCTATTTCTGAATCACTTGCAATGATAAGACATTTAAGTTATGACGTGTGTGGTTAATGCGGCCATGTTTTATTCAATCATTAACCAAGAAGGTCATGATGATATAAGATGTATAAAAAGGGTGGAAGTACAGCTAGGCTCCATGCCTTATCAAGAGCGTGCCGTATCATCGTTTCTCCTTTAAAACCTGAGTTCCTGGAACTGACAATTCACAGCAAACAGACTGGCCCGTGGTTATTGTATTGCAGAGAAATTACTGTGTGGCACGTGTAACCTGAATATCCAGCGACAGGGGTGGGGATGGGGGTTGGGGGGATGGGGGGCTGGGTGCTGAACACAGGCACTGTTGGGATAACACATAGTCTGAACTTGTTTGTGTTCCTTCTTGTGACACACTCTGTCCTGGCCTTATTTGAATCTGAGTTACTTACTTGGAACATAATCACCAACCAGAGTTCAACCCCTGATAAGAAACAAACAAAAAAAATTCAATGAAGATGATATTTTGGTCTTTTGAACAGACATGATGGGCAGACCCTAAATGAACCTCACTTTCTGTATCATATTGGCCCTTATGTACTCCTTGCTGATGGTTTTATTGTTCCACTTTATGTATCTATTCTTCTATTTCCTGAGCTGAACAAGGTACAACACACTGCAGATCATCCGTGTCATGTAAACAGTGGCAATCTGTGAAAAGTGAAACTACTGTTGTTTAACTCAGAACTGGGGCCTCTTTATTCACCTCGGTAAAGCCGCCAAAATTTTCCATCTCTTTACCTTACTTTCATTAACCATTGCTCTCATAACCGCTGCCAAGTTCACAGAGCTGTTTGAGTGTTCATATGCCTTTCTTGTGTGCCGAAAACCAGTGGCATGTGAATTTGTTACAGTATCCTTAACGATATCCATTCAAAAATCTGTACAAGAAGATATTTTGTAAATTCAGTCCTCCATTTATAATCATAAAATGTGCAGAAGAACATACACAGGCCTGACAAACTGAAGGTTTACCCATTCCCAAACCTAAAAAACATTTGTTGGTGTGTTACATAAATAAGTAAATAAGTAAGTATGTAAGTAAGTAAATAAGCATACAAGTAAGTACAATTTATATAGTACCTTTCACAACCCCAGGATTGCTTATTTCATTCTTACTCATATTAAAACTCTCCATTAACCGAACAGAGTCAACATAATAACAAGCACCTGCATTTGGTCATTTCAAGGTGAGCTGTTTCATTTGCCATTTAGATGCAGGTAGTCTGAGCCAATGGTAAGCTGTGTGTATGAAAACTCTCATGCAAAACTTTAGGGCCCAGAGGTAATTTCTGTTGTAACTTTAGGACCCAGAGGTAATTTTTGGTGGCATGCAAAAAATTTGTTTTTGCTGAATCATCCAAGTTGTTCCTCACTTGACTGGCATTTGTATCAGTGTAACACATTACTTGCTTTTACCACGTTCGCTTTGCAGTAACTTTATTAATTAGACCAAACAAGTTGAATGCAATGCAGCTGGAGCATCAACTGTTGATGAGCCTTTTTATTCCACTCATTTTAACACTGAGCGTTCATCTACTGACTTTTTCTTTTGTTTTGTTGAAATAATGTAAATTATGCGAATGTGTAATGCATACTTAAGACCTTGGTGTCAGTTTCTACTGAAAACCTCAACTGGTTCCCAAAACATATCTGATATCTTCTGGTAACAGGTTTCACCCAATTAACCTACTGTACATGTTCACTGTGTCCATTAACACGGTTTTCACATTGTAGCTGCTCTGGTAGCCTCCTGAGACCCAGGGAAAAAAACATATTTTGATTTGGATTTTTGTCATATAAATCAAGAGTTGGGGTGGTAAGAAACACATTGCAAAGATTATTTTGTTATTACCTAATTTTACTTAAATTTTACATGTGCACTACAGTGTGAAAGTGTGAAAATTCAAGAGCTTATTATGAAAATTGAACACTCCACTGAAATCTTTGTTAGCAAGATATCAAAACATACTGAACATATTTACATAAAAACAACATAGAAAAGCAGGTCATGGGTCAACTTAGAACTCACTTAGAACCTAGAACTTAGAAACTAGAACTAGCTGTAGGCCACTGAATAACTAATTACACTGGGCTCTCTATTTTGCAAAAGTCCATTCATTTATGATACCTTTTTTGGAGACATGGAGAACATTTGACACTTCACACATCTCACATATGTTTTGCTGTTGCACCCAGGCATTCTGCACCTGAAAGGACGTGGAATGTCAACCATATTTAGGGGTCCAAGCACACAGGTCGGAGGATCCCTATTGTTTTTATGCTGGTTTTTATTATTATTTTTCTGCCTTAAAACGCATTGGGGAGCAAAAACCGTGTGGTCTCGTTGGAATCGCAAGACACTCATTGTCAATAATTATCAAAAACGTGCTAATGTAGAAAAACAGCATGGCCGCCATATGCAAATTAAGCTTGTCGGTTTTTGCATTCAATGAGTTAAACTGCAATTGCTCATAAGCCCTTGGGTCAATGCTTACCTAACTTCTTAAACAATGTATCTATATTTACCACTTGGTGGCGCTATATTTGGATATCTTATATATACTTCATGACCAACCTGTGCAGCTCAAAGCATTGTAACCTGTCAGCATTGCAGTTTGGAGGACTGGGCACAAACAGCTTGGACCCTGCTCATCGCCGCTCGCGGCTATATTTTCAATTGCCTCATCTGGGTGGGGCTTCCTTTACTTGATTTCTGGAGAAAACTTTTCATGGCTTGAATCACTCAGCTCTTGTTGAGATGTTTGTCCCAGAGTTATCAGTTCCTCAGTCAAAAGGGAGTTTGAACTCCAGGTACTGGAAGGTGTTCTTTGCAGCTCGTTGCAAGGCCTGGCTGTCTTGTCGGTACTGAAGCCACAAGTTGGTGATGGCCAAATCAATGGAGTTGGTCCCCCCATTGCAGCTATAACAGCTTCCACTCTTCTTGGAAGGCTTTCAACAAAAGTTTCTTTGAGACTTTGTGCCCATTCATTCTGCAGAGCATTTATGAGGTCCGGCACACTTCAGCTGGCCCTGTGTCTTTATCAGCTACATCTGACTCTGAATCTTGGTCATCCTCATCTGGGTTCTCACTCTCTCCTGTTTGGCTCATTGGACTCACTGGACTATATCTGAATCTCCCTCAATGATTCTGTTAAGAATTCTCTCTGCCTCTGTCAAAAAGCTGTCTACTAGAAGAAAGTGAAATAGTCCTGATGTGCACTACAGTACACATTAATAGATTAGTCATCTGCACTGAGAAAATAAATAATCTAAGTTCAGAAAACTTACTCAAATTACTTTAAATATTCCATAAACTGTGCTTGTGCTGCTGGCAGCCATTTTGAAAAGTCAGGAAAGGGCAACCTCACACCCCACAAATGTGACATCATTTTAAAGCTACAATTGTCCTCTCCACGACACAACAGGACTTAGCACAGTGGCTTGGATAGTATGAGAGATTTAAGCAAAAAGTAAATGTGTACTACACATGGAGGCTATGAGTCAGTGTAGACTGATCAGAATTATACATTTTTCCTGTGAAAGTAGTTTGGTAAGAAGGGCTCCTGTCATTTACAGCATAACTATCATTGTCAACCAGTTCTCGATTTGATAATACATTTTTTGATATTACCAAAGTGGACTAGTATTATAATGGTGCATTTTGATTTATGTCAGACAAAATATATGATATGATTTATAACAAGATTTCTTGCTATGTTCTGGTTAAATATTGGCTGCTATAGTTAGTTTATGTTTTTTTACTTTAAAAAAAGGGGACACTCTTTTTTTGTCTCTGCATGGGCCTAGCGGTTAGGATGGGTAGTGGTACTTGCAAGCACCAGAGTATGTAGTCTATGCCAAGATGATGTGCTGGTGTAGCCTTTAGCCAAGTTATATGTTTGTCCTGGAGGGCATCAGATACAACATTGCAGAACAGTGTGATCCATTCCCGCCATCAAAGTTAGGAACCCAGCCAAGGACATGAGGGGAGAAAATATGAGCATGTGGAATGATTGACCACTAATGGAGGCACGCTGATTAGAGACCCAGTGAACTCCAGTGGCAAATGCACTGAGGAGACGGTTGCGCTGAAGAAGACAAAAGAGACTCATGGGGAAAGCAAGAGTGAGAGACTGTGTACGCGTGCTACTAGGGCACTCCCTTTTCTAAATCTGGTTAAATGTTCTACAAAGCCTTTAACACGTGGTGTTCAATCTCACTATTGCATTTGTCACTGATCTGTGAGCAGCTTTGTGGTTTCTCATACAATAGGTAAGACTGACACACAGCTAGAGGAGACTGGTCTGCAGTCAGTACAAAAGAGTGACGTCTGTGAGCAGGAAGAGAGTATTTGCACCCATGATGGGAAATGAGACATTTCCCAACTCTGAAAGAGCAAAGCTAAACCACAAGAAGTAAACAACCTCTGAGTTTCATATATGTCAAGTCTTCTGCGTTGACATTTAAATGCTACATGCTTTCTATTCGACATGCGAACAACAAGACCTCCATTAATGGCAAAGACTAATTACAGAAAGTGACTAAACTCAGACAAAAAGGACAAAAGCTTCTTTGGACGGGACGGGTTCTTTCAGCATTAGTACCTACCAAGAGCTCCAGTCATCTGCTCATGTTCAGCCACAGCTGAAAGAGGCCGGCCCTAGTTACGGCAGCATTGCTTTATGACCTTCAGCTCTCTGATGGATGTTTGCCAGTCAGATGGTCGGAACACTCTGACACGTTCTTGGGAAGAGTGCAGTCTGTGGGTGATTACAAGAGACACCTGAAGAGCTGTTTAGTTCAGCTTGAAATGCTTTTCCCAGGAGCAAAATGGAATGGAGTCACATGCACAGCCCGCATGAGCCATGACTATTACTGCTACTGAGTACTTTCAGCTGCCTTTTATGCTTTTATGATGTTTGCATTAGATATACACTATTTCCTTGACATAGTGCAGTGATGCATGGGTTTAGGAAGCATGATTATTTTAATGACATATTCAAGCTTAGTTGCACTTGAAAGATAAGTGAATATCCATAACAAGTCCAGACATTTTGGTCTGATGTTCAGCATCGTTCACAGTTTTTACAAGTCTGACAAGCCATAATTCTTCGTGAATGAGCTCCCACAGTCCTGACACAGTAATTTAATAACAAAACCCGCTAATATATACAGCCATGTGGCGTTCAGCTGTTATTATTCAAAGTGCTACCTGTCATGTAACGCTGACGTGTACATCCAGACAGTCTGGGATTTCTGTCCCAGGCTGTCTGTCTTAGAAGAAACTATACAGATATATGGTTAGATACATGCAACTCGACTTGTGTCCCACTTTTTTATTGTCCTTAAACTCCAGCAATAGGGATGGATCCTTGTACAAATTTTAAACTGATCTCCAGAACCAGGGCCACATGTTCTAGGACAGAACAGCACTGGAATGGACAGTTCCAGCATGTGGTGTTCAGGGTCATGCTTTTCTGTGCTAGCACAAAAGCATACCCATTGCTGACGTCACAGCAGGCCAGTCAAGACAGATGTCCGAATTGGCTTTCTCTGAAAAATCATGGTACTAAGATCATTGCAAAAAGACCATTTTAAGGCAAGTTAAAGTGATCCCAATTCTTCAGTGCCTTTGGCAAACTCACCCCTGACTCATCTCTGAGAACATGTGTCAGAGGACTACTTTTCAACTTAAAACTTTATGGGTCAGTGATGAAAATTTTAATAGTAAAGTGAGTCATCTCACAGGAGTAATCATACAGTGGGAGAGATTCTACCCACCATCTAAATCATTTTTGGACACCACTGTGTCACAGGCAGCTCAGATCATAAGTAAAGGGCCAGAGAGTGGGTTTTTCACTGTGTGGGTGAAGTGAGAGTTATTCAGAATTTCTCACAGATTGCAGAGTTTTCAGTGCTTGCTGATGAAGTGTAAATGATTTTCGGATACTGTGTAATAGTCTGCAGTGTAATAACTCTGGGGCTGAAGTGTTTTGCTGACAGACAGGTACATGTCTATGAAGTCACGCATGCCTTGTACGGGCCCATACTTGTAGCATTGTAATTTTAATTGCAAATATATGACAAATCTTTTTAGTCCTTTGGGAAATAAGAGTAACACTGACAGAAATTTGTCTTGTCACGTATGCATGCCTACGGGTGACGGCAGAGGGACAAGCGTTTTTCTTCCTCTTGTGGCAGCCATCTTGTGAAAGAGGAACTGCCCCCTTGTTGTTGTGCTGTCATGGAGCGTGCCTCTGAAGCACCACATGAAACGCAAGAACACCCAGTCCTTGTGGTGAAAGAATATGTAAAGTAATACAGCCAGATGGTCCTCTGAATGCAGTGTAGCCTTGTTCACACTGAACACCAGGAACTTTCCAGAGAGGCCTTTTGTGAGCAGAGCTGAAAGACTACACGCTTTCCCACAGGAGAGGAAACGCATTGCTGCTGTTAAAGGGTGCACTCCAGCCGATGCCGTTCGACTCTTTGTTTCCTTTTCCTTTTCAATGAAGTTTGATTTTGCATTTTCCTCTTTAAACTCTGGAATCCTTCTGCTTCAATTATTTGAAGAAATACAGACTGAATAATAAAAGCTGTGCGATTACAAATGTGTCTAAACGTGAGAATCTGTTATATCTTTCTTTATTTCTTATTCTTGTTTTCCCATTAAGGCCCCTCTGATGCTGAAACCTGGAAAGCAGATGCCTATGTAGATGGTAGCTGTGTACTTTAACTGTTTCTGATTTGGGGGTAAGTGACAGTGTCATGGATCTGCTTGCACTATAATGACAACCAGTTCTTTGTCATATGACAAGGCCTACCAAGATCTGAAACAACACTGACTTTTTCTAAGCCTACTTTAAGCCCCATAGGTTTTCTGGGGCTGAACAGAAGTGTTCACTTTAGCCAACAGCAACAAAACAGCAATACTTTGTAATGCAAGAGGCATTTTACTACAGACTATGAGCCTCCTCAGCCTTTAGCTGAGTGACATCATATGTTAGGCCTTTTTGCAACTACATGAATGTGCAGCTCAGATATTTTAACACAATTGCTGAGAACATTAATCTAACTTTTTGGCCACATAATTTATGAGTAATTGTACATAGGTGTTGTTTACACTGGTGATGCTGGGGACTTTTTGAAACAAATACGTTTGCGATGCCTCCCACCCCCGTCGACAAATACATTCCAAACCCTTCTCTCTGCGGTTGACAAATACATTCTTCCTCCCTCCCCCATTAACAAATATGATCAGCACCCTGAAAAAAACCCAAAGTGCAAACCAAACGATGCCTGTTTATTTATGTCAATAATGCATGGCTATCATAATAACAAATAGCAGATTTTTTCAAATTGGGTTTGAAACATTTTCAGTCACACTGCTTGCACAGGGATTAAACACTAGATGTTCTAGGAAGTTGGAACCATGAGTGATAATCTGCAGGAACTGCCACATCAACGTGTATGGTTATGTCAAGAACATATCATAAATACCCGACTGAACAGCTGTTTCTTGCTGTTATTTTGGTGGTTATGTATTCAGGTGGACTAGGGGTTAGGGAGTTACCCTTACAATCAGAAGGTCATGGGCATGAATCCCAGGACTGCTAGTGGCACCACTAAGGTACCCTTGAGCAAGGTATGGTCCCCACACACTGCTCTCCGGGTGCCCCATTAGATGCAGCCCACCGCTTCACTTGTTGAATAGGTTAAATGCAGAGAAAGAATTTCACATTGTTCACACTGTGTGTTGTGGTGTGCTCACCTGTAACTATGAGGGGCCACTTGACTTTATATTAAGATGTTTGCTTACATATTTTAGAGTCTAAAAGCTGAAAGCACTTGATGATTCAGCACTGTCCAGAGTTATGGCTTCGTCACCATTAGTAATGAAGAGACGTGTTCAAATGCAGACCTGTCCCAACTGTTTTTCTGTTGTGTGGAGAATGATGCTTTGCTTAAGAATGTTCACAGTATTATAATAATCTGTTCTATAACAAACTGGCTGACGATACTAAAGGACCCAACCACCTTGCTCATGCATATATAGTACACTTTAGCATGCATGTGTATGTGTGTGCGTGTGTGTATATACATATATATACACACTCCCACCACACACAGACGCGCGCGCGCTGAATGAAGTTTCTCGGGTACTTTGTGAACTTCAGCAGAGGAGATGAGGAGCGCGGCAGCCAATGAGCGCGCGGGTGTCGTGACGAGGCCGCGCGCGGACCGCCCCCGGCATGGATACGGTGCGCGGGGAGCGCAGCGAGACACACCGCCTGTCACTTAACACACGCAGGACCGGGGCCAGCATGGCACTGTGCACATCACAGGAGTCCAAGTTTCTGAACACCTCCTTCAGGGACGAGCACGAGTAGAAAGGAGGAGGAGGAGAGCGCGTGAACGGTTTTATTCTGGCTCGGTTTGATCACGCAGGATGTCAGAGCTGCTGAAAAGCCGGTAAGATCCAGAAAGAAGAGAGTTCTGCTTTCCTGAGAGCTACCTCCACATCAGCACCAACACAAAGGGATTCCGCGGAGTTCACTGCTTGAGCCGAGAATCATTTGGGGTCTGAATGTCCTAAAAGAAACCTTTGGGGGCACTTTTCTTTTTTCTTTTCTTTCTTTTTTTTCTTTTTCGAAATGGAACACTTAGCAGCTGAGTGCCTTGTGTCAATGTCCAGCCGTGCAGTGGTGCACGGTCCTAAAGGGAATAAAGAAATCCGGCCCGAAACTGCGCCTGCCGCCCGGCACGGGGACGAGACCAAGGAGGCTCTGGTGAAGGACAACTCTTCCCTGTTTGTGGTGGCCAGGATCCTGGCGGATTTCAACCAGCAGAGCCCAAACCATTTTGCCGAGCAGGCGAGGATAAAGGAGGAGAGCGTGCCGGTGGCCCTGACGAGAGATGTTGATGATGGAAACTCTGCCACACCTACCGCCACCCCTGCCGACTCTGCCCTCAAACAAAGAGGCAAGCGACTGAGGGCTCGGACTGAACAGGAATCCCCACAGAAAAAGCACAAATGCCACTATTCAGGTTGCGAAAAAGTTTATGGCAAATCGTCCCATCTCAAAGCTCACCTAAGGACACATACAGGTCAGTCCCCCCACTGCAGCAAGTGGTTTGCTCGTTTGGTTTTCCTTGTTTTCTCTCTCGCTCAAACATAAAACGCACCGAAAGCGGGCGGGATTATGAATTCATAAATAAATACATAAATAATGTGGTGGACTATTTTACACGGGCACACGGTGACAAAAAATAATGCACACTGCTCCTGTTTACTATAATAACCAGCAAACACATATGAAACGCAGCTACATTTCCTTCTTATAATAAAGTCTTTATATTAAAACGTGTTTTACACTTCCTATGCGTTATTAAAGCGAAAGTGGGCTGCCGTGTTATTTAAGTGGCGGTGTAAATGTGGCCACGCCCACAACCACAGGAGAAAACCTTCTGCCAGGGAGAGCAGCAACAGTTCCCCCACACAATCTCCCCCTCAGCGCGCCGGGGCGGGTCTCCTCGCCCCCTCTCACTCCTGAACGCTTTGTCAGGGCTCTACCGAAAAGATCCGTGCGTTTTGTGGGCACAGTAGCTGTAGTAGCCTCGCTGTAAGTCACTCAGCCCAGTAACTCATGGAGAGTTTAGCGAACACCATTAGCAGCTGGTGGTCTAGTGGTTAGGGAGTTGCCCCTGCGATCGGCAACGTGGGTTTCGAATCCCAGGACGGCTGGTGGCACCACTGAGATAACTTTAGCAGGGTCCCCACACACTGGGTGCGGTGTTCCTAGCTGCCCGCTGCTTCACGGGGTTAAATGCAAAGAACAGTTTCATGCGGTGCCACATACAAATACACTCTACAGTATACGCCCATTATCAAGCCTGGCATCATCATCCCTCCCCCCTGAGCCTGCAGTGCTGTCCAGGAAGCCCGTTTAACTCAGCCAAAAGTTATCGAGACTGGAAGCACCACTTCTGTGTTGGGCACGGTGCAGAAACAGAGCTGGAGACCCTCGACAGGACTAACAAACGTAGACCTTCTTTGACCCTTTGTTATTGGTGCGTTGAAGCTCCTTGGGATGTATACAGAGAGACGAGAGAGAAAGTGAATAAACAGGGAGAAAGGGGGGCTGCGTGGAGTTCTGCAGATGCTTGTCTGCTTCTTAAGCTCTTTGTTGTGATGTGCCACACCCCCGTCGGCCAGACTGCCAGCTGATCTGGCCAGCAACAGACTCAGCTAGATGAGCTCAGAGAGAGACAGCGAGCAGCAGAACTCCACAGAGCACTGCCCTTCCTATCAAATCTAAACCATTTTGTGCTTAACTAAACCACCAAATATACTTAATCCAAGGATGCTCCATCATGCAGTTATCTGGCTCCCAAGTCTGACTACAATATTTTAAAACATGATCATACGCCCTAATTATGTGGAACAATTTTCTTGCACAAAGACATGCAGAATCTGCAGAATGATGTACAGCATGTAAAAATGACATAAAAATAGTAATAACCCCTTTCTTTTGGTTTGACATGGCACCCATTTTGTTAAACTGCAATATGTCATAAAAACATCTTGACAGTGTTCTACCATACTCAACTTCTTCCTTTCCTTACTGTAATCTTAATTATTTTTGACACACAGAGGTAGGAAGGGGGCGAGCGTGAGGTGCATAACTATGCTTTTAGGTATGAGGTCACACTTATGTGGTTATACTGATGTATTCACAGTTCCCAAGTGAGTGATGCAGTTTATGCCACAGTCTGTGGCCTGTGGCCAGTAATACTTTTTCTGGGTCTACACTTAAGCCCCATCCCGATGCTTTCTCTATTAACTGGGGTCATTCTTTGCTCTCCTCGCTTTTGATTGGGCATCACTTCACTTGCAGGTTTGTGATTGGATTGTGTTCTGGTTGAATAATGAGCGTTCCGCCTCATTTGTTTTGGTAATCAGAGAATGTGGGTCATTTGAGTTCAGCAGTCCAGGCTCAGCCAACCTGCTACGTGCCGGGCGCCTTTTCCTAAGCACTCAGCAGATTTTTCCTCAGTCTCAACCAGCAGAGCAAAGACAAAATGGATCCCTCTCCCAGCTAAACACCACTGTCTAATTGAAGGGGGAGCACAGTGTTATAAAAACATATGAGGGGAGCCAAGTGAGCTGGAGTCCTCATTTGACTTCAGTAACGCCCTGAACCCTTTTCCGACTCTGGTTTGAACTCTGCTTTGGAACATTTGTCTTCCTGAATCAGAAACTGGGCATGGAGTTCTGCTCCTTTCAGTAATAAAAAGTTACTTGGATCTTGGGATTGCCTTTTTTAGATGACTTAATTCAGCTTTGCTGATGTTTTTGATGTGAGATCGTAATTGAATGCCAAATTGTCTTTTCTAACACTGTTAGTGTTATTTTTTTCTCGCAGACCCGGATTATGTTGCTGTTTGCTTTCCAGCTGCCCCTTTTCCCATCAGCTCATAATGTCCAAGTGTCCATAAATCGGTCGGTCCTGGGGACCCCATGCGCTGCATATTTGTAACTTCCGTACTCAAACACACCTGACCCAGCACAAGAGCTGAAGCAGGTGTGGTAGCTGAGAAAAAGGACGAAAATTTGCATAGTGTGCCGTCTCCAGGACTGGGATTAATAATCCCTACTATAAGTGAATGGTGGTGGAGTGCATCATGGTAGATTGATGGTGATAGATATAAACAGTGTGCTCCACCCTCATTTCACATATAGGCTCAGCATGCCGCAGAACGACTGGCTGGGAAGGCGGCCGTTACATGTGCTAGCTTGCTGTGAGAAGAGGAGGTTTATGGCGGATCTGGAGCAGATGTACTATTGTGATCAAAAGCTTGCTTAGACCATGTGACTCACTGCTTTAAAAGAAACTGCAGTACTGTTTGCATTGAAATGCAAATATGGTGAGGACAGTGTTAATGAGTATTAAAGTTTTGTGGTTTTGATGAGTGACATCTGCATGCTACATCTCAGATTACTACAACATCTAGCTGACTCTGTTTATGAGCATAACTGTGTTATGTGCTCAAGCTTTAATGACTAAGTTTGCCAACATGTATGCCGATGTCCTTTCACGTTGAGTCTTTGCACATTTGGGATGTTTGCAGTGTAGTGTCATGCAGCTGATGCAGAGCCTGAAGTTCACTCAGCCATTCATGTACCTCTGTGGTTACAGCATGTTCTTAATCGAGATAAGGTCATTGGAATGACCTTCAGGTGACCTCCCACGAAATCTGTTGCAGCTTAGCCTGACTGTTCCTGGGACTCGCCTTGACTGAATTAGGAGTTAAAACTGTCTTTTCTGCTGAATGGTTTTATTTTGAGCCTTGCTTTGTTCCTTTGGATATTTCGCAGTAGACGTGTATCTATGTACCTGTACTCATATGGAATGTACGGCGTAAAATTTGGAGATCAGTTTTACTTCCTGGACAAGCTTTGTTTCCCCTCAGAGAAATCAGATATTCCAATACTGACACGCACAAAAAGGTCATTACAATCAATTGAAAAAATACTATACCTAATTCTTATCTCAGCAATAAAGACCTTGATAAAACCAATGTCAGATCACAATTTAACAGAATAGCAGAAATGCCATTTCAGATTCTCTAATACAAAATGTCAGACACCCTGTGGCTTTTAATAAAATAACATAGACAAGATGGAGGGAAAACATTACTTACTTTATACCCAGCTCATATATCATACTCATACACATCAATATGCGAAGTGGTGGCTAGCACTTGTTCAAAGTGTGAGTTCACAGTGTGCATGCATTTGGAGAATTCACATTAGTTTAACTGGCTGAAGTTGAGGTAAGAAGAGGAAACACGCACCCGCTGTTGCTGTAGTGTGAAAGGGAATGGGTGGGGGTCCATCTCAGAAACACTCTCATGAAACTTGAGAGTTTTTCTGCAATGAGAGGAAGTGACGATGTCGGTGGAGATTGACAAAGCTGTGACTGTTGAGCTTGTGGGCAAATGACTGCGCACGTGCTGTACTGATACCGCGCTTGCTTTCTCTTTACCATGACTTCCTTTTCTCTTCCCAGCAATGTTTTTTTTTCCTCAAAATGTCTGCTCTATATGATGCACAAAACCACACCTCAGATGTCTTTTTCTTTGCTGTGCAGCTGAACTTTATTGAGCCAGGCTGAATGTCAATTACTAAAATGTTTTTGGAGGGTGTTATGATTTGGGTATTAGTCAGAATGTGTATTTGATTGATCTGTCATCCAGTCCTTATTTTATTGCATTCAATTCAAGAATTGTGTTCCTTTGAGATTGAAATGGATAGTTGCCTGTTGTGAAAGTCCACTGGATGTTCATTAAGTGCACAAATGTGTTTAACAGGCAAAACCAAGAGAGAGCCTCGTGATCGGAAAGGATGCCTTTGGGCCCTGTGTTCCAGGATAATCTCTCCCTGCACAAGCTAATCTGCTCTCTGTGCAACTCCGTAATGTCATCTGTGCTTATTTGCTGCGCTGCTCAAAAATTTGTGTTCAGTGTCCACCTCAAACAGTGAAACAGGTTGATTCATCCAAGAGACTTGAGTCTCTCCAGCCACATTCTACATAGAAGTGGTACATGTAGGTCAAAAGTGTATTAAGACATGGCGGTTTAGGGTGCCGAGAATACAAATTGGTCATTACGCTGTGGGGGCTTGGAAGAGTTCAGCGGGTTCAGGGTCTCGGATTACCAGACAGCTTTTGTGTGACCGCGTACGTCAGTGAGGTGGGGGGGGGTTCTTCTTTACTCGAGCCACTTGGCCTAACTATGGAAAATGGGCTGGTAATGGCATACATTGATATGAGATAGTCTAAAGCAGTTTTAAGGTACAGGATTCTGAAAAGTGCAGCGTGTCAACAAGGAGGGATAAGGGACAGGATCTTACAAATTGAAGATCCTGTCCCTTATCCCACAGAGCTAAATGCTGGCTATTTCGTGATGAGTTCAGTAAGGTTGTGATCCACTGTGTGTTCCATTTTATAATCTTGCAGCAATATCTGTAAAGCCTAATAGGATAAGAATTCCCCTTTGGCATGCTGAAATTGAATAACAGGCCGTGTAGTGGAAAATACGAGGTTAGCAAAGACCAAGAGATGGCTCTGATGAGCTCATGTCTCAGTCATGTCTGTTGCAGGAGCACCTCTTACCCTTACGGTCCCATCAGTGCCATGGGCCTCTTAAAAAGCTATTCAGTCATTGTATTAGCTTGGGACAGACTTCACAACTAATCACTAGCAGCACAGGCCAATCAAAGGACATAATGACATATTTCACAGTCGGTTTGTCTTTTTGTTTTTTCCCTTGACCCCAGTGCTCCTGGAGGCTCCTCATGGCATTGTGCTCTAGAAGCACCCTTAGTACCACCTGGGGTTTCAGAACAAAATGTACAAACAATGATGTGTCTGTATTATTTATATAATATAGGGTCACAAGTATGTAGGCACATGAGCTGGCATAGTGTATAATTGGGGACATTCATGCAGACAACGCTTTCAACTAATTAAAGCCATGGAACATGTGTGAGGTCTCAGTGATTTGTCAGGCCTTTTTGTTTTCCTGTGGACAATGATGTTGGGACGTTTACATCCTGTGTAGCATGACCTTAGACAGGTTCAAGTCTAATAGATGGGTGTTAGCTGGGTATTCTGGCCCTGTTCTTGTTTCCACCCGCTAACCTGGGAACAGAGCCAGGCTCATGGCAGTGTTGGGCACAACGTTAGGGGACAGCGCCATGCAGGGAATGTTCTTTGACGCTCTGACTAAGCCCAGTTTCCATTCCACACCTGTGGACTATCACTTACAGAGCACAGGCCGGAATGTTGCCCATGGGTACACTTTGACTTTTGGTGACCTTAAGGTATTCTGGTGCACACCAGGTGTTTGATTAGTCTTTATATTAGTGCTGTTATTCATTACAGTTGGGTCACTCAGTCTATGCCTAATTGATTTCTCTTTAAGGTATTTCTCCAACACCAGTCACTCGTCTTTATGTTCTTGAATTTGACTCTTTAGACGTAAGCTATTCTGTGGTAACCTGATAGCTAAGCTAGTGCTAGCACCACAAGCAGCAGTACACTATACTCTCCTTCTTTGCAGTTTTGCAGTTTTCATCGTCAGACAGGTGGTTCAACATTTACAGAGTGATGGAAAGAAATAGATTTTTTGCTTGTACGGCTTAAAATTCATGCTTGGGTTTTATTTATATGGCAGTTTATTAGATGTATGCGCTCAAATGATAAAAAAAATAGAAACTGAAACATGGTTTTCTTTGGACAGCGACAATATGCTCCATCAATCACAAACCAAGCACTAGTGTACTTCATTCAAGGGATTTAAAAAATAAATACTTATCCAGTACATCAGTGTCTTTCTCCCCCTCTCTGTTCCTTCTGCACATGTGATGGGGTGAGGTGCTTAAACCCCATGAGTATTTCATCATACACTCAACCATCCATTTCCAGCCATTCATCACTCATTAAAGCTCTACTCTTGACGGGAACACGACTCAAGTTTTTCCACGATGGTCAGGAAAATACCCTTTATTTCCCAAAAACATCCAAAGCACTCGACAACGCACTCCATTCAATATGTCAGGTAAAGATTAGTTAATGCAACAGCAAGGTCACCCACTCCCTGTTCTGTCTGTAACATTGCACTGAGCTCATGTATTCTTTAGTTAGCTCTGCAAGAGCCTTGTAAAAGCCACTCTGTTCCTCTTCAACCCCCCTTAGTGTGTGCCCTCTCTGTGGCTGAAGTAGCTTTGAGAAAAAGAACCGATGAGGTGGTAATTTATGTGTTGGTGAGGCCTGCCCTTTCTTGCTTTTTGATTGTCTGCCACCCTAAAGTTGGGCTCTCCTGGCAGCAGAGGAGTTCTGTGGTTTGTGTGGTTCTCCATTTTTTGCTTTCCTGATTCAGAGGCGTAAGAAGGATTTTACGGGCCTTAATGTAAAAAAATGTTACCTATACAGTTGCGTAAGCAGCCATTTACAGGGTCCAATAAAAATGCTGGGGGCCACATTTAGAGGCCCAGTGTGATTGCCTTGTTTGTACTACCAGTACTTTCGCAATTCTTATTCATGTAGCCAACAAGTGAAGTTGCTATTACTTTTTTTGTCCCACTTGCACTAACACTGCTTTGCTCAATGCTGCCTGGGATATGCTGTAACGGACAAAGGGGTAGGGTGGGGTGAAATGCAGGGATCTGCTGTCAGTGCCCCAGTCAATGTAGGTCATTTGTGCAGCTGCATCTGTAGGCAATCTGATTTGCCTGCTCTCCGGCTCTCTGTGCGGGGACCACAGATCAGTGCTGATTTTTGAGCTAGAATTGGGTGGGAGAGAAAACGACAAGATAAGAACGCATGAACAGAGACAGATAAGTGATGTACTTTTTTTTTTTAACAGTGTAACGGATTCTCGGTTTTCTCCAGGCTGTCATATTTACATTACTGTCATCTGTGAAGCGTTTGACCCTTCCCTGTGTAATGTATCTGTAAGTGGAGGATCTGGGGCAGTTGTGCTCTCTGAGGCGTGGTCGTGTGAAGGATGAAAAGACACATTCAGCCGATGGGCACTGGCCTTGGGGGGAGGGGTCTCTCTGCTATTTCACATATAGAGGTGAAAAGACCCCACTTTGTCTGAATGCTGTCTGCCTGCCAGTGGGGGCACGAGGGAGAGCCATGCATGAAGGGACTCGGCAGCCTACCTGCTCGTGCCGGCATTTCTGTAGACATAAACAGCTCCTAATGGCAGCAGCTGTCTCCATGTCCATAGTTAACCAGGGTAAAAAGATTAGCCCACAGCCTGCAGCAAAACAAGCCTGCCAGGCATTTTTAAAGTGCCCTCAAGGCCAGGGAGAAGCTCCACTCCAGTTAATTGATGAGACTAAAGTGATGAGACGGGCAATTTTACAAAACATGCTTATGTCCTGACCAAGAGAAAAAAGCTGCAGGACTTGTCTGAGTGTGTCTACCTCACTGTATGTTGGTGTGTCTGTGAATGTTGCAGACAGTGGGAGGAGTGAGGTATGGTTATCACGAATGGATGTCTGAGTTAAATGGCTGAAAGAAAAGGCCCACCCATTGCACACAAGGCTGATGCTATTGCTCATATCCCGGCAGTACTGACACCATGTGATGATACAATTGTGATTCAAAAAGCATGGCTTTTTTTTGCATTTTTCTCACAGACAAATCCTGTGTCTCAGCAAGCCCAGTCCAGTTCTGATCATTACACCTGACCCACCCATATTTCTTTTTTCCACCCATGCTCTCAGTAACATTAATCCCCAATTTCTCAAAGTCAAGCGAGTGAATGGAGACAACGCACTGAAAGCCTGTAATGACGCACGGTACTCTCTGTGGTTAGACAGACCCCTCCTCCACACGCTCATTCAGATGTGCATACACACAGAGGCTGGCAAATAAGGTGTAATGTCCCTCTGGTTTTTACCCTTTCTCTGGTCTTTTTTTTATCTGGGTCAAACCACACGTGGAGCATTTCACTTCATCAGCAAGATGCTCACAAGACTCCCCCCAGCACTTGTTATGAAATGTGCGTTGCATCTCACATTGGCGGTTTTGTGGCGTTAACGCTCTCCAGCCGTGACTTTATTACCACTCGTCCTTGAGCCAGTATTTGGTTTTGGTCTCTATGGTATATGTGGCGACACTGAGCTCACTTCTTGGCCCCCGTCATTAGATAGTGGGTGTGACCCACATCTCTCTCCTGCCGTGGTTTTTGGACAATAACCGCGCCTACTCTTGTGATGTCTGGTTCTGATGACTTAGCAGTGAGTGAGGTCATGGAGCTCGCTCTGTAGGAGTGATACTAAGAGGGAGAGCCTAGCAATTCCTCTTTTGGCCTGATCTGGGAACAGCACTGCAGTATATTCTGCTAATGGTGTGCATTTGGTCAGGACGAGTCGGGTTCTGGACCAGAAGAAAGAGGCATCTTATATTCTAAGCAGATTCTGGCCAGGGGGCAGCCTCCACCACCCTCATGTCATTAACCCACTGTGGAGAAGCACGGCTGGCTGGCTTCTTCCTGGCCCTTGGCCACAGCCATAAACACAGGAATAAATTACATCCCTCTGATGATTGCTACCACTGCATTTGTGGTGCCACTCTGGATCTCATGGTTTGCCTTGGTCTGCCACTGATCTCGGTGGGCATGCTCAGTAGAGCTTTGGACCTCGATGTGGTAAGTGCTGGGTTGCTAATTCAGAGTGTCTAACCAGTACTTCATGCGATCCTTCAATCTGACCTCATGACAACAAACTTCTATTTTAAGAGTATTTATATTAGTCATAGATTGCTTACTTTGTCTTGGGTCCATACAGAAGCTCTTTTTAAATATAAATTAAAGCCCGTTTGACAATCTAAGGCTACCTAACTGAACCCTAGTCATTCCAGAACAAATCACATAACTGGCCTCAGATAAAAATGTAAAGCTTCCCCCAATATCTTGAAGCTTTGGGCTTCATTTTGTGTGAGTAGTGAGTGAGTGATGTATGACTGTAATGATTGGTTTAACTCAGTGTCTGCTTGGTGGGCTGGAGGGCGAGTACACTTGTCTCTTTCTGATTGTCTTACTAAATAGGACCTCTCAGCAGGAGCTGTTTCCCAGGCGACAATAGCTGAGGGACGACTAGCGAAGTTTAGAATGTGAAAAGAAAGCTAATTTCAGAGCATGTTTGAGGGGCATCTTCAGAAATCATGTGTGTACAGCCCTCAAGCTAGCTCAGCGTGGGCTGGGAAGTGCACTTTTATGAGGCTCATAGTGTTCAACAGTCAGGAAGGATTCATTAGACCTCCCACCGGTGGCCATGTCTCTCCACCTCATTCGCTCGCCTGCATGTGAGCATCATGGCTGAGGGGGCTGAAGGAATTTTATCTCATTCTCACAGGGTTGCTGGTAGCTCTTGTTGGAACAGGTGACCGACATTAAGTCTCCTGGATCATCATTCAGTCTACTTTAGTGTTGCTCCGATACAGGACTGATCAGATGTCTGAGGAGCAGACGGTTCTTCATTTCCAGTTTCCCACTCATCCATCTCAAAGCCCATTCAGTTAGACTGAGGATCCTCCCTCCCCTTCCTGAGTCTTTTCCATGCAATTAAACCATGGACTTGTCACGCATTCATGTGTGAGTGAGGAGGAACAAGAGCCAAGCCGTTTATTTCCCGACCTAGTGGCACCGAAAGGGAACAGTTATGTAAGTCTGCTGCTTGTGACATAATCGTATCTCCTCAGATGGGAAGACACTTGCTGCTCAGTTTGCTAAGGTGCTGTATATGACCATGAGTGACTTGCGGCAACTGCCATTCAGGGTAACCAGGTCACTGTGTTCGTTAGTGCAGAGCTCAGAACCAAAGCTCTTCCCTAATTACTAACCAGCATTCTGAGAAAGACAGGGGCACACTCTGTCCTTTTGGCTCAACGCCAGAGAGAGTGCAAGAGAGAGAGAGAGAAACTGGCCTACTGGCAGACTCTGACGTCAGACACCCGCAACCCAGGCCATGCACAAGAGCGATACTTGCTGATACCGACACCACACGCACCCTCCCCTCGTCCCCGAAATGTTGGTGAAAAAAAGGAAGGTGATGAGGGGAGTGGCTAAGAGCGATGTGCTTGATGCAGATTCGCCTAGTCATGGCCATGTGTTCAGAGCAGGATTGGTGTGGCACATTTCCATGCTTGTGGCTTCTCTATTGTTTCTACACCTAAACAAAAGGGGGCGCCGTCAAAGACTCCCCAGTGTCCTCTTGGGTTTAATTCCTGTTGCCCTAGGAATTCCTCAGCCCCCCAGTGACATATTGTCCTTTCTCCTAAGTCTGTAATTCAGCACAATGACAAGGATTACCCGATAAATGATTGGTGTGTTTGTGGAAATGTTGGTTCGTGTCCTCGTGGTCACACATGGGCAGACAGACAGAAAAGCCCTGAGCACAGCACTTTCTGTGAAAAGGCTGCTTGCTCTTGTTTTAGATGTATGGTGACACAGCGTGGCACTTTTGTCTGGAGGTTTCTCTTGACTGCGCACATGCAGGCTCCCTCTGGACACTGGCCTCAGGACTGTTTTGGACAATCCCCATCTACAGCAGCACAAAAGATAGCCAGAGTGCGCTCCAACTTAGTACTCCAGAATTATCTAGAATTTCATTGGCAATCAAACTGGGAATAGTCCACATTTGCTCTTATTTATCTGTTGTTTTTGTTTAATTATTTGCATAAGCCCTTAGAATAGTTAAATAAGGATTTCTCTGTGCAATGTGCTGCTACACCTGGCTGTAATAGCAGTCATTCCAGATCCGCTCATCTTTCTTAGAGTGAAATATTTATGTTGTTGGATCTTCTACCTTTGCCCCTGAGGCTGCTTAAGGACACAGAAATTCCATGTGTGTTTTTAAATCGCTTAACCCAAGCTTCAGTTAATAATCTGCTAATCATAAGTTACCAGTATCTATACTGATGCTAAAGTGCTGGAAAAGCCTGTGAAGTTCCATGGTACTGTTTCTTTGCTGTTAAGAACTAGGCTAATCTTAGATTTGGTCTATTTATGTTTATATTCCACGATGATGGTTGGATCCAGGATGTTTAAATGAGGTCAAACAAGAGCGACCTTTTCAGATTAGTTCACATGGGCGTGAAGGTTATGAAGGTTACAGAGGGGAGAGATTGATATTGTTATTTTGTGTGGATGGGAGTTAATGTGTATGTGTGTGTGTATATGTGTGTGTGTGTGTGTGTGTGTGTGTGTGTGTATGTGTATGGTAAATGAGAATCAGATGATGGTGTGTTTGCATAGGAATGGGAGCCCAGAGACTTTATTTGCTCATCTTTTAGCTGACGTGAGAATGTGGGTGTGCGGGACCTATTTTATTGCTTTTGTTGTGTGTGAGTACTGTACAAATGAATGAACAAGAGTGGAAAAGTGTGTATCGTTTGTAGATGTATACATGGAACATGTGCGGTTTATGTGTGTGTTTGTTTTATTCTTGTTCTGTCCGTGAGCAGAACAAGTGACTAAAAGTAGTTTGAATGGCTAAACTGTATTGTTTGTGTCTATCTATGCATGGCTTTGTGCGAGGGGGTGTGGTATTTCAGTGTGCCTGGAAGAGATTGGCTGGATAGTAACACAGACAGAGCTGGTCTAGACTCACTTTGCCTAGTGCACTCCCCTCTTTACAGTCGTTCTATAAGGGGGGGGGGGGGGGTGTACCCCAAGATCCCCCCAGCATTGACTTAAATCTATGAATCTGGTACCATATTGTTGCTTTCATAAACCTTGTAGCTTGAAAATGGTAACTTTATAGAAAAAGAAAAAGCATTCTTATTTTTTTATGTTAATGCATTAATACATTACTGTATGTCATTTTAAACCAGTTCCATGTGTCTATTCACTATGAAATGTTATCACTACATAAAGGGCAGCTTGTAATGATGAAAAAAACAATAATCCCCCCAAAAAGAAGTTATTAGATTTTGATATGACAGTTAAGATATATATTGGATGTATGTTTGAAGTAGCATATGGTTTTATACTGCAGCCGTTAGGGAAACCACAGAACAAAGCCAGTTAGAGTTGTCAGTGTGGCCCACTTGCATGCTTTTTCCGCTTTGTCCAGTTTCATGGTGAAATGACTTAGATGGGCAGTCTGACTGCGTTCTTTTCTTCTGTCAGTGGCATTTGAAAAATCTGCAATCACAAGACGAACACATGCAGAGGCTATATGTTAAGTAGCAGTACTTGTTTTTCAAAAGCAATGCCCCTGTCTTTACCACATGGGTATGGAGAACTGCTGTGTAAAAAAAAAAGGGTAAAATTAGAACGCAGCTCCTGCTATCGCAGGGCAGAAAACCAGTGACATGGAAGTAAAATGAGTGGTGTTTCAGACATGTTTTCCCTGGCTTTTCAGTGCGAGATGCTGAATACAGACCACATACACAATTTCCACATGGAACTGTGAGGAAACCACACCAAGATATATAGGCCCATCTGGCTTTGAGTAGATTTGTGTCAAAGCCTACTTTTATTGCCTGATGGAAGAGGGGGAAGGGTATAATTTCCCCATGCGTGGAGTCACTAATAGTTACATGTTGGAACAAGAGCAGGGTAGTACTTTAAAGATCTTTAGCATCTGAAACCTGCCTAATTAGACTGTGTCTTGCTCCACAGCATGTGCACATTAGTGAAAAATGCTGCTTTGCTTGAGTCTCCGTGGATCATGCTTTTGCGTCAACTCTAAAACTGCTTGGGTGTGTTTAATCCCAACAGGTGTAAGTTTGTGTATTTAACACTCTCTGTGGTTAACACAACAAAAATATGCTATATGTCTCATGTTTGGTTTCTTATTCTAATTACTCTTCTGTTAGCCTGATTCAAAGCACATATGGCTCATTTGTAATGCAGTGCATTCCTGTTTAATGTTTAGGGCTTTCACCTAGCTTAGTGGCTGTAAAAACAACTTTTCTACAAATGGGAGACCAGTGGGAAAGGGCCAGTGCATTCTCTGCAGCAGCGCGCAAAAAGCTGAAAAGCATCAAGGCCTTTATGACAGCATGTAGGGCGTTCGTTTGTGATCTAAATCCAGGTTAAACCGTTGAGTGACCTGTGTGTGAATGGGTTCTGCCCAGCAGATCATTCGCTATGATCTACCATTGAGTGCTAAAGAGCTAAACCGGAGTCTCTGGTGATGCAGCTTCCCTTTATTGAGAAAAAGCTCATGTATACAAGGTAGCCATTTCTTTCTGGATGCAGGTTTGCCCTGATATGCTGATCTAGGAGCTCTTTTCAGTATGCAGGTCCTAACCTGAGCCGCTGTAGCTGAAGCGGTAGCCTCTGCTATATGGTTATGTTGACACAGGTTGTGTAAAATGGACTTGAATCAGCAGAACACTCCTGCTCTAGTAGAACCTCTCAGTGTTCTACTAAAACAGAGCGCCTGCAGTTGCTTAATAGGGGCCATACTGGATACAAAAGGGCATGGCAGGGCTCAGCTGTGCTGAAAGAACCCTTTGTCCACATAAGGGTTGGAAAAACTGCTAGGTTCACATCAGTTGGCACAGGCTCCCCTGTTAACTGCTGTTAGCGACGCATGGTAGTGATGATGTCTTGTGGCCTCCTTAACACCTTTGTGCTGAACTCAGCAAACTGTTGAAATACAGTCAAATCAACATGGGTTCAAATGACTTTAAATGGAAAACAAACCAAGCTAAGCAAACTTTGCGCAGACTGCAGATTTATAATGATCATGTTACTTTGTACAGTAGATTGTCACTGTCTGAACGATTTTTTAAACCAATTTCAATGGGCTAATAGATATGTTCCGTTATTTAAAAAAAAATGTATTACCTTCCTTCCAAAGAATGGAATATTTATTTTCCTTCTTTTGTTTTTTATTGTTATTAAAGCATGGGAGATATATCACCACTTAAAAATCAGGAAAAAAACATCTGTAATATAATTGATCAAAGATATTTAACAAAAGATCCTCTTTACAGATCCATGCATAAAATGATTTTTATATCATTCTAATACCATTCTAATACCACATAGGTTTAGATTAACAGAAAACTGCATACATGATATAATACAGGATAAAAATTTAGGGTATAAAAAAATTAATATTTCGAATATCTAATATTTGGGAAGGGTGGATCAAATATCAGTTCAGAAGCAAAAATGAGTGTAAATATTTTAAAAATCGTATCTAAAACATTTAGATATATTTGCTTTTTAATAAATTTACACTTTATATGTTATTATATGTAACTAGATATTCTGATGGTTCCAGAAGTTTGGGTTTGGAAGTGTTTCTCGGTGATTAACATTGTATTGTATGCTTGTGTTACCTAGTATATACACTACAAACCTGATGTTATGTAAACATGGTACTTATATGTCTGAATGTCAGTATTGGTGTTGAGTAAATACTGACAGCTGTGTGTGTGTGTGTGTGTGTGTGTGTGTGCGCGCATGTGTATGACACAGGAGAACGGCCCTTCCCCTGCACCTGGCCTGACTGCAGTAAGAAGTTTGCACGCTCGGACGAGCTGGCCCGCCACTACCGCACCCACACGGGCGAGAAGAAGTTCGGCTGCCCACTGTGTGACAAGCGCTTCATGCGGAGTGACCACCTGATGAAGCACGCCCGCCGCCACTCCGACTTCCAGCCGGCCATGCTGAAGAGGCAGCAGGGTGGTCCCAGTGGAGCGCCTGGAGGAAGCAACACACGGCCAGGCTCCCTCAGCGACTACAGCCGCTCAGACGCCTCCAGTCCCACCCTCAGCCCCACTCTCAGCCCTGCCCTCAGCCCAGCCAACTCGCCTTAAACCCGGCCGCACTTTCTGCCCTCCGCCCCTGGGGCTCCAGGCTACTTCTTGTTTTTTAAATATAAATCCTCCTCTTTCTTTTCTGTCGAAAAATAGTGGTGTTGCACATTTGTTAGCGGCCATCTACTCTTTGCTAATCCCTTTGCTTGCTGTGGTGTACTCTACTGTACATAACCGCTTCCTGTAGTGCAATTTTCTCGTGCAACTCCATAAAAGAAAAAAAAAAAATAGAGCGCAGAAAAGAAAAAAATGCCTTTCCCAGATGGCAATATTTACATTATGAACCATATGTCTGTATTTTTATAGCCTCTGGCCGCGGCCAGTTTTCCATTGTGTTTTTTTTTCCCTTTCATTTAATCAACTCTGTTCAAGTGAACAAAAAAGTAGACATAATTGACAGGTATACGATATTTTTTCCTCCTTTTTATTTAAAAACGGGTGAGGGGGAGGGGCACACACACCTCAGGATTCAAGACAGTTGTTTTTTTCTTCTCCTTTAATATTCACCTTGACTGCACAATACAAGCATCACTTTACTCTGAAATTCAACAAGGGTTGAATTTTGTGCCCTGCTCAGGGATGGCCTCGTTAGCTTGAAAGAATGAACATGATGAAGAGATAACATACATAAAAAACAGCCTTACACTCAACAACAACAAAAAATTGCACTCTTCCTTTGTCTTTTTTTGTTGGTTTTCACATCAGATGAAACTAGCACTGGGTTTAACAGTCATTCAGATTCCACATAATTATTTGATCTGTCTGTAAGAGCTGGTACAACAGAGCGGGACTAGAAGGAGTGAAAGTCAGTGTGTCTTTGAGACTGGAAAGAACTCTTATTTGTGTTCAACGTCACTATCTCTCAAACGTTTTATATTTTTTTCCCACAAAGCTGTGGAGGTTGTCCTGGCTGGGTCCTGATTTCAAAGGGAAAACGTACATTATATGAATGTAGATGATGAAACCACCATTACATTGCTCGGCCTGCCCATTGAAGAGCATTAGAGCCCAATCTTCTTTGCAGGACTAAATAAATCCCCCTAAAAACATGGAGGATAAAGTTTCAAAGCAGCTGCTTTGCACCATAAAGACTGCACATGCAACTTCAGGGTTTTTTTCCTCACAACAGTACAGGTATACAACACACCCGGGAAGGGACTTTGTCGGGATCTTTTTGACTCACACTCGAAAGAAAGCATAAAAAGAAAAAACACGTGAACAGAAACCACCAACGACTAAAGTGTGAAAGAGAAAACAGGATGGATTTTCTTTTCTTCTGCCAGTGATATCCAGAGGTGGGGGTGGGGGGTGATGGTGGTGTGATGGTGGACGGAGGGACGGAGGGAGGGTTGATGGTAGAGTCTCAGGTAACGGCAGACGCCCTGGCCCTCTGCCCCGTACCCCACCCAGACCCTCTGCGGCCTGTGAGCTGCTTAGGAAGCGCCCCACACAGGGCTATTCATAGCATACTGGAGAGGAGAGTGGAGAGCCACTGCAGTAGAGCTGTCCTCAGCCTGCCTCCCCCTGGAGAGGGACAGACAGGGAGAGAGAGAAAGGCAGACAGAGAAAAAGAGGGGGAGGAAAAAATGAAGGGTGTGTCTCCTGCATCTTTCGTCACAGGAAGACTAGCCCTGACTGGTCAAAATATAGGCTGGATCATTGCAGGTTTTCTGAGTGGAGTAATAATGCGTTCGGAGGATTCTCGCCAACTTATAACGTCTATAGAACTGTCTTGTGTCATAATTACAGATCACGGGCAACTGACAGATCATTGGCAAAGGTATCATGTGAACAGTACAGATTGTCACAGTTGAAACAAAACTTTGTAATTCCAAAAGTGAAACCTTTTAAACAGAAGAAAATGTTATTTTAGTAATATGACTGTATTTCAAGTAATTTTGGACAGTTTCTATTTATTATGAATTTTTCATACAATGTGAAGGGCAGCTGGCATTTTCAAATACAAAAACAAAGTTATGACGTTTTGTTATGACAGTGACGATGCATCCCCTGAGATGGAAAGGTGGTCTAGTGTGTTCACAAGGTAACATAGAGAATGGTGATTCATCATAACTCGTAAGCATCCTAGATTTTGTCAGTCATTCAAGTGGAACACTCTTGTGATACACATGCTAGAGCTGGGCAGAATTGCTGGCCCAATTGTTGCAGAGTGTAGCCTCCATTAAGAACCAAAGCAGCTATCTGCAGAAGGCAGGAAAGAAAGGGCCGTGCCCAGCGGGACCTGATAAAGACGGGGCTTTATCATAAGCCGAGCAGTCCAGCGGAAGAGACACCCAGTCAGCTCTCCCTTACGGCTCTTCCAGTCAAACACACCCCTCCACTCCCCTCTGGACTGCCCCCCTTCCTGTTCATCCACTAACGGAAGAGAGAGGGGATGGCTCCTCTTATTGGATGGCATCCAAAATATCAAGACATTTGATTTCAGAACACAGGAAGGCAAGGGCCGAATAACAGAAGTCCAACAAGGAGACAAGGACTCATGGGCAAAAAGAACTATGTTATCAATTAAGACGAGAATGTTTAGCATGTCTGGCGAGATGTTATCTGAAATTCTTGCCCCTCGAAGCAGAACGGAAGATGTGTGCTGATTTTACAACGTTTTTTTTCCAGCTTTGGACTCTACTCAGATCCTTTTTTTCCCTCTTTCTGTGAAAGGCTGCCCTAAAGACAGGTGCACAGATGTGAATCAAGTAAATTTCTTAGCATTTGTCTTTGCAGTATATCCTGCTCATTGCAGTGAAGTCAGGGACACCTGACAGCGCACTTGTTACATGGTGGTAGTTTATCCAGACCTCTACATACACTTCTTTACTGTTGCGGACACGCTGACAGAAACAGTCAGTGTTGCCGCTAAACACATTACCTCAATATACCATAACAGCAGCTGCTTTCAAACTTGATTCTCATTTCAGAGGGGCTTTTTAGGCTGTTGTAAATGCCGCTACCAAAATTCATGCAGTAATCTAGACATATCATTTGAGTAAACAGTGATTTGCCGTCCTTTGGTTGCTGTGACCTGGGAGGATGAAGTACCAGCGTGAGAAAGTGGTTTGATGTTGCTACAAGCCATGAATCAAAGCTATCCTACATCAGTCCAGGCCAGAAGCTCTTAAAAACCTACATGAATAGAGGCACCACTGTATAAACTACTGTGGCACTGCCTCACACACATTCTCACATTCACATGTTCATACTCGCGCACACGCACAGATTCACAACCCCATCGACATCTATACAAACACTTGTCCAGCAATGTCACTTTTCCATGCTCTCTGTTATTCCTGTGTCACAGATTATAGTTGTACTCTTCAGCCTGCTAAGCCCATTTGGCGGGTATGATTTTCCTAAAGGCTGAAAAAAGATGAGGTGCACTGCACTGCCTTTGTTTTCATGGGGGTTCACACTTCATTTTTGGGCTGGTTTTGCTCTATTCAGTAGTTAATTGTTTAGCACAGGAAATTAAATATGGTGATACTAGCTATCATTTTCATATGCAGTGATACTAGCTATCATTTTGATATGTCATATGTCATAATTGTGATCTGTACTCAGTAACTGCAGCCATGTTTACTGCTGTCACTGAAGCCCTGCCTTCACATTCACCTGACTGATCAGCACTGAAAAACGTTCAAGACATTGGCTCATTGAACTTATGGTCAAAAGGACAGCTGACCAGGTTGCATAAACCGTTCATGCCATTTTGCGTATAAATGGCCGGCAAAAAAGCTCTCACTGATTAAAAGCAATCTGGAAAAACACCTTAGGAAACAAAAAGACACATTCAGTGCGTCCTCCCAGTAACTGTAATTCCCTGCTCCATGCCCCATGGCAGCTGGTGGGACACATTGTAAAAATGGTATCTTGGCGAATGCAGTGAGAAACAAGAAAAATTATCTTCCAGTTCAGCAATGACTAGATAAAATGATAACTGATAAATGAAAGATCTAGACATATGTTCAATCATCTTATGGTATTCTCATTAGAAAAATATTGACTACAAATAAGATGCTCTCTCACTTGCCAAGATGTCATTTTTTGCAGTGTAAGGGCAGAAGGCTTTGGAAACTGCCCACCTGGGGATGCGGTGTCCCAGAGCAGCGAGAGCAGGTGGAGAGCCTGTGAATACCAGGCCTTGTCCCTCTATCCACCCTCCCTTCTCTCCCTTCTCTCCCCTCCTCCCCGGGGCCTCTCTGCCCGAGCCTTTCAAACCAGCACACATAATCAAGGCATTCTCTCTTCTCTCTGCCTAAAGAAAACACCCCTAATGAAAGTAAACAGCATCACAGACGCATTATTCCTGCAATGAGACCACATGTCTCGCTACTTAGATAAACTGCCCTACCCTGCCTTTAAACTGATTCCAGAAGCGCAGCTGACATGGAATTCCACCCTGTGGCTGCTAACACTGGAACACTACATTACTGGAGTCCTGGTTTGTTAATGGCATTCTTTTTCATCACCTCTCATTGGCCATACCGAAAGAGACACCATGTCATCCCTATCTTACATATTCTCAACTTAAGCATTTGTCTGTGCTCCTAGAGAGCCATTTATTGCAGTGGATAATTCACCTCTTTGTGCTCCTCACTGCTGGTCAGTGTCGAGTGCTTAATAGGGGATGAAAGTCCTCCTCTGAGGAGTGGCCATAGCCCCTGTCCCTAAACTGTACTCATCCCAAAGTGTAGCAGCATGTTCAGACGGCCCCTGTGCCTCATATGAGCCCTAACATGGTCCTTTAAGGGCGTCCTGGAAGTACAGCGTTGTTTAATCCTTGAGGCACTGCTGAAATAATATGTGATGAGGAAAATCTGTGTTTTCTGCTTTAGTCAATGGACATTTATGCATACAGGTTAGTGTGAAATGCATGTAAAAGCGTGCTTTTTTTTTCGTTCTTCATTTTCACTGTTCTGAAACTACTTGAATCAGAAGCGAGACCATTGAACACAGATTGAGGCATGTCTAGGGCAAAACTGTACTCGCTCTGTCTTTGACTAACAATTCAAATTTCACACAAATTACATGTGATTATGGATATATTCATCTGGCTTTGTTGATTTGTAATATGTTTTTTTTCCCCTTTTATTCTGTTCATAATAATGAGTATATGTTTGTAATGATCATTCATTTTTTCTGATCGTCATTATTATTTCATGTTTTATATTCAGTCCACTGCAATGAAGCTTGTTCTTGCTATAGATCTTTCAGCATTGTGGGAGGTAGAACCCAGCAGTTCCTTCTTTATTCAGAGACACTGAATGCTCTTTGTAATAAGCAGGATATAGCTGTATAATCTCTTTTTCCCCCCTTAAGACTATGGCGAGAGGGTGGATAAGGGGTGATGTTGACAAAGGGAAATCCTTTCTTCTCTAAAGCATTGCATGAGACTGATGTGATTAGCTTCATTTTCAAATGTCGCATAACCATAGAGACCACAGCATTGTGAGTTGGTAGTGTAGTACAGATTATTACTGTTATTATTATTACCATTGTTATGTTTTATTTTTTATTTTTTTTTCTGTGGTTAGAGACTTAAGATCACCACCATGTTATTTGTCATGTCTTTTCAAACTCATACCTCTACAATGAAACTGAACTGAGAAAGTTTTGAATGAAGTATTTGGGGAAGTGGGGATGGGAGAGGTGGTTGGAATGCATATCTGTAATAATGGTCCAACTTTAATGGCAATGTTATTGGAATTGTCAGTCTCTTACTCAAATTGTAAGTTGTGAAAAAGCAAGTAATGAAATCATAAACAAATAGTGGGTTACATTTTACCACAGGACTGCCCCAGTACCAAGTGTTAATTTACGTTCTTATTTGTTGATAGAATTATACTCATCAGTTTAGTAGAGTTGAAAGAAAACTTAGTTCAAATTTGGTTTTTGTTTTCCTTTTTGATAGCACATTAGGTTTGATAACGAGTGCCAAAGGCATTAAAGGTGTAATTCCATAAAACTGCAAACCCTTAGACATTTACCATAATAGGTGACATTAAATAAATAACCTTGTACAGTTTTCTATGAGTGATGTGTTTTTAAGTATATGTACAGGATTGAATGATGTGCATTAGATACTCAAGTATTTTTAAGTTTAACTCTTTTTTTTTTCCTTTTGGTGTGATCTTGATGTACCTTTGATTATATTGGTTCCTGTTCATTTGTTTTTGTTTTCCTTAATTTGTCTTGGGTCTTGGCTGTACAGTTTGGAACTTATATGGTCAGAAAGCCTAAACTCTTGGACGTTATATTGAATACCCAACCATTCCAAAGGATTGCAATTGCATTTGCTATAAATGTGCTGCTTGTATCAAACCAATGCATTGAAGCTTCATTAATTTTGTGTATTTATTTTATGTTTTCTTTTTGACTGTGATGTATTTTCTAAATACATTTGTGACTAGTTCATTTGGGTACTTTTCTTAACATTTTTCCAGTTTTTTTTCTGCCATTTTGTAGAAATGCCTCTGTTCATTTTTACTCTGCGCTTGTACTTTGTTGGCTGGTGCCTGCTGGACTGTATAGACACAGCCATGCCACGTTTGGACAAGATAAGTAGAACTCCCTGAAAGACTGCTTCTGTGTGAACATTACCTCGTCAGTTTCGTGTGAAGTAAATGTGTGAGTTGGAACAACCGACACGCAAAATAGGGCTAGGCCCATGGAACTATTGCACGTTTGTTTTGAAGAGGTGAAAGATGCTATTGCAAAGGCCAAAGTGGTGCTATAACCTGCCACTCGAGCCACTGAGCGAGGGGACCCACACTGTTCTCTTAATTAAAGTGCAGCACTGGGTTACAAAAACTGGAGCTTCACTGCGTCTGGATTTGTGTATTAAGACTCGTCACCAAAGGCTTCTAGAATGGGTGAGTGCATGAATGTCCATATTGCGTTAGCAGGAATGCAGTCCGCCGTTCCACAAAGCACATTTAAGCCCTTTTGTTGAAAGGAAAGCTGTAGACCCTTCAAAAACGTGTGACTCATTGATGTATTTTCAAATGCGTCTTCAGGAAACAAAAGAAATGAACAAAGGCAGGGTTAATCAAGTTCATTTGATATGTTGATTGTCCCAGGTAAGACATATCTGTGAACATATAGACTTACTAAAAGACTGTTGCTCGCCCCTCATTGCCTGTGGTCCCTTGTGCAGTCCAACCCTGAAATGTGGGGCCTCCACAGGTAGAATAGCACTGTGTTTGTGCGGTTATATTTTTACATTTCTCCAAAGAACCCATGAGTGGCCATCTAATGCTGTTCTGTAATTGTGCAGCCAGGGGGAAAACTCCTTGACATCATTCGTCTGTCAATGTAAGCACATTGTCGGAAGCGTTGTCCATCCTCTGCAAAGAAAATGTAGATGTGGCCTAATGGAAAAATGTCGTATCGCAGAAATCGTGAACGCCTCAAAATATTTCAAATGAGGAGGGTGAAGTGTAGACTGTATAGCTTTCGAAGTAGCGTCACCTTCTCAGTTGCGGACATTGATGATTAAGAGTGCTTTTAAAGCCTGTGGTCACTCGTGATCATTCGGTTGTATCTTAATCTGTGTGGTCAGACTCGAACACGCCAGTACCCTTTTAAAAGCATTCAGCTTTCAATGGTGTCAGCAGTGCTGAAGCTGCTCTGATAGCAGGTGCTATTGAACACGCGTGACTGGGTTACTATACGAGGCTCAAACTCTACACACAACCCCCACCCCAACGCCGAGAGAACTCAATATAGAAAACTGCACAGTTCAAACATCTACATATATTCATACCATTTATGTTCCGTTCCTAGAAAGTGCACTCAGTAAACCTTTTTACTGCTAATATATCTTTAAGGCCCAGCACCTGTGACGGATTAAGAAATGAAAAAAGGCCAGACAGTCTTTAAATAGACTTATTTCAAGGCCTCTCTAGCTTTTTACCCAATAAACCAATAGATATTAGTGGCATTAAGTCTTTCAGTGGCCAAAACTAATTTTCAAATGACTCTCTGACATCAGTGATGCACATTTGTTTTTACTGTCAATGACCCTCTAATCATAATATGAACAAATATAAATGTTGTACAGAGAGAATTTTAGGGAGGCCATGGAGGCCTCAGGCTGTCCTCTAGGCGTCCCTCTGTGTACTCGGCTTGCCTTCCTGATGTCTGTTTCAGTCTCTATTTTCTACATCACCATGCGATGCCTGTTCCAATGACTACAGCACCGCTGTAATGCTCTTTGTATAAAATAACTCATAACTTCAGCTAAGGCCAGTTCCTATCTCCATGACCTCATTCAAAAAACTGCCATGTATCACCATTTTTTTTTCTTCCTCAATCAACCAAAATCACTCCAGTGAAGTATTACAGTTGTACAGTTCCATTAATTATACAGACTATTAATGTTGCTGGTCTATGGTTGCTCTGCTGTACCTTTTTATGACATTATTTTTTACATGTTAGACAATATATTGTGACTCTGTCCTATGCAAATATGAGAATTAACAAGAACTTGTCAAATAATGTATGTTGTCTTAACTTGTATGCATGAAATAGTGAAGTTTACATTTGAAAATAAATTCATAAATAAGCAGCTTAATGGGGGTAATGAGTGTGAGTCATTCTTTATCTTCACTATACATAATGGGTGAGGCTTTACTTGAACCCTGCTGCATAAAATTTGACGAAACCATGCCATTAACATGGTGGATGTCATGCTGTCGCGGACTGTCATGACAGGTTATGTCCAATAATTTAACAATGCCATGTCATCATTGTTGGTAATTACCATGACAGAAGCTGGAGTGTTTGATCACAAGCTAATTTAAATTCATGACATCAAACATTATCTACTTATCACGTATTGCATATATATCGTTATTCATAATGGTACCATGACATTGTTACATTATTGGACATAATGTGTTACGGCAACTCGTGACAGCATATGCAATCTATTCTGCACCAGGATTTATACCCTATAAAGGTATTATTCCTACAGTCAAGTACTTCCTATACATGTGTCTATGTTCTAGGAGGAACCTTTAATTGGGATAGAACCTTTATGTTATGTGTAGAATCCTTAAATATTTGAAAGGTTCTGAAAGGTTAAATATATCTTTAGCTTGCATTGAGCAATATACAAAAAAATCATGAAACTTTTCAATTTCCATGATTTTCAAACTAGCAAGCTTTAGTGATGGCAGAAAGCCAAACATTCCCCGTGCCACTCATTTAACTAAGCCTTTCGACCACACTATGACAGCCAGTGGTTCAGTAGCAGCTGAGCAGGCTCTACTGAAAAAAAAGAAAAGAAATGAAAGTGTTGTGTAAAAGATTATCCTACTTGCTAGGGCAGCGTGTGTGCAGGAAGTACACCTTGTTCCTGAGTGACTGCACCCATGCAAATATTTACTGTAACTGATGCTGTTTTTGATTTCTTATTAAGGAATTAGCACAACTGTGACTGTCAAGAAGTAGGTTTCAGCAGCACATGATAATGCAGTAAATTGACTGTGGTGCATGTGTGTGTGTGTGTTGTAGGCACTGGCCTTGCATGTGTGAAATGGCCTTTTTGGCAGCTGTGCACACGTGTACATTTCTCCAGACTAAAGCCAAGCAGTCTAAAATGTGAGATAAAAGAAACAAAGGCTATCCCAGTAGTAGCCTACATCTGCAAGGTTGCCCTATTCATCTGTTATGTAAGTAAAATGGCATCAGAGTATGCAGCCACCCACCAGTCGTTCTGTCCTTGTTCTGCTCGTCTCCATCACTTTGGAGCTGAACAGGAAGGAAGAAGGTGCTAAAAATATTCTGAGAGAAGGCTGGTGTGTTCCTTACTCAGTCTGCCCACCTCCTGTCTTTCTGTCTGTCCACGCTGCCATCACTGCCAGAGAGCTGCACTGTGTGTGTGTGTGTGTGTGTGTGTGTGTATGTGTATATGCCAGAGCATTTAATATATTCCCTAGATGACAGTTTGTGAATTACTTTTAGTGTCTTTTTCCTATTCTGACACTGTTATTATGACGAGTACACATTGAGCCTCAGCCTGCTCGCCCCCTTCTCACTGACAAACTACATCCTGCCGGCCGGCAGCCGACAATTACTCGGCAAATTCAAGAATAATTTGGGTAAGGCAGGATCCTGTTGCCATAGAAAAGGTGGACAAAGTGAGACACGTCAGCAGGAAATCAAACCGTGAAAAGGGAACTATTTCTAGATTTATTATGATATTCAAAAATTGCTCAAAGGTAGCAGAACGTACAGCACAGGATATTCAGCACTAGCATAATGAAACCTGTTTTCAAGATTTTCTTCCCTGTTTAGTCGTGTGCATTGCTACCCGCCAGCTAGGTGTCCCTGTCACATGATGCTAAGCTGGGCGAGTGAGGACTAGCACCAACTTCCTCCCAGTCAGAATAAATGCTACCTCATCTTTCCAAACAGCGGCTAATGCAACCTCATTTGACAACTTGTCATGCTGGCAGGAGAAAGCTAACTGCCATTTCTGCCAGCTAACAGGAGTACTGAGTGATGGGGAGAATGAAATCCAACTGACACGGCTGAGGTTTTTTAACTTTTAATTTACTGAAATTGTATTTTATTCTGGACCATTACGGACCATTCCTATTCGATTTCTATGCAACAGAGTGCGGCTTTTTCAAATAGTGTATTTTTAATGTTAATTTCCAACATTATGATAGCTTACCATCTACAGCAGGTCTAGCTTAATCCTCCTTTTATGTTTGGGGTCAGTTTGGTCCCATTCAGTGTTTAATATCTCTAAATAAATAATTGATATCTTTGTTTCACATTAAGTGGCTTTTCTTAATTCATTGGGTACAACTGGATAATGTGACTTGCTTTCAATGTCCTGTACACATTTTGTACACATTGGTAGGCTTTGAGGTCAATTTGACCCCAGACAGTTTTAGCTTTATAACACATATACAGTATGTCAACATATTTGTTTTGGCTGTTTTAAATTATATAATGCAAATTTTAAATCTTCAAAAAACTTCCCTCAGCTTTAGGGCCATGACTGAACATAATCATACCTGTAATAGTGTGAGAATCACATGAAGGAAGGGCACTTCATGTGTGTTTTATTTAAAGCACTATTTAGGTAGTCAACATAGACACTTAAAGTACCTGACACATAAACGTGGGTAGCGATATGAATTTCACCAATTTCTGGACAAACTGATCCCAAGTCTAAAGGATGTTACTAAATTTGAATACAACGTGAGGGTTAAACATGGATTACTTGATCCAGTCAGTGAACCTTCAGTTAAGATTTCAGATTAAAGCTTATAGGGCAAAGCATTTCAATAACATTACTGTAATCTTGCTACATTTGTTTCACAGGGATGTCATAGAAACAAAGACAGTATATTCGTTTCTTTATTGGCAGTTTGGTTAAAACAGAGACGTAATTTCTGTTTAGTGTGTTCATTTCACACTATGAGAGGGAAGCACAGATATGTTTTATGCAGAGTGACAGAGTGGCCTTGCCTCTCAAATATGTTACCATAGCTAACAAAAAATACAGTAATTAGTTGTTTAATTCACTGGCTATTCATTTAATTAATTCAATAATTGTTAGCGAAACATCCATTGTTTATACTGTCGCTTTACTATCATCTTTAAATTTGCCCTTTGAGCAATGTAGCACGCAGCGTCTCAGCATATGTGGAACTCAGGAACTGATGCTTTGAATTGTTTCTATTCAGAGCTACATTCCAACATACGCTTGACCTTGCACTTCCTGACCTGCAAATCACTGACTGAAATCTGCAGACTGGAACTTTCTGAGGGACCGTATCAGAATCCAAGGCGTGAACACATGCCTTCTCTCCTCCATGGTGAGTGTGTGAAGAGTGAGCAGGCGGGGCAATGTGAGGACAGCTATACAAACCCAGAGAACTCTGTGTTCCTCTCCTGAACACGACTAAGTGGGTGGAGGTGTGTGTGTGTCTATGTGTGTGTGTGATAACAAGTGAAGGAAGAACGTTTTTTTTTTTTTTTTCAATTTCTGCACAGCTTTGCCAGATTGGACAGAGTGATAAGTGATGAGTGCAGTTAATAAATGGATGGTGGGAAATAATCAGATATCCAAATATTTTACTTCACCATCAAGGGTTTATTTTATGTGGTGTGAGGGTCTGTGCCTGTGTCAGTACTGATGAATTTATAGCATGAACTGTGTATGTGGGATGAAAGGAAAGAAACAAAGAAACGAGGTGTACTGTGAGTACTGTACTGTGTGCGTAGGGAAGTGTGAGTGTGTGTGTGTGTGTGTGAGAGAGAGAGAGAGAGAGAGAGAGAGAGAGAGAGAGAAAGAGAGAGGGAGAGAGAGTGAGTAGGCGGTGATAGGCTGGTAGTGCCCACTGCTTCGAGGCAGACAGACTGAAGCAGTTCAGACTGTGTGTGGGAGTCTCTCAGTGGGTGCTGCTATGGTGTGACCTCTCCAGGGTACCCCCCCCCTCTATCTCTCTAACATTCCCACACATATACAGTACAGTACCCACAGTACTACTTGTTTCTTTGTTTCTTTTCTTTCTTTCATCCTTTCATCTCTGTCACTGATGCTTAGTTCAGTACTAGATGTAATCACATGCTCTCTCTCTCTCTCACTCTCTCTCTCTCTCACTCTCTCTCTCTCTCTCTCTCTCTCCCTCCCTCTCGTTGATCTGTGTGGGGGCGACACCGGCTGGCACTGGCACGCACACTGCTGCCTGTGCTGGAAATGACGAGAGGGAGAGAGAGAGAAAGAGAGAGAGGCACAGTGTGGCCATTGGCTGAGGAAGGCAAAGGAAACCTTTATCAGCCTCCCGTCATTTTAATTCATTCATTAATTCTTATTTTCCTTCTCAAATCATTGATTTTGACTTTGCTCTTTCTTTTTTTCTTCTTTTGTTTTTCTTTATTATAGCTGAGGCATTTTCTTTCTTTCTTAATGAAAATTCACATTGTTCATTCTTTCATCTTTCCTTCCTTCTTTCCTTTTTTCTTTGTGCCCTCTCTGATGTGCTCTTTGTCCCTCGGTGTCCACTCTAAGCTGTGAGGTGAGCTGGGTAGAGTCTTGAGCTTTGTGCATTTGCAGTGAGCTGAGACTGGCAGCTGCCTCTACAGCCCTGAGATCAGTGAGAGAACTCAGAGCCCCCAAAGCCTTCGAGGGCCAGACACAGCCTAGCTGTGATATATGAGCTATCCAAACAGCCCTTTGGCTTCAGATCCCAACACACACCCAGCACACCACACAGTGTCTGTACCACAGCACAGAAGCTCATTAATGCAAGCTCCACAGGGATTAAAGTGGCAGAGATGTAAGATTGAACTGGAATTTGGCTGTTCATCATAGTGTCACACTGTAACCTTCATGTTCTGACATAATGATAAATAATAAACTTAGCTCGTTGCATTCATTAATGGATCTTCAAAAATATCTTATACTTTGTTGAGTCTTGTTCTTGACTGACTTGAAATGACAGTCAGGCCCTGAATTTGATTCTATAAAGGGTATTACAAAGCTCTTTATGAGAGGTATTTAATATTCCTCTTTTTTTTTGGTGGGATGGGTAGGTCTTGTTACGTGAGAGCTGAGACAGATGCGCCTGCTACTGACATAAAAGCAAAGATGATAATTAGTGTTTTTGATAAGCGCTCTCATAGGGAAATTACTCCTATACAAGTGGTAACAGGGGCTGTGTCTCATTGCCAGTCCTACTGAACGTCTGTAGTGTCTGCCAAAAAAGACCTGAACAATGTGTGTGTGTGTGTGTGTGTGTGTGTTTGTGTGTGTGTGTTTCTGCCTGAGCTCTCTGCTAATGTCACCAGCTACCATAAATCCTGAAAAACACAAAGAGAGAGGATGCACACTCCCCCACTCTCTCTCACGCTCTCCCACCAAAAGCTCTATAGCTGTTTCCACTCTCCTCTCCTCAGTCTTCCACGTGGCCTCTTCAGTGTCAGCCGGTTCACACACTGTTTTCACAGCCTTCTTCATTTGATCTCACATGACTCACTGATTCTGATTTGAAAAGAGGTGACTCTTTTGAATCTTCAGGTCTCATATATAATACAAATATTAAAGGATCCCCTCCTTAAATAAGGAATGGTTAAGAAGTAAATTTACACCCTCAATTGTTTGTCATACCTGACCAGCAAAAATATTTAGAGGATGTAGTGTTCACGGCTAGAGGTTTGCTTTTCCAGCCTCAACACAGGGATCTGGAAATTAGCTTTTCTGCTAAACATGGTATCCAAGCTACTTTCTTGGTGTGGAAGTACTGCACAAATTACGATCAGTTCTATTGCAAACTCTGCTAGATAAGACAGTGCTAAAATACTGCCTCGTAAGCCAGAACAGGAAGGTTTCAAGAACCCCTGTCTTGACCAATCTAAAGAACATTTAGGGGGACAAACATGCAGTTAACAAAGTTCACTACTGGTAGGCAAACACATTACTGCTGACATCCTCAAATAAAATTCATTCGCAGGTTCTCTTGACATCCAGAACACAAAGTCAACTGCTTTTTGAAAGACTAGTTGACTTGAGAAAATGAATAGTCAGGCAACCCCTACCACAAAATACCTCAATCATCACACATTTGCTGATTGGGTTGTTATGTAATATGAAATTAATGCGTAAATGTGGTTTCTGTATGACATACTATTATCAAAAAAAAAAAAATTGTGCATTCAATTTCATTTCTTAATTGCTGCCATGTGTGACGGCCACCTTGTCCCCGTCACGCCTATCCAGGTCCCTGTCCCCGGAGTACTAGTTTTTCCCTCCGGTTCTCCTTGGTTTTCTATTCG
>JBBPCX010000135.1:9741293-9751634 GCA_037974365.1 Hydrocynus forskahlii
GCCTTGTCTTGATTTCTGTTCTATGTTACCTGTGTTTGTGCATTAAAACTCCCTGCCGGTACTAATCTGCTGTGTGCATCCTCCCTTTCCCCCTCTCGCCCATGACACCATGCAGCTTTAAACAGACCTGCCAATGTGGTTTCAAGCACTGTATAGCAGTTGTATGTATAGAAATACACTTTTTACAGTGTAATTTAATTTCTTCCAAACTATTGCTTTAGTAGAAGTTCTTGGTAATTAAATGTGTCATAAAAATGCTCTCAGTGAGAAAAAAAGCCTTTTTTGCCTTTGTAGTGGAAGCCTTTTCTCTATAGCATGACTTGACTGTCCCCTGACCCAGCTCACGAGTGAAGTATGTGGTGTGGAATGAGAGCTATACAACAGAGCTCAATCTACGCGGTCTGTACTCCAGCAGAGCCCATTAAAGCAACAGCCCTGTCACGAGACCCCTGCAGTAACACTCAGCCCATCCCACACACGCAAGCATTCCACACAAACACACACACGCACTCTCTCTCCACCAACCACTAACACAATAGAGATCTTCTGGCTCATATAGCTTACTGTACCCAAGGAAACACATACACTTTCTCACACATACACACGCTCACGGTGTGCACATGATGTATGCACATGATGACCTTATCCTTTCCCTGTTTTCTTTCTTCACTTATTCATTCTGCAGGCTAATGTCTAATAAAACTGTATTGCTAAGAGGCAACTGATTAAATCACACCATAAGCGTATGTTAGAGAGTCTCTGTGCAATGTTGATCTGTCTTAGATGGCTGATCGGTAGTCTTTTTAGTACTGTAAAAATCAAGATGACTGCTCCATGACCTTCCCGAAAGCCTAAAAGAAAAAAATCTTAAAACATATTGTAAAATACAGGGGGTCTTCGAGTTACAACAGTCTCCACATATGATGTTTCGTATTTACAATGCTCCCACTTGGCTTACACACAGTTAGCCTTGTACTTACGGAATACGTGGGCAAACTAGTTTGGTTGCGCACGGTGGAAGAATATGCAGTAACGCGGCGTATGAGTGAGGGAGTTTTCCTTTTCCTTGTCCTGTAGCTTAGTTGCGTTTTTATGATTTTACAACCGTGTTAGGGTTGGTTAGTGACTAAGACTAGGGTGGATTTCGACTTACACTAAAATTCAGGTTGCATCACTATCGAAGGAACTCGAAGACCCCCTGTATTTTATTTTCTTTGTGATGTATTAAAACCATATTGCAGTTTGTTCAGGCTTATGTAGATCAAACCCATGGTTCTTTTTTAGCAAAATTTGGTAAGTTTTACAGAAAGTTGACAACATCCTATTAGAGATCCTGTAGCGCACAAGTCATTTTTGTTTTTGTCAAAATACCTACATTTATGATATAATAACTTCTATGTGAAAGGTCACACTGTTAGACCAAGTGTAATTAAATGTAGTTTTTGTTGACATGAGCACAATGGCAAATTTGACAGTCATTTCCAACTTGCCTAGTGTCAATATGACACAACATAGTGTAACTCAGAAATGTAGAATTTAAACTGAAAACTCAATATTATTTGGCCATTGCCAATTAACACTTCCCTGGCCAGAGATTCAGGTATTATGACAAAACATTTTGTGTTTCAAATTCTCCTCAGTTTTAATGACATTTTGTCAATTACTGTGAAGCTTGTGCAATGTCATGATTGCGGCAAAAAAGAAAGGACACATTTGTTCATCACTTTTGAAAAACACTCAGTAGTACCTAACAGAAAAGTGAAATCATTTTTTTTAAAACAGAAAAATCATTACACAGTATTGTAACTACACTCAATTTTGCTCAGGCTTATTCTCACCCGTTCATTAATCTGTGTCCTTTAACTGTGAATCTTGAGCTGTGATTTTACAAACACATCAGTCAATGTCTTTGTTTAAATTTGTCCTGAAATGTGATGTAATTGTTACAGTCGGTCACGCACATCCCCATCAGTGCTCGTTTGTGTTACTCATGTATTGGCCGCAAGAAGTCTATGCTGATATATTTGTTTTTGTATGGAAAAGACTGTGTACTTAAAGCTCTTACAAAACCCTTAATGAGTAAGCCATGATGGTCAGGTTGCTCAGTGTTAAGCTGATTATGATAATGATGAGTGAGTAATTTGCTATCTCTTCTGAACCCTGCAGAAGAACACTGTTAAATCTCTAGAGGGCTGTTCTACGGACTGTAGCAGCAGACTATGAAACCACAGACCCATTCAGTAATGTTGGTGTGTGAATTTTTTGTACTTCAGACACTTTAGGGAGAGCATCTCATTTCAAAACACTGAAATCTCACAGAAATTATGCAAATGATATGTGTGAACATAAATCTGTGGAGTACACTGAAGCTCCTGCTATTATAGCTCCTGTACATGAATACAAGCAGAATGAAAATATGCTAATAATGAATGGAAGCTAGTAACCATCAGTTACTAGCAGTTGCATAATATTGAACTGTTGGCTTTTTTGAAATGCTCCTTTAAGAACAAAGGCTGCATTGTGCAAAAGCAAGGGTACTTTTTACACAGAATAAATATATATTACTGTACCGCCTGACTTTTTATTTGTAACTACCGGGCCATGCGCATTTTGGCCTTAAGCACGCTATGGACATACGCCACAAGGCAAATGTGGGACATGTGATGGTTAAGGCAGCTGTTTAGTCCTGAGTGGAGTTGGAGTGACAGCTGAGTGGTTATGGTCTGAAATGCATAGACTTTAACACTGCTATATATGCTGGAGTCTATTTTCACTGCACAGGATCAATTATATGAGCAAGAAGACTCTAATCAGACTCCTAAGCGGTCTAATTTGGGCTCTTATATGGACTGAAACCATAGCTTGAGCCACAGCTCAAATTACAGGACACTGAAGGTAAACACATAAGACATAAGAAAACACACGCAACATGCGAGCACACACATCCCACACGTGGTATTTGCCTGCTCACTCAAATTCATTCACTCTACCATTCTTGCATACAATAAAAAGAATGCACAGACACCTATGTTAACAATAAACTAATCTTGTTTTGCTCTTTTCTCTTTTCCTCTTACAATTTATGTCGGTACCTAATGTGCAAATTAATAATTTAAAGTAGTGTAAAACTGTCAAATTAATACAAAATCATATTTTACAATTCTAAGACAGTGCGAGTCCATGATCTTGTCACATAGAAAGGAGGAAGAGGAAGGGGGTTGGGGGAGGGAGACACGGTGGGTGGCGCAGCAGAATCTTGGGAAGAAAACACAAGAAGCAGAGGACATCCTTGGCCAGGAGAGACACACACACTCAGCATGAGACCGTGCTGGGTTATCCAGGCTTACGACACACACCCAGCAGCAGTGGCCATCGTCACTCCACTGGAGGATTGAAGTACTTGGAGAGGTCTTGCCCAGGCTTACACAGTGGCTAAATCACTAATGACACTGTCAGGCCCCAAAGGCTTGCGGTGCCTGGAGTGGCACAGGAATCTCAGCCCGCAGCCCACAGCCCGCCTTCTAGTACACACTGACACACACTAAACTTCAGAGCTACAAAACACTGGCACATCAAGTGGTGTTAGTACATTTGCTGTTATATGCAGTGAGACAGTACATCTTTGACACATTATTCCTGTATTGTCAATGTGGAAATGCTTTTATGATCTCCATTACAATTTCCATTATTGATCCTTCTGTTGTATGCAAAAGTTTGAAGGTCAAATGACATGTTTTGTTAATTTTCCTAAATGAAAATAAGTACTCATCTTTTCTAAAAAGAACACACAAATACGGCATTTTCTGCAAGTTTTACTGCACAATTTCCATGTACTTGCTGATTTATATATATATATATATATATATATAATATAAAATAATCATTCTGTAGAGCGTGAGTACTTATTTTCTCTTAGAAAACCAACACATACCATTTGACCATGTCATCTGCATACTGTAAACGCATAACTTGTAAATAGAGGTGTAAATATGCACCTAAAAGCCAATTCTATTGCACTGATTTTGGAATGTTAGAATTGAATTTAAGAAAAATAAATAATCATATTCAATAAGGCGTGTGCTTATTTTTTGGACAAAAAATATTTTGGACTCTTTTCAAATGGAAAGATCAAAAAAGCTTTGGACCGTGGATTGTTGATATTTGTCAATATTTACATTGCAATTTTTACTGTGTAAATCATTTCTCACAGTAGATTTGTATATTTAGCACATTTCTAAAAATTACACCAACAATCACATTGAATCAGTTAAATTTGATAACCAATAGAGTTTCCAATAGAATTGTAATTAGACCAAATTCAGTGTCAGAGCCTTATACCCCCACATTATTACATTATTAACAGTCAATTTTGAATTACAGTCAATTACAAAAAAAAAAAAGAAAAACAGGCCTTAAATACATTAATTTGAACTGCGAGCCTTACATCAATATTTTTAACACAATACCTGAGGATATCAAACATGGCCTTTTCTTAGGGCAATCTTAGGTGGATCTGTCTATGAGACACTGTTATGGCAGTGCTTAGGGGTTACAGAATGTATGATGAGGAATCATAAACAACACACCACGGTGAAACCAATGTGTAACCAATAATGACAAAAGACGCAGACAGGGTTCCATTTGCTTTGCACTGTTCCAGTGTATAAAGGTTTGTATTCCATTATCTTGTTATTGTATGACCATTGTATAAAGGAGCAGCTTTATTTTACATAAGCTCACCGCTTGCTAGCATGATTGTAATATTTTGCAGAATGCTGCTAGCAACGAATGGCACTGTGTCTTTCATCAGATACAGTCTATAGAAGACAGGTGTAATGGAATGCAAACCCACGTACACAGAGGCCTTGTTAGCATGAGCTTTGCAATCAAAAATACAGTATTAATTCCACATTACCATTCAGCACACTCTGATTTGCCACAAATGAAATGTTTCAGACACAATCCTCTTACAGGGCAGACTGAATCACACTCAGATCTGCACACAGGACAATGTAATATGGCTGACATTATGGATGCATAGTTAAAAAAGAGGGTGTAGTCAGGGTCTTTACCAAACTTATTGCTTTTAAAAAATTCCCATGCTTAGCAGTGCATGTCCCTTCTGTATTTAATTATTTGCAATGCACAGCAGAAAGACGTTATTTGATATTGAGATTTCAAAGAGCTATGCTGTGAAGTATTGCATTCAAATGACCTCTGAACGGAGTTTCCCTTCAGCTTTGGGTTAGCTGAGAAGAGTCTGACATATGCTTCCCCACCTCTTTCAGCTAGTACGAGGAGTTATATATTACAGACTGAGCAAAATGCGCAGACATGAGCTTTTACTCTAGAACAAGTAAAAGATTCAAATTCAACCAGACAAAATGCAAACTGACAAAGAAACGACAGCACAATCTCTGGCCAAAGCTGTAAACTGATTCTGGTTGTACTTTTTTTTCTCTTAAAGCAAGAGTCCCGGAGTCCTTTTGCTATTGACAGAAAGGTAACAAGAACGCAGGGAGACCATTCTTTAAATAGAGTAGGAAACTGTTATACCAGTATTTTTTTTACTACTCGCGGGGCGCAGAGGATGATGGTGTCACTGTTGTTCTTCACTGGGGCCTTCTTCACACACATGTCTGTGTGTTTATGTGTATATGTGTGTATTTGTGGGTGGGGGCTATCCTGGGCGGTGCACTTTGCCTTCTCGTTCCCTGCGTTTCAGCTCCTCTCTGTAACAATAGGAGCAGTAGTTCTCAGTCTCGGGGCGCCCATAGAAGGAACAGTTCTCTCTTTTGCAGCGTTTCTGCTGGAAGCAGTACATGGGACATGTCCCGCTCCGGCCTTTGACCCTGTCATGCCCAAGCCAGGCATGAGGTGCCGGTTCTTCATCAGCAAACTCCAAACAGTCTTGGATGTCGCCAGCATCAAAGCCATTGGTGTAGGTGTGGGACTTGTGCTCGCCGGGCATATTGTATGGCAGGGGATCTCCAGTGTTGACAGCACGGACCCCAGACATGCGGGCTGGGCTATAGCTTTGGGAAGACAGCGAGCGATTCTGCTGGGGATAAGTGGCGCAGGTCTTCAGCATCCCTACTGCTGGCTTGTAGGGCTCATCCTGGTAGCTGGATGATTGTGTATTCATGTCCCGCAGATGGATGACGCTATGCCTCTGGATGGGTGGTGTATGGCTATAGTGGGCTGACACTGGGACAGGCCCAGATCTTTTAGCACCATTGCTGGGGGAGGAGAAGGGGACAGGTGACATAGAGGAGGCTGTTGGGACTGACGTGGGGGCAGGGCTTGGGATGGGGATAGGAGAGGCAGCGAGGGTTGGACTGTTTCTGCCCTGGCTCTTCAGTTGAGGGATATGTCTGGGATGCAAGACCGGCGAGCAGCTCTCAGGGGCGGAGCTGTCTGAGCATTCTCTCTGGAAGACACTCTCCTGTTCGGGTTTCTTCAAGGCCACCCCATTGGTCTGGGGTTTCTTCTCCGCTTCAGCCTTCCTCTTCTGCTCTTGCTCAGCACTGAAGCGTTCTTGCGCACTGTTTAGGTAGTAACTGATCATTTCCTCATGGAACTGGTGCCGGTGGCTGGTCAAGAGGAGGCCAGCAAAGATAAACTTGCGCTCTCCCTGCATGGCCGCACGCAAAATGTTCAGGCTCAGCTTGACATCTGTGCTGTACTTCCAGTTGTCCAGCATCCGGTCACCTGGGTTTTTGCCAGAACCTGGCTGTCTCTCGCCAGGTGAGTTGCCTGGAGCTCTGTCCGTAGGAGAGGGACTGGTCGCTTTCTCTGAGGAGGACGTGCTGGCAGACTGGCCCGACTCCTCTTTACTTCCTTTACGTGTTTTGGAATCCTTCTTTTTGGGCTTCTGCTCACCATTCTCCATGGTACGTCCATTTGTTGAGCCAGACTTGCTGATTTTGCCATGCACCAGGCCGCCCAGGCCGCCCATGTTTTTCTTCAGCTTGATGCCCAAAGTCTTGCTGAAACTGCCTAGCTTGTTGGCCACAGAGTCAGCACGAGCTTTGTCTTTGTCCTTGCGCTGCTTGTCCTTGTCTTTCTCTTTGTTGGACTTGCCGTTGTTGACGTTGGAGTTACTGCAGACAGATTCACGGTCTGAGTCCATAGATTCAGCTAGAGACTGAACATCCTCACCCGCTGAAGCGGTGGGTGATTCGGGCTGAGCAAGAGGAGCCTATAGGGCGTAAAACAACCCACACACATTAATGTTCCTGCAACAGCATGTGCTTCACCCACCCAAGCAGGCCAAAAATGTGGAGTATGTTAGATTGAGGAGATTAAGTCACACTCACCCTTGTCTCCGATGGTATTCGAATCCATGTTACATTCATATAACTGTGCAGAAGGTTTAGCTTAGCCTCCAATGAGAGGATAAGACTAAAAAGATAAAAGACAGAAAAACAGTGAGACACTGAACACATTCTCACAATGCACATATAATAAATATAGCTCTAAATCTGACTGGATACATGATGAGTTACACTGGATGAATAATCTGAACACAAATCCTTTCTAGGTCATATGGGCACCCATTTCCTGTTTTCTCCCCTGAGTCAGCAGGTGGACAGGGAAATTCCAACATAAGTGAAGCTTAATAACTACTCACCTATTGATGGACCAGAAAGTAAAGTTCATTTATCAGTCTATTAATGCACAAATCAGAGTGTACTTCAAGTACTGTACCAGTTTATGAAATGTGACAAGTTGCAAAAAATAACCACACTCCTACTAGTTCTTGTGATTAATTTGATTTTTCACAGAACTTGGAAAAAAACACATTCAAATCCTTTAGACACAGTGAGGGTTATATAACTGGGAACCTCTACTATGGTGGCGTGTGTGCTCTTCTCTCTGCACTGGGACACTGGCGCCCAGATTTAGTCCAGCTAAATCCCCCACATGGGATAACATGGACAGAAAGGCCCCCATTAGACCTTCCCCCTCTCATCAACCTCCCTGAGTACCGGAGACTGAATAGGCTGACCAACAGAGCCCATAAGCCCCTGTGAGGGGGGTGGGCTAGAGAGATGGGAGAGACTGAAGAGTCTTACTTGGCCAGCTTGGCGTTGTCGTTGTCGTCCCTCCCCCACTCCCAGTCTCTACCCGGATCCACGGCAAAGTGCAGCGCTAGCAGCTTATGCTCGGAATCTGTCAGAGGAATGACGGCTGGAACGGAAAAGTGAAAGAACAAAAGTTTAACACAAGAGACTACAAGCAGTAACGCAACAAACACAGCCCCACCCTTTTCAGTAGTTACAGACACTCTTTATAAAGACCAGAACAGACACAAAAACAGAGTGACTGTATTTAACACCAATTCCCGCACTGAAGCCATGAGTATGAGAATATTTGCGTAAAATAAAATCTCAGATTAACGGCCACATTATCCCTGTACATCCTTTAAAAACCCTTCAGCAAGTCCCTCATACTGGAACATCCTGATCTCTCTCACTCTAGCTACACTGACTGAAGGGTTTTTCATTCCTCTGTGTTAGAAGGGATATGAAATACATGGAAACAGTTTTGGAAATGCTGTGGTGCAGAAATAAGCCTTTTTCACGCCACCTCCACATCTCAGGCAGGAAGAGCATTTCAGCATTCATCAGTGAGAACACAAGCCAGACTAAAGCAGTGTTTTCAAACTTTGTTTGGGCAGGGCACCATTTCCAACAGTTAAACGATGCGTTTAGCCTCTCACCCTGCTCACTCCTTCCCTCATTTTCTCCCCATTCCCTGCTGCTTTTCTGCACCACTTCCATGTAAATTGTAATACAGAGGGTGAAAAATGTACAAGTGATAAAGAAAAGAGAAGAGAGGAGCCCTTCCACCCCTACTGTCCTTTCATAAACAGATACACACATATTGGTAGAACATACAGTCTCTTCTTCTCACAGTATCTCTGTCATTTTCCAAGCAAGTGCTTGGCCAGTTTCATTTTGTACCAGTGATGACTGAACACACACTGCTTCACTCTGACTCATCTGAACACTAGGGGTGTAATCTTACATTTGGTGAAAGGCAGAGAGAGTAAACATTAAAAAGTATTTGATCATTTCCCATAAAGAGGTTATGTGTGTAGAGCAAAGCAGACAGTCATGCAATATTCTTGACCTTTCAATCACCTCAAGGTTTAGTCTTCGTCCCGCACCTTTTAATTCAGTACTGGTTATCAGAGGTGGTACGTGTAACCTAAACACACACCCAAGTGTTGTTACTTCTGGCTATGAGTATAGTAGAGCAATAAAAAAGAAACATTTCAGGAGTTGCTTTCCCTTCAGAACGGATATGTAATCAATATCACCATAAATGTATATAAAGTTCTTTAGGCCTTGTACTCTTTCTGGAATCCTAAAATTAAATTCTAAAGCTACAGAGTGAACGATATACACTTAAAGCTGTCCAGGAGCTGAACCAACAAAATCAAATTAATTAAAATAAAAAAAACAACAAAAAAAAGAATTAGTAAGTTAATGGCTATAGCAGTGTGGAGTAAAAAAGTACATTAATTTCCTCAGAAACACTTCTAGAAGTGTATAACGTGAATTGAGCTGTGGAGCAACTGTGAGCTGTGGAGGATGGAGCACCATCTAATATTTTTGGGATAAACCAGAGTTTATAATCTAGGACTAATCATCCACCATAAGAACTTGAAAGGGGTTGTGGAAATTAAAGGTGACTTCAGATGCTAAACTTTAAACCAATCTTCAAAATAATTTTAGTGCAATATTGTGTTTTATTTACATATTTTCAGGTTAAGTTAATTGTGTATTTTCATTACAGACAGTTAAATAATTTCTCTTGCCATCTTTGGCCAACTATGCCGCTAAAACACAGTGTAATAATGCAGTGATAAATTAGATGTTTTTTAGCCGTTATGTCTCCTGTATATTTGAATATTCAGTTTCAAGATTGGACTAGGACTGTGACAGTATTGATTACCATGCAACATAACAATTTGATTGGATGCTGCTCAGCTCATCACCTCAGTTGTGCCCTTGTGGTAGGATGCAATCAGTAGTTCACAGCAATGTTGCAGCATCAAGTAGAAAGCCTTCAGAGAAAAGTAAGAGCTCTTACTGCAGTAAAAGGAGAACAAACCCCCGTTTAATACCCTTGATTTCAGAAGAAATGTTGGATGATGCCTACAAGTAAAAGCAAAAGTATTATTACTTGAAAACTACCACTGAATGACAAAAATCCAGCAAAACTGAACTTGTAACCAAACAATTTCAACAAGTTGCTATCCACCATAAATAATGTTCTCCAGATTGCGATGCTAATACACACAAACACACACACACACACACACACACA
>JBBPCX010000135.1:9752588-9767096 GCA_037974365.1 Hydrocynus forskahlii
TAACCTCCAGCGCCAAGAGCTCATCATTAACCTGTAGAACAGCAAGGATGAAGAGTAACGGGCCAGTGTAGAATCAGAAGGTCTTTATTAGCTGTGCTAATGTAAGGCAACACTTCATTAACCCCAAAAATATATTTTTGCAGACTAGACCAATAAGCCAAGTCCGGTGGCGTATTTGATTCAGATAAACTCTGCTGTCTTTGAGCCATGCTGTGAAGTGAAAAAAAATAACTCAGAGTCCACGGTTCTGCAGTGACTACGCCAAGTGGCGATAATCCAGGACAAGAGAGTGAGCCAAAGGAAAGCAGAGGAATGGACACTGAGTACTAGAGTGTACAGGAGGAGCTCCCAATACGGAGCACGCACTGTACAGAATAACAAACACACACAAGCAAAGCACACAGACATGTGAAAACAAGCATGTGAGAGAAACGAAAAATTTCCAACAAAGGCTCACATACAGTCGTGTTCAAAGGCACTTTGTCTCTTGGGCACACACACACTCACACACAAGCATGCATACGGTTCCCACCAGGGTCAGATAGTGGACATCGGGGCTTGTACTGCAGGGTCATGTCCCCGATCCTCCTTGGGCCAACACACACACACACACATGAACACACCGGTATGTGCACACACTGTGTCTCAGATTGTACCGTTGTTCCCCTTTGGGCCCACTCCAGAACCAAACACTACCCCTGCCAATTCTGCTGCGGGGGACTCTAGTGCACTGTACTGTATTCACTTTCCCGCTGGCTGCTACAGCGAAGTGTCCTCAGCTAACCCGACCCGGGCACATACGGGCTGTGACATCATCAACCTAATCACACACACGGACACAAAACCTCCTCTACTGAATTCGTGATTTGGACAGAGTGAAGGGACGACGGGAAGCGATTTCGACATATATGACAGAAAGCAAGAGAGGAAGAGGAGAAAAAGAGGCAAAGAAAGAGAAGTAAAGAGTGAGGATAGTGATAGAGCATGAGTGTAGGAATGTTTGAGTGTGTGACAGAGAAAGAGAGACCGAGAGAAAAGAGAAAGGCAGAGGGAGACAGAAAGAAAGAGAGTGCAAGGAAGCAAGAGCATTGAATACAGTGTGTGTTAATTAGTTTTCAATGAACAAAAAGAGGGGGAGAGAAAGCGAGAGAGAGAATTAATGGAAAAACTTTTAAAGAAAAGTACTCAGACTAAATAGGACATCAATCCCAGACAGATTAAGGTTAGACTACAAAGAACTGTAAACAGAGATTCTCTGTTGAATGGAAAGTACAGTCCAGGACTAGACGAATCCCTGTCTGGAAAACTGTCCCACTGTATATAGTAATTACCATTAATTAGATGAATGATAGGACATAAAGTCTTGAGCCACCCCTCATTTCTTTATAATTTGCTTTGCCTTACCTTGTCAGTGCAAAAATGCTATTCTATGTCTGTTAAACTGAGCAGGGATGCAGACACACTTGTGGGAGTGACTTGTGATAGTTTTATTTATAAAAGTGAGATATCAGAAGCAAAACAGAAACTATCTTTGGCATAATAATTCAATTTCCACATTCAAATCAAACTGATAAAGTCCAACACAAAACCCTGTGAATCAGACAGATGTAGTCCAGGACACCTGGATGTCACAAAGGGAGTGGCCCTCACTGCCTTTGAGAGGGAGAGCATGACCCAGGCATAACAAGGTGAAGCTCAGGGCTGAGAGAGATACCTAAAAATCCACACACTCACACCACCAAACATGCAGACACGATAGAGAATGAACAACGATCTCCGGGTTGAGCTGGGCTTAGGTAGAGAAAGGGATACAAGTTACAGGTGTAAATAATTAGGGTTAAATGAGAAACCAAAGATGGGATGAGAAGCCCAGGCTCAGTATTCCAGAGATCAAAATGGCTGAGGGTGTGGCATAGGACACAGCCTTGACACAAACAGTCTTATCTTTGGCATATTGAGTAGATTAAATTGGAACAAATGTTTTACTGTGAGAGGCTACAAAGTGCCTAAAGACACAGGTGTTCCCACCACTCAACATTCAGCACCATCAGTATACTGATCACTGCCTGATGACCTGGAATCATCTGCACCTGCTTCTTCACTGGTTCAGGCCCTAAGTGGGACGGCTTTATTCTGCTTGAATGAATGTTCATATGATTCATAGGTCACTGTGTGGTTTAACACACAAAAAACATTCTGGGTCTGGACTCACAAAAGAAAGTCATTCAGGAAACCTACAGAACTGTTCCTCGAGTCTACATTGAAAAAACACAAGTCAGGCTTTTTGGAAGCAAAATATGAAGAAATGAGGGGTAGCTCAGGACTTTTGAACAGTATATAATTAACCATAACTGAAAGATGACAGGACGGATGGGGGGAGCTTCTAAAACTGTGGAAATGTTGACAACTTAAATAATTTGGCAAGAGGTAGATGGATTAAATAAACAGGAGTTGCTAAGAAATTAACTCGGTGTCTCGCCGTACGCTGGCAGGCCACATTACTGTATGCAGTCACTTCATTCCTGTGGTTCCCTTCTCCTACGTGATGTATGAGTGTCTCGCTGCTCAATATGGTGCCGACTGTGGAAAGTTTTCAAAATTTCGAAGTGCTTGTCTGTTACATGAAGCATGTATGATATAATCCTTTTGAAAATGACACAATGCCCAGAGCCATTATTTCCCAAACCTCTAAATATGTTTTTTTTCTTTTCAATACACTCCCTCTGGTGGATGGTGTGAATCCCTGCAACCAGTCTGGAATTGGAGTTCATCTGGTGTTAAACTAGGAATAAAAAAAGTCATAGCATCTGTGTATTTTACAACTGCAATAAACAACAGTTGTGAATATAAACAAGTTTTTATCTTGGAACTACATATTCCAGTGATTACAACATGTTGGAAATCACACGCCACGTTCCTAGTGCCACATTAGACACACTCTCCCTCTCTCACTGTCTCCTCGTTGTCTCTCAACAATTCTTTCTTTCTTGCAAACACATTACATGCAAAATTCGCTGTCACCCTGATTCCATCAGATTCACACGCAAACTAAAAGGAAGTGTAAAAGTCTGAACCAAGAGCTTGGCTTTATAGGCCGCTCAGCTTTATAGCAGGACAGTTTTAATGCCTGATCATCCATAGCCAAAGAAAACCTGCAGGTCTTTTAAGGGGCCCAAAGCATCTCAAAATAGCAGCAGAGGTTTTGTGTGGGTGGACTCCACTCCCTCAAAGCCTGGCCACGAGTCAGGACATACGAAGATTATAGCAGACCCTGGCATGAACTGGACAGGGCCACCATTCAGCTCTAGCTGCCCAGCCTGGGAGGGCACAAGGGAGGAAGGGTGTCTAAAATCACACCCGGATACACCTGAGGGTTACTACAGAGACACCTAAATAACATATTCAAGGGACCTGAAGACCGAAAAAGGTTTGAGGTGCAAAGATTAACATTCCACTGCGATGGTGCAGCCACAGCCCTGTAAACGGAATGTGTGTGAGCGCGGGGGGAAAGGGTGGGAGAGTCTCTCTCTCTCACACATGTTCAGAGATGAAGAGAGTCTCAGTGTTCTTGGGGAAGCTGTTGGCACCTGAACACACATAGTGGATGGACGACTGCTGCTCTGCCCGCCCTAGCGGAAGAAACTCTGGACCTTGGGCAAGAGAGGGGGGGCTTGGTTGCTTGGGTAGTGAAAGAATCAGTCCAGGCCACAGGCAGCATCTCTGGGGTGCAGAGCCAAAGGCAGAGCAAGCCACTGGTTAGTTTTTTGCTGAACTGCTCCAATTAGAAATGACAAACTAGCCCTGTGTTTCAATTCTTATAACAACTATATTCTTATTCTAAACAGTGGTGCAAGCTTTAAGCATCTGCATCCTCACTTTAATTAGGGTAGAGCACCCTTTAATTAGGGTAGAGCACTATGTTCTATTAGATATTAATAAAGAATGTTATACTTTGTAAGTGGGTACTGGGGGGAAATAATTTACAAGAAAAATCTAGGCTCTTTATGTGGAGGGAAAAAAATGTGATTTGATAGGTGACAACAATATACAAGTGAGTAGTTAATCTAACAGAACAATTTACTTATCCCTAAGTTTAATCATACCCAAAAACCCAAATAATTTTTACAGTGTGGGTTAAATGTGTTATATTTTCTTTATTTTGGCAAACAGTCATGCAGTTATGACTTTGGCTGGAAACAATTTCAGCAGCTCACAATCAACAATGAAGTAAAGGTAGCTAGTTACTGTCTTCCTAATATTAATCTAGCTGGCTAGATACCCTAGCCAGTGTATGCAGCCAATGCTCTCCCACTTCCATACTTGTATCATTTAAAAAAAAAAAGCTATTCTTTTTGCTCCTTATGTGAAAGGGCAGTCTTAGTAGCCCTCTCTGTCACTTCAAACAGCCTCTTCTCTTCTGATGACTCCAGCCTACAAACTGCCTACAACTACAAACAGCCGTTTTAAACTGCTAAATTCAAACAGTCTGCATGCACTTTTTCCAGTCTCTGGTGGTTTCATTTAAGTATAAATACAATATTATATGAAGTATTATATATACACTAAGTTCAAATTACATGTCTGCAAACCTGGACCAGTAATCCAGTTTTATTTCTCACTGTGAGCACATTACGTGCAAGTAGTATGTAACACTAGCATACCACAAAAGGATTCATTTTGAGTCTGTGAAGGGGACTGAAAAAGAAAGAAAGAGGTGGAATGAGAAAAAACAATCATAAACCCAGGAAAAATGAGTCAGAGGGAGAAGCCCAGGTTGTGTGTGAGGGCTCGAGGGTGTGGTGAATAGGGCCTCATGACTCTGTCTCTTCAGTCACGCAGCAACAGATGACCTCATTTGGCACAGAGAATGGAGGGCCCTCCTCAAAATGAGCAAAAAGAAAAATCCCTGACATTCATACACACCCTCTTTGCCTGTCTCTATTTCTCTCCATGTCCGCCTTGTCAGTGTGCTACTCTTTTTCCCCTCCCCATATTACTCTTTGTTGACTGGTTTCTCGCAGGCTCCAAAGCACACACATCTGTATATATGTGCAAGAATAACATGGTGCTGTGAGATGCACTGGTCCAGAAGACTGGAGCTGCGAGGCTGCCGCGGAGGAGGGCTACTTCTCCATCCTGGAGAACTGCGAGAAACAGTGAAGGCCTCTAATCTGTCAGTACCCCGCTGCTTCAAACCCCCTGAACAGCATGCAGGTCTCTTAGGGCAGACAGGAGCAGCAGAGAGGGAGGAGGTGCCCTCTACTGGAAAGTTACTGAACACACCTCCTGGAACCTACACATCAAATATTTACAAAAGCACTAGGCAGCAGTACCTGTTCCACTGGTTTTAAGGCATGTAAGGACACACATAAACATTGGTGGTCACACATGTATTGGTGGTCCACACTACCTTGCCATCTATGATCTGTTAGCTTTACCTCACATTATTCTGAATTTCACATTTAGATTTATTTACATTTACATTTACATTTACGGCATTTAGCAGACATTTAGATTTATTTCAAATATTTGTAGCATTGCAAATGCAAACATATACACATTTAGTGCCTTTTATACATTTACAATTTCTTAGCTCCAAAACATCTCCAAATATACACATAACGTATAATGGAAGTTAATGTAAACATATTTGTAAAAATTAAAAAGAAAAAATGAAAAAATATAATGTATATTTTACTTACTAAAAATAAATAGGAATGCTGCAACATAGGCCAATAAGCTGAGATGTGTAGTGAATGGAACAATCTTATTTGTGTTCCCCAGGCAATGTCTATAATTCCTCAGTGCCAAGAGTGAGGAGTGCGTGTGCCCAGCACATGTCTGCGCTACACTGCTCATCCAGAGAAACCACGTGCAATAAGACAGCATCTGTCTGCATGCCAAGAAGCACGACATGGAATTTCACAAAGAGAGAGAGAGAGAGAGAGAGAGAGACACTTGCAGCCTGTATAAATGACAGATCAGGTCCACTGGGTCTACAGGACATCTTCCTGTTGAGGGAGGGGTGTTCTACATGTCAAACATACACCTTACAGTGGTATGCTTTCTTAATTCATTCAGTTTTTTTTTGTTTAAATGTACATTATGTACTAGTATATTATTAGCATCAATCTAGACTGAATATAACTGATTATAACTAATCCTTAGATTATAGCTATAGTTACAAGACAATAACTGAACTACTGTGTGCTGTTCTTTCAGTAAAAGAATGTTTTCTTATTATCAATAAAAAGAAAATATTTTTTGGGGAAAAAAAAAATGTCCCACAAGCCATGGCTTGACATCACTATCATCATTACTCAAGTGACTGAGTGAATTATTTTCATTCTTTTTTTTTTGTCTCTGTTTTTTGATGTTCCTCTTTGGAATCAGGAACAAATAGTCTTAGAATAAAGCAACCATTAGCCAAACATCTTCTTAACAAAAATCACATATGCCACAATTATTACCGCTTTAGGAACTCTGAGTTAGTGAAAAGTATGATCAAAGTATGATGTTTAACTCATTTTAAGTTGGTCTGAGTATTTAGGAACTTTTAAGCAGGGTATCAACAGGGTAATCATTAAGAAGTTTAAGAAATTCAAAACTATATTGACCAGCATGGAAGAGAACGCAAGGCTGTTTTGTCAGCAGCTACAGTGAAGAGTATCTTCAAAGACATAAAAAAATAATCCCAAAGGCCACAAGGTCAGAATTACAGAGTTTGGTAGCATCTTATGGTTGCCATGTCCCCAAATCTAACACAACACATTGATGCCAACAAACTGCTTGGAGGGTTTGCCAGAAAGAAGTCTTTCCAGTCTTTTTACACCACAGAAACTTTAACTGGGAAATGGTGCTGTTGTCAAATGAAACAAAAATTGAGCTCTTTGATGTTTGCTTTATTGTAAAAGATAGCTGTAGAGAAAAGCACCTAAAGCAAGTGAATAATCTGTGATGCTGTGGGGGCTTTTTTTCTCCAAAGGCCCTGGCAGGATTGTTCACTTACATGGCATTATGGATTCCAGGAACTAATAAGAGATTTTAAATGAAAATCTGATTGCCTCTACCACCGATCATGGCTGGATTTTCCAGCAGCACAATGATCCAAAGCCCACATCAACATCCTCTCAAAAATTGTTAAATGAATACAAATACTTATAGCTCATGCCATGGCCACCCCAGGTCTCTAACCAAAGTAAAAGGCGCAAGAGAAGGCCCAGTGTGGTTCTTTTGGCAAAAGGGAGCTGCAGAAAATACTAAATGGGGGTGTGCCAATAATTATGACACATATCACCTGTAGGCTCATGTGAAATTTTAATGTTTTTTTTTATTTCCTGAGAATAAACATCATTTGCTAAGACATTAAGGGGAACTGTCATTCTTTTTCACACACATTAAATAAGAGTGCCAATAATAATAGCACTGTATTACATAAACTAGGTGATTATGGCTTATCATTCGAGTGCCAGTGGATTAAAGCCATTAAAAGACTCTAGCAATGTGCCATTGTTTCTGAGGCCCATTTAGCTTCAGTAAAATGAAGAGATTAAGTGGTGATCAGAACAGTCTGCTGCATCCCTCAGCAAGAATAAAGACCTAGAGCTGTTCAACCACTGCAGGAAATAAAAAAAACTCTTCAGCTCTCTCTGTCTTTGTTCTCTGTCTTTCTATTTCCATGTCCTTCTGTCTCTCTCTCTCTCTCTCTCTTTCTCTCTTTCTCTCTCACAGGCTGATGGCCACTCCTTGTTGACTGAAGTCTGAAGGACTGTCGCATTAATAATTGATCGCAGGTAATTAGACCTTAGGTCCGCATTATTCATCCGGGATGACACAAGGCTTGATCTTGTTCTCTGTTCCTGAAATGTGCTCTCTAATTTGAATGAGCTGAAGCTGCATATGCATGCTTTGTTTTCAACCCACATGTTCCTCCCTGCAGGCCTGCTGTATCCTTAGGTCTTTATTGGACTCCTCACTGGCTTGGTAGATAACTCACCACCTGATTATCTGGTTACAGTGCAACTCAACTGTTGTAAGTGGTGGTAAGGCTAATAAGCACTGGTCTGAGTGGTCTTTGTACTATAATTTCTGTACATTACTGTGACCGGTCAGTCCTGATGACAAACCTGACAAACACACTGCAGCGAAACTCTTTGGCCATTAAAATGAATCAGTTTAAAATATGACCTACATAGTAATACATCTATACAGTTTTGAAGACTATGGACATCACTAAGTGTGATATGCTATGTATTTATGAATAAAACACCAGTGCCTTGTTATGAGCTGTGTATAATTGTTTTCTCTTTTTGGATTTGAATGACCTGGATTTGAATGTGTATATAGTCTCCACATGAATAAAACATTAACACAGTTATTGCCAAAATAAAATAAATAAACTAAAACACAAAAATGTGTGGTCTTATATTTGATGAACACATTAGAAAGGAGTAAATGTAAGGAATCACTTTTTTGGACCTTGCTCTGTTTCTCTATGTGGATTCAGCACATTATTGATCTGTTAAAAGTACTGCAATCCTGTGAAAAATCCTGTGAACATAAAATAAAAAATGCAATATTTTTGAAAGGACTGTCTAGTGCACCATGCGTAACTCTAAATCTTATCGGGTCGCTGTGGGCTAGTGTGATTGCAGGTTTTCGTTCCAACACATTAGGGGCACATCAGATCACCTGTTCGAAAATCGATTGTCTTAAATGTGGAACAGTGGAATCAGGTGAGCTCCTGCTTGTTTAGAATGTAAATCAGAAGCCACATTAGTACTTGGTGAACAAGACTGGGTAGCCCTGGTCTTCACTGAAAGAGCAAATGCTGACATGTCTGTGTTTTTAGAGGCTCACCTTGCTCTCTTTGCTGGTCTCTCTGCTCCATCGAGACAAGAGCGGAGAAGTGGGCCTGGTCGTACGCCAACACCAACGGGGAGCAGTGGCAGCGGTTGGGGGGAACCTCCAGAGGCAGGTAGAGTCCACCAAATGGAATGGGAGCAAATGCTGCAATGTAACCAGGAACATTCAGACTCTTAGAGCATTGTTTAATAACTAGATGGCAAATGTTTGAGAAATACAGCAATATGTTTGTGAATATATCTCTGACTTCTTAACGAGTCTTCAACGTATTCAGTGTATCCAGAAAGCTCAGTTTTCACCACATTTAGATTTTTATTATTTTGGTTCAGAAAATTTGTAAAAAAAATTTAAGTTTGTTTGTGTGTGTGTGTGTGTGTGTGTGTGTGTGTGCGTGCGTGTATTGGTACCTTCTCCACCGGAGTCTCGGAGCATGGTGTCAGCAACAACCACAATGGGCCGCCTCAGCACATGTGCCAACACAAACACATGAAACTCCTCCAGACTCTCATACACCGGATCTTCTGAGTTATCCACTCTGCAGGGCAAACACACACACACACACACGCACACGCACACGCACACATTTTATACTTTCTGATTTCATACATGCTTTTCAGAGTTTTTTTTATAGCAACGATTCTATGAAGAACTCTGAACACTTAAAGAACCTTCTTAAAGGTTTACATAGTTCTCTGCTTGGTTAAATTGTTCTTTGCTATCTGTTGTGAACTTTTTAAAAATCCTTTTGAAAATGTTTCTATATAGCACTAAAAGGGGCCTGCTGCGAAGAACCCTTTTCAGCCCTTTATAGTGTTACCAAAATACATCACATATAGAACCCATTTAGAAGATATCAGCAGGAAACATATTTTCTGTTAGATTACCATGTTAGACAGCTCATTAGTTCTTAAGGTTCAAGGATAAAGGAAGCTGCATATATGATCCCTAAAATGGCCAAAAATGGAAAAATATTTGGCCAACGGTTTGTGCTTTATTGCTTTGTTCAATTCTTTGATGCCAAAACTAGAAGTTCAAGCTGGCCTTTAAACTTGTTTTCACAGGCAGTAATTACGTACTGGAACTTCATCAGATCTAACTGTAGAATCCTTATAGATTTTCTCATCCAGTAAGAATGAGATCTGTGCAGCTGTCAGCATCTCTGTTATGGCTGGCAGTGTTTAGACCTTTAGGGAGCTGCAGACCTTATGGATATCAGCTACTGACGCCAGCTGTTGAGGTCATGCAGCAGACCAAATGGTGAATGAGTGGATGGATACCAAACAGCGAGATTATATTTATTTTCTATACTCTGGAGTCGGGCTTCACTTTTAGTAGAACTGGTGTAGATGGTAAGTGATACTGAATGGTCAGTAAATGGCAATTTGGTTGCCTTTCCTTGAAGCTTCAGACTAAAACAATATTCCCGCTAATGTACTTGAGGAACATCCAGTAAAACCAATTTGGCTATTATTAACCACAAAGAAAAGAGGACTTTCATGCGCAATCAGATATCATGAAAAAAGACTTAAATAAAATGCTTAATACACTGGGAAAGTTGTCAGTTGCAATGCTCATCAGAAAACCAATTTCTGCCCAAGGAACCAACAGGTTTTCGAGGCTGCTCATCTCAATTTGTGGCTCAGCTGAACCTGCAGCTTGTTAGGACTCAATTATATTGATAACTTCAGTCTACTCTAGGGATGTAGCAAATTTTTCAGACCACATGGAGACAAAATATGAAACGTCAACCTTTTTTATGCACTTGGCCATTTAGCAATACAGGAGCATCCACAGTCTGTCCCATCTACCATGTTAGTGGAACATGGAATTTTTTGAGACACTCATTAAGACAGGACAGAGCAGGTACAGTCTTTACATAAAGAGGTCAAAACCAAGGCTGAATATCAGACTCTGCATGAAAGTTATGATGCCAGAGTAACTGCAGCCTCCTCTCCACACATTGACTTTTCAGAAAAAAAGGAGGAACTGGTGCATGCAGGGACAAAGCTATCTCTGCCCATCTCGGCTATCCCATAAGGTTTTCCTAAAAATGTGCAATACACCCTCACCCCATGTCCTCTACCCTCCTCCTAACTAAGAGTCTACTTCAACCCCTCAAACATCGTAATCAACACGCCTGTCCTTCAACAGCTATGACAAGAGGCTGATCAGTGGAATCCCTCGGTACATGAGAGCCTGTTCTTAAAGATGTTTTGTCTCTAGGTGGAATTAGAATGTCTTGGACTGGATTTGGAGACAGAACTTGAGTTGGTGCATACATACATAGCCATTTAAGCCAAGTATTAATAGCAAAAATAAGACTAATAGCACTCAATAAAACAACCAAACAGATGGCATGTGAAAAAGACTCGCTGTACACATATTTCACTTTGTTACCCTTTGTTTTACAATAAACACTTCAGATATAGATGCATATACACACACACACACACACACACACACACACACATATATATATAATTTTACACATATATATAGATTTATTTGTTTGTTCTTTTTGACTCTCTTATGACTCTCTAAATGTAGAGAGAGAAAAAAAACAACTGATGCTTGGGCAGGCCCCTCTTATAAAACAAGAGGCTGGGCTACTATTCCATTTAAATATCTGTATTTGTATGCAGATAACTGAACATTTTAACATGCTGTTCTCAATGGATTTGCAAGTTGCATCATTCAAAACAGAACAAAGGTTTTTAATCGAAGTTGCAACATCTGCTGAACTTTAACTGTGATAACAGAGAGGCAGACACAAGGGGAGGGAGGTAGCTTGTTTCAGCATGATCTGTGCTTCCCTGTTATGGGAATTCATCAAAATTAACACACACACACACACACACACACACACACACACACACACTCTCCCTCTCTCTCTCTCACACACACACACACACACACAAGCTCTAATGGGCAGCCTTTTAATAAGCAAATCCCCTTTCTCATTCATTTTGTACTAAATTACCCTCACAGCACTGCCTTGATCATCATAATCACATTGCACACAACAGTCTCACCATCACAAGTAGCACTTTCTCAACACATTTTTTTACACGTTTTACACATATTCTCAAATATATATACACACACACACATATGTCGTGTAATGTACAATGACACTTAAATCTTTCAGTAAGAAGAGTGAAGAAATACAAGAAATACAATATATGTAACAGTTTCAGTTTCACTGAATCAATAAAAGGAAACAGTAACAGTGAAGGGGAAATGGGCTCTATAATCATAACACATTACAAGCATAACGTGGGGAAAAAAAAAAATATATATATATAAAATATCGATTTCTAGAAATAAAGAACATGAAACATAAGTACACTGACAACATCTTTAACATTAGAATGTCATAATGCGAAATCATCATACGCATGTGGCTGAAGCTAGAGGTTCCATATCTTGTCTCTCCAGGCCGCTACACATTTACTGGAGAAACACAGAGACAACAGGGTAGCTAGAATACAAATGATAAACCACCAAACTACCAAGCCATCGATACAGATGTGCCTGGTTATAAAAGGCCCTGGCTGTGCTCAGTAGACCAGCTAAAATAATGACTAAAACACAGCCAAATAAAGATTTTAAAAGATTTACATTACGAACTTTCTCGCATGTCATCACTACTCATACCCTGTCAGACTCTTATCTGATCTGAAGGCTCTCTGTAGCTCTATAGGTCAAAACTGCTGTGAGTCTCAAAATCACCCTCTTGAGGAGATCATTCAAACTGCAGATAACACCTTTCTAAACCTCTAAAAACTATATTTATTTTAATTTAATTTTTTTCTAATTGAGTAATCCATTATAATCAAGTAATCACGACGGCCCTACAATTATGCCCAGAGAGTCTCCCTTATCAGAAGCTGGCCTTGGTCAGGTATTGCTTACACTCTTTTATTGTGCACTGTGCCAAACAGAAAATACAGACAACAGCTCAGCATATCATTGTTTTCCATCAGAGTGAGTAAGTTTCACAACCGAACTACAGGGAAACCACGCGGCACTCACAAGCACGACACAGTTTCCACTCCACCACCACATGACCTACAGTAAACTTGGCTTTGTTGTTTGAGGTTAGTCTGAGGGCAGCCTTGTAATTTTGCAGAACAGGTTGAATGAGGACTTGGTTATGATACAAGTTGTTGTCAGTGGAAACGGCAGCCTCTCCACATGCACACCAGTCCACACTTACATGCTCAACAGTTCTCCTACTTACACAACCTCCCTCAGCAAACATGTCACAATATGCTCTCTTAGGCAAGAGGCAACAGTATGTAACACTACTCCATATCTAAGTACATATTAAAGTTACTTGCCATCTGCAGCCACCAGGTGGCAGTGTGTCTCATCATTCAATCTTTTATTCACAGCCTTTGGCCTCCTAGTCATGTAGGATGCAGGGTCTTATTTTACATGCACTCTTGTAATATACATAGAACAAAAGCCATCAAAATGACTGAGGCATTCTTGGTATTAATGAAGTCTTACAGGCCACAATAATGTGTAATAAATCTGTGTACGTGTAAAGGTCTAGTTTATCTTTAGCGACCTTTTAACAGCAAAGTAAGATGTGCTGTTGGTGGGAACTAGATTGTGGATTGGCATGCTGGGGAAGCCCACAGATCACCATGAATCTAAGTGCACTCTGCAGGTTAATGGTGCTGCAGACTCACTTCCCTGCAAACCTCAGCGTGGTGGTGTGTTTTGTCTTGAAATTGCAAGCTAAAAATAGGACTGTAACCCTTTAGGACTGCATGACCAATTTAAAAATGATCATATCTCACTCAGCTCTGTCAAACATGTGGATTCTGATCTATCAATCAATATCATCAGTATCAACACCATAATGTTGTCTGTAAGGAGAAGAAGAGATATTTTTGAATATTAGGAATATAATTTGAATATAAGGAAACGTTACTCCTGTTAAACCTGCACATGTTTACCATGTGTTTGTCATTTCTGTCATCAAAGAAGTCATAAGGGCAGGCTCAATTTGTGTATACAGAACCTACATTGAATTTAAACATCATCTTAATGTAACTATGTCTTGAATCACATTTGCATTTACAAAGTACTTCAAAATGACAGCAAAAACTCTCGACCTTAATGACCGAACTGAAAGGATAATTAAACCCTCCAATCATCTGCCACTACGCTTCCACAAGACATAATGCACAATATAACATCCAGCACTGACTAGCGCACATACACACGTATTTGACCCAGCGGGCAACACCACTCTTCACTATTTCATAGAGTCTCTCAGCTTTCCTGCCAATTTGTGCTGCAGCACAATACGACACTACAATAAGTCACTGGAGGTAATAAATGTGTTGCTTTGTTTGTAATATGTGGGAGTGTGAAGGAGAGGTGGCATGCAAGTTTGTGTCTGTTTGAGCTATGTGAGTATAGCAGGTGAATGTAATTCAACAACATGTTTACTGGAGTGGGCTGATGTTACACAGAGGAGATGGCATGTTTACAGTGTAAAACTGAGTGTGGAGGAGGAACATATAAATAGTATCAGCAGAGACAATGGTAAATAGAGTATACACTGAAAAAATGATGCACTTTCAGAGCATGTGTGATGTAATGGAATACATGTATTTGTATGTG
>JBBPCX010000135.1:9767891-9781926 GCA_037974365.1 Hydrocynus forskahlii
TGTGTGTGTGTGTGTGTGTGTGTGTGTGTGTGTGTGTGTGTATGTGTGTGTTGGGTGTGTGGGTGGGTGGGTTGGGGGGGGGTTTACCCTCCACTGGTGTTGCCGTTCTTGCTTAAGTGTGTGCGAGGCTCGCTGGAGGCCAACTTCAGTAACTCGTTCCACTCTCTCTCCCACTCTTCCTCTGTATACACCAACCCAGACTACACAGAGAAAGAGACAGAGAAAGAGAGAGGGAGGGAATGAGAGGTGGAACGTACACAAATGCAGGAAAAACACACACACATACACACACGCATGGTCTCTCCTGTCCCCCAACCCCTCCCACACACTGAAAGGTCTACACTTGCTCTGCTGTATGGATCAGACAAACCACAGTGCACACCCACGCCTTTCACATCACATCACAACATTCACTCGCACTGTGTATGAGAATGGCAAGCCATGCATTGACTGCTCGAGACAGAGGAAATGCTTATGCTTGCTTTCATATACATTTTGCTTCTGTTAAAATGACAGCTATGTGTTAGAATCAGAATAAATTATTGACCATATACATTATTGGGACTTGGATTAGGCCACGGCACACTAAAACACTCAGCAGTAAGTGTGTTGTTGGCTGCAACAACACTACATAACATCAAATTATAAAGCCAAATACTGTATAGTATTGCAGAGTTCTTGTTGTCCAAAAAATATGAATAGTTACAAAAATACAATTAGAAGAACAAAGGTTTGGTTCCTGGTTAAATCGCATTAGCAACATGTTATCATTAAGATAACAAGGAATAAAATAGTAGCTGTTAAGCAACTAGCATTTATTGTCTAAGTGCAGTGCAGCTATATGAAATATGAAGAGCGTAGTAACAACCAGACAATGAAAAAGTCTCTTATTTGCTGAGGTTCTCCTGAAATTGCTGTTGATGTAGAGGTGAAAAGAAAAAAGCTGACTTGAGATCAAATCTCACGTTCTTAACAATTGCATTTTCCATGGAGACAACTCACTGTATGGCATGTACATATTGCCATGTGGATGTGAATGACGTACTGATATATTCTAAAGGGGACAGTTAGCTTTGTTTACCTCTTTATTCTGCTGTGTCTGCTGCCATCTCCACCTCCTCTTTAGGGCCTCTCTCTCAGCTCCACTCTTCATCATGGCATATAGACTCTTCCTCAACACCAGGTCTCTATCATGGAAGCCCCACATTCCTGACAAACACACACAGAAACACAGGGGTCAAGTTAGACAGAAACACATACAATGATGAATCTTTGAATGTAAGTTCTGAGCCCTTAACGCAAGGCTCTTCATATAAAACATTAAGATTTAAAACGCTCATATCCTACATTCCAACATATTATTTCCCTGAGGTTTGCTCATGAAATCTGGATTTACGTATGTACCAAAATTAGCCATAATTAATAATTACATTTGGCATGTTAGGGAAGACAGGATTAAAGTTTACCTAAGGAAGCAGCATGCAGAAGGCAGTTGCCATCCCCAGTTGTTGCTAATGGCAGGAGCTTCTTGCAGCTGGTACACATGGTGGACCACCAGTTTAGACGCCCTACAAGACAAGATCAACAAACACCCAGCTATATAACACTGCCTGCTTTGTGCATTTACAAGAAACAGGGGTTCTCCTGTTATTGAGCAGTTTCTGCTTTTGCAACTGTGCATGAATATTAAAATAAGTATGACCAACTGCAAAATCCTGCTTCACCACAGATGACTTGCTGGAACAGTGTGATCTCACTATGGGCTACAGAACAAATAAAGCTTGCTCTGCAGCTTCTTCTTGCCACGAAGCAGAAGACTGGGCTGCTCTTGCCAGCAGCAGCAGCACCTGCCCGGAGGCTGTGCGTCCCAAGCCGCTGACCTCCCGCCCACTCTCCTGTCTAGAGCTGAGCACCAGGGCCAAGTCTGGTGTGTCCATGCCCGTAGCACACTGTGCCCAGCCTGCCCCAAGGGGCTCAGCCTCCCTCCAAAAGCCCCTGAACCACAGTCCCTCAGGTCAGCCTCTTACCAAAGCCTTAGGGCCATTTAACTAGCTCACTTATTCACTCGGCTCAAGGAGCAGTACATGCACCACCATGCAAAAGTTCTGAATCAATGTTTACAATATAAATGTAGTTGTGAAATTATTCTAAAATGGTACCAATGTTTTCACAAGTAAAACAATAAAAAAAAGTAGGAATTATTCATTAGTAGGAATAAATTTAGATGTGTCCAGAAGCCGTGCAGACAGAATACATTTAGCTCAAAAACATATTATACATAGATAATTACAATATATCATTATTCAGTTTATACACGGTAAATATGGAATAAATAAAAAGAAAACTAAAATATAAATAAAATATATTTCAGCCTCTTGTCGAAAATACTTAATGTATATTAACCAACAATTTTGATGATAAGTGACATCAGACTTTTTGACAATAGTGCAGGGCATATAACTCTAGTCTTTTAGGAAATTATATAGGTATTTTCTGTCATGGTGATGATTAACTTAAAAATTTCATCCAAAGTCTCCAATCATTTTCTTTCTTTTTCATACGAATTTTCACAGGAATGCTGCATTTCATCTCTAGCATATAATCATCTGAATCAGAGCTTTAGCAAAGTGCTGTGATTCATGCGCTGAGCTCACTGTCCTCTGGGAGACGTGACTGAGTGGGATTTTAATCTCTCCGAGACAAAAGCAGATGTTAGATAATATCTTAATCACAAACGTAATTGGATATGGCTCCATGTCAGCACTGGCTACAGAACCGAGTGTGTTGCAGTACAGCTCTGTCTCGTATGTGGTACTTTAACCTCACCCTGCAGCTGATCCAAAATAACATTATAGTAATTGGCCAGGGCATGGAAGGGTGCTCATGGGCCTCGTCTGCTCACTTCTTTGACTCTTCAAAAGAGGAAGAGTCTTACACCAACCATACAAAAGCCTGGGCACGGGGGTGTCCTTTTTTCCTGATGTTATCGCAGCCTCGATGGTGCTGAGGGCAGACACCAGCAAGATCCCAATGGTGCTGTTCAACTTGTTCACATCAAACAGACTGGATACTGCATGTGTTAATCACATAGGGAGGGGTTGGAAGGCAGAGTTTATGGCCCACTTTAGCAGTATCTTATCTCCTGGGAGTCACAAGCTAGCAGTTTAGTATGCCCGGGTGCTAAAATGATGAGGATAAGAACTGATATATAACATCTATTAATTGTAATGGCCATTTTTGATAAATTATGGCTCCATTCCTCAACCTTGAGCAATTACTTCTTGAGTACACCAGGTGGTGGTGTACGGCTTTTCTCACAAGGGGCAGGCCAGCAGAGCAGAGTTGGCTACCAATTTGAAATACTGCATATTCTGTAATAAAGACTACTTTATAAAATATCATTTAAAGAGATATTTCATGGCGATGTTATCAGCTATGTTTTACATTGCAACGAAATACATTTATTAAATATAAATTGCACAGTTTTTTCAAAGAGCAATATTTCTGGACTCATCTCCAAGTACCCATGTTCCTGCACTATATAAGTGTGTGTGAGCACAAGATCAACGAGGCTGTAAGATGTACCATTCCTCAAAGGGCTGCACAGGAGTGTCCTCTACACGCCCCTGCCGCGGCCCTCAGTGAGGACTGCAATGATACAAACTCAGTAGCAACGTATTATCAAAATAATCTTGAAATACACTGGGACCAATCAGAATGGAAGGTTTCGTTTACAGCTGTCTGACCAACATAGCCGAAAGAAATATATTCAGATGCGAGCTAACATTAATTTGTTTATTAATGTACCTTGCAATTGAGCTGCATTATGTTAGTAATATAAATGAAGCTACTGCACTGTAGATAAGTGACATTTAAAAAACTATGACCAACAAGCTGGGGGCAGTACATGCAGAGACTGCATGTTCCAGATGTGTGCGTTTAAACCTACTGCCCTCAAGATCTCTTACCCTAACGGTCTAGACATGACAACTAAGTACAAACCGTGATGAGGACCACAGGACTAAGTGCACCATTTAGGACTGGGCTAGTGTTAGTACTGGCCTAAACTGTGGAATTAGCTTCAGATTTTAAGCAGTTTCTTCCAGAATCAATAATGTTTTCTGATTCTGGTCCTGATTCTGAGATGCAGCCTCACCCGCCTGCTCCAGGGCCACCATAGTGGACTGCTCGATGAGGTCGCGTTCGATAAAGCTGCGGAAGTCCTCACTGTACACGCTTAGGTCGGGCAGCTGGAAGGTGTAAATGGGCATCTCCAGCGGGAACTGCTCTCTGGCACACTCGCCCGTCACGTGCATCCGCGCCAGTGACATGATGGCAGAGCTGGCATGGGAGATGCCTCGAGAGAGACGCTTCTCTGTAGAACCAGAGGAGGCAGAGGGATGAGGGAGGGTGGTAGGAAAAACATTTGTGCTAGATGCATGATTATGTGATGTTTCATTTAGGCTGAATTTCTGAAGTATTTCACAACAATCCAGTTAGCATTATTTTATTAGCCATCAATCATCCGCACGGCAGCTATTATTGGTACTTTTATTTAAATCTTAACAATCATAATCATCATCCTCATCATTTTGTTCATCATCAGTAGCATGAAAATGATCACTGTATAGTCAACATCCTCATCAGCATTGCTATTAATACCATCATCATCATCATCATCATTAGAAGTGCCATCATGGACAGCGGCAATGTAACTCTTTTCCATACCCTGAGTGTTCTCCTCCTGTCTCTGCAGGCATTGCTCCAGCTTGTTGATGTGCTGGGGGGTGCCGCTGCACTCTGGCTGCTTGTAGTAACGGCCCTCATTAAACACCTGGGGCAGGTTGGCAGTATGGACCTGCCGTAACTGCTCATAGTCACTGAGAGCAGCGCTCAGGTCCCAGTTTTTTCCTTCATCACACACACATACAGAAAGAACACAGAATATAATGGATGAGAGTCATGGAGAGAACTATGCATTAAATGTATTCACATCACTGTGACAGAAACTGAATAAAGACAGCAGCCGTTGGTCAAAACTTGGAATGAATGTGTGTACTGGGTGATTAGCTCACACTAAATACAGATGTAAGAGGCTTCTTTGCACATTGGAGATGCATATTTGATCAGTCAAGCCACGTTTGGTGGTGATCAAAGAAACAAGTTTCGTGCTTTATAATCATTTACAACTGAACACTGAACTCCAACAAATGCCAGTGGAGGATGGGTGGACAACCTGCTGTTTAATGACATTTACAATGAAAGTTGTTAATGACAATAAGGCACAAAGCATGCGTGAGTTTAACAAGTCACACCATCTTGTGGCATTATATGCTATGTTGTACAACTCCGAAACTCTTTATTGTATTTTTTTCTGTGCACAATCAGTGAAACATAGGTTGAAATGTGAGTTCAGTGTATGAGGTTAAATGTGAGTCTGGGTCAAATAGTTAGACAGAACATTCTGTAAACTGCCTATGAAACTTAACAGGAATTGTGTTGAATTGTAGCAATTTATGCTAAAAACAGATGGAAAGGTGGCAACCTAGAGCCGGAGCAATTTTCATGCTGATCTTAAAAAGCCTGTGTACTTTTGTTCAGAGGCTGCATGCATTTTGTGTTTTTATGATGGTATCACATACATTTCACAAAATCTAGAAGTATCTTTGAACTACATAAATATTCTGTTCTAAAGTGTATTAATTTGAAAATATGAAACCATCAATCTTTTATGTTTTGTATTACTGCCCTTACCAGAATAGGCTTTTAGATGTAATACAATTTTTAAGAGGTTCAAAAAAGTCTTAAAACTTCTCTTTCTTTTATGAACTTCTAGGACAGCAATACATCACACACTACAGCACAAACTTAACAGAAATAGTAATAGTGGCTGAAACATTTTAAAATGGAAAAGTCTACTGCTGAGATGCTACATTTGATACTGGTGATGATTGCAGAGTTCCGTTCCAGCATCTCAGGCCTACTATTCAGTTATTCTTGAAGATCTTGATTAATTAGATCAGGTTGGGGTTTTTTTTTACTTTGGATTAAAACTACTCTCTCCATGACAAGAGAATGAAGTTCAGCACCACTGTTCTACTGAACATACCAGGATTTCAGAAGAATTCAAATAAAACCAGAGGTGCACTTTTATCCCGGAACATATCCTGAAACTATAAACCTATTGGTTTATGGATGAGAAATAAGAAAACACAGAACCTTTGAAATTTTAGTAGAATATGTTCTGTATGTTGAGCAACCAAAAGTTGTTTAAGAAGATCATTCGGGGATATTAAAATGCCCACTGAACAAAAGCCCATTTCGAACTAACGTAGCCCTGAGTTTTCCAGACACTTTTGAAATAACTGTTTGACTAGGCTGTGCCAACACACTTACAGACATTCATTCTCATCCCAATTACATACGCTGCCAATGTGAGTGCTGGCAGGTCCAATCAAGCTCCTCACAGAAACACGGTTCTGTTTCCTATCACACCCAGCTAGGGAGAAACTGCTTTTGTATACGAATGGGTCATGCTGCTTTGTCATGCTGTGCATTAAAGTCTGCATGTTAAATATTTACAAGCTACACAGTGCAGTGAAGGATACATATGTAAAGATTCACTGTATCTGTCAAGAGTTTTTCACTCTCACAATGTAGTGAAGATGGAGGGGTCATGGGTTCTAGTGAGGAGGATGAAAAAGTGAAGGGGAAGGAAGAAAGATCAGTGGCAAGACACCGGAAACCAGCACAGTAATGGAAAGTGACAGCGACCTCCAGACTCTGCAATACACACATACATAAATACACACGCTCACATGTACACGCACACACACACACACACACACGCATACACACAGGCCTGCCCCCTCCTCCTACAGCTGCGTTCTTATCTCAGAGACAGAAAGAGCTTCTAGGGAAGAGAGAAGCAGGTCAGAACTAACTCTTATTATAGCCCTTAAACTCTCACACTACTCCACTGCAGGGAGAAACCTCTCCTCATCTCAATAAAGATGAGACTCAACAGTAAAGTCCAAATAAACCTGGTTGGAAAGTAAAGTAGTAATTAGGTAATAATCGATCTACTGATTTTTAAAATGACTTTTATTCAAATAAGCAAAGATTTTAATAGGGCAGGTAATAAAAAAATGAACAATAACAAACAATTCCTAATACTTTTCTGTTTTTTTGTTGTTTTAATGGGGCAGAAAATGCATATAAATGTGTCTGTCCATCAGTATTTGTGTTTTACAGTCGGAAATGTTAAAATAAGTATTATTACCAAATTTACAATTGCTGCCGATTTATCCGAGAGGTAAATTTGAAGGAACTAATGTTTTGGTTTTTTTTAAATAATTTAATTGATTAGGGAACTAAGCAAATGTGAGACACTTTTTGAAGAATGACAAGCACCCTTGTGCTAACTGTTCAGGGCAGTCACAAAGCAGCATTAAACTTATTTATCTCGCTTTCCTTGATTTCCTGTTTTTAGAGAGCTAACTCTAATCACGACAGCCTCAGGGTGATTTATACTAGTGTGGACGTGTGTGCACGTGTGCCTCTGTAGGTGAGAGAGAGTGAGAGTTAGTGTGAAAACTGACAGTCTGACTTCCCCTTTCCCCACACCCAATTAAGCAGCCTAGTTCTATACCCTGTAAAGAGGAAACACCCTCTATTCTTTTAGATAAAACCCCTTCCAGTGCAATCCTCACACCATTCAATGCAAATCATATTCCCTTTATAGATTTCTGTATGCTTTCGCCAGCCGAAATTTTTAAAAAGAGAATTTAGAGTTTTATCGAATGACCATTCAGCACCTCTAATACATGCACTTTGCAGCTCACTGAGCATTATGGGCTAAAATCAATGGCCAGCAGCCTGGAGACCGGACAGCACTCTTAACAGTCTAACGGCTCCTCAGCCTGCTCTTCACACTGGCCTTTGTAGGAAATACCACAAAGCATAATACAGCAGTCTGCTAAATAAATAGTAAACAATCCAAACATTAAAAAGTCTTTAATTTGGATAATTGTACTAGTGTTGTGGAACATTTTTCAATCTGAAGAAAAAAAAATACCCTGCTACTATATGGAGTACAATACAGAACTGATTTGTAGTTTGAGGCCTTGCTGATAAGAAGCAGGAAAGATGACCATTAGAGGTCAAACACCCTATGGCACCTCACTGTCTGTGTACCTGCTATTCAATGAGGCCAGCTGAAATACTTTCCCAATCCCTCTGGTGAGACCTTTCTTTAGTAATTAACCTTTGCATTTCTCATTTATCAACTTATTAAGCTTCACCTAATTCTCTGCAAGTGCAGTTATTCAATGGGAGAGATGAAAATGACATGTAGGCCTATAGTCAATAGTGGATTTATACTGCATTATTTAATGGTCACAAATCAAGCCCATCATGGTATAAAGAATGAATCACATGTTAATTTGCATAATCAGTTCAGCATCATTGGTATCTACATGCTAAAGCTCAAGTGAAAGGCAGCTATGTTTGCTATGAGAAAGCTGCAGTACTTCTGGATTCCCCTAGAGGGAAACATTGCACATCTCATATATGGTGACGACACTTCTCAGAAACACTCATCTGAAGACACCCTCAAGCTGTGGTCCTCAGGGACCTCCAGATGGTCCACGTTTTCCCTGTAGGTTCCTGAGCCAAAATGTGAACCATAAAGGGATCCCTATAGACCAGTTTGAGAACCACTAACTTTAAGGAATATATGTGGTTTATATATTGGTAGTGCAGTCTTCTCATAATTTTTGAAAAATACTTCAATATGCAAATAAGCATTTTTGTGTATATTATATGGCAAGGCTTCACCTTCCACACTGGAAGAGAACAGTGGGTAACCTTCAGCCCAAACATCCCCCACAGGCTAAGAGCACAAAATTCAGTGCAAATGTCTATGGACCTTCCAGCACACTTTTACCACTTCTCTTCGAGCGTGAGCCAAAGCAACAGAGTGTACAAACTCAGGACAGAGTGGCGGAGGTGTGAATGTAACAGGAACATTATGGCTCTGAGAATATGTAGGCTCAGCCAGTAGGGGGAGAGACAGTGCAGTGATGATTCTGCTAGAGTGACACCAGTGAGTGACCAGTGCATCTGACACCCAGGCATGTACCCTTCTGCTTCTACAGCCTATCAGATCTGCTACTGACCCAGGAATCCCCTGTTTTCCATCCAACATACCAGACTGCTTTTTTAATGGATGAGCCCAGGGTAAGTAGGGGTCTGAGATGATTAGTGCAAGGGAGGCTGCTACATGCTATTCTAGGATAACAGTCTCAGAAAGGTTCCACTGACTGTCTGAGGCTTCTAACAGCACGTTCTGGAAGGACTGGAGTGTCCTATAGTCATACTGAAAGGGCACCTAAAATCAGGTTTTGCATAAAGTGGCTACATCAAAGAAAAATAAAAGTAAAAATAGAATTTGCTCTAAAAGTAACTGAAGAGCAAATTTCCCAAACTCACTCAGTCCAGGTTTTTGGGGGGGGTTTTTTGGGAAAAACGCATTTTACTTGTTTTACCTATTGGAAAGCAATTCTTACAGGAAATACAGTTACAGTTACTTGACATTTTTCAATGCCTGTTTGAAAAATATAGTGAAAAAATATAATGAAAAAATATAATGAAATTTTTAAATAAATCAATATTCAATATCAGAAGATTATGTTCAAGTTTACTGCATGACACAGTATAGAGTCAATGACTGTTTATGATCTACCGCCTGGGAGACCTGGGTAAGTAAGTACCACTCGCGACTGTGCAAGTGGACTGAGTGAGTTTTGGAAATTCGCCTGATCTTGTACCGTGTATTATGCAAGGACTGATTGAGTTTTGGTCAGTTATACTATTGCACATAAAGAAGTAATGTAAAAATATGCCAATAGTAGTGTTACCTAAAAAATCACAAACAATAGACTGAGCGAGTTTTGGAAATTTACTCTTCAATTGATCAGTCAGAACAAGCACGGTGCTTGAAGTTTGCTTTAGTCTTTCACTGGAGATGTGAATCTGTCCAACAGAAAATATAAGTTTATCCCTCAGTTTATAGCTGCTTTTGGACATGTTCTTATCTGTAAAAACATGCACTAGTATGCTCCAGTGCAACAGTAGCAGCCACGTTGAGGCCCAATTTTTGACCACACTGTTGTCCATTTCATAGATAACAGTTAAGAAAACACATAAGCAAGTCTGCCTGAGATTTCTTAACAAAGAGAAAAAGGGTGTGATTATTTAACATAACAGGGTTATGTTTGCAGACATAACCCTTTTTGCATGTTATGTGCATCAGCACTTGTGCAAAACTAAAGGAACAAATTGCAGACACCAATCACGTTCTGGCTGATCAGCTACATTTAATGTAATTGTGTACATTTGATTTTTCACTAAGCTATCCCTTTAAGTGTAGGTCCTGATGCTTGGCAACACACACCGACTGAACAGCAGTAACAGCATCAGTTCAACACAGAGTGAGCTCTGGAAGTCTAATCAAGACTGATTATGCTCAAGTCAAACCTCCAATCGACATGACAGCTACAGAGAAGGACGCCACCCTCTCTGGGTGACCTTGAGATCAGGGCAAGGAGAAATGAAGCGAGGCTAGTCTTCAATCGGCACTCCTGATTCCATCTCCATGGGGCATCTGGGATGCAGTCAGCTCTGAAAAAGCATACATCTGCAGCCAGCCACCCCTCGCACACCCACAGAGCCATCTTCAGCCCTCAGCATGAGAATACTGCTCTTACACCACAACAGTTATCCACTCACCACAACCAAATGTGTGTTACATAAATACCCTGAGTTATGTGAATGCGTGTGTGTGTGTGTGTGTGTGTGTGTGTGTGTTTGTGTGGTGTGTGTGTGTGTATGTAGGATAAGATACTGAATATAACTGGTGGGTCTGGCCCAGAGGTAAAGCTTTGTGCTTCCTGCCAGCCTTTGGTTAATAAGCTCAGTCTATGCACTCCCCTCATCTAACTCACTCTCATCCCTCCAGCCCCCACTCCCACCTCTGATTCTGCTCTAAGTTCCCCTGTGCTTCAGTATCTCTCCGCTCTCTGACTCGAGCATATGCAATGGTAGAGAAGATGGCAAAATAATTTTATATGCCCCTTTTTGTGTTATTTCTACTCCCTATGGGGCAGACTTCAGTTAGTGTACTTGATAATAATACTTCTGCTTTCTGACTAGTTGGAGGCAGTTCAGCTTAGCCCTCAATGGTCCTGTTGGGCACAACAGATTGCATAATGGAGCTGAGGGAAATGAACATCATTTTATCTCAAATATATTTGTGCAGCCCAGAGAAATCCAAGGCAAAAATGAAGTGAATTCATCTCTTAGCCCTCTCCAGAGCCATGACCAGGTCTGGGCTGTTGGGCTGGCCCAAAACATTTTTAAATAGTCTCAGGTCTTTTCTGGTATTAAAAAAATTATGTTCAGTACGTCTTATATAGATGCATCAACAAAGTATGAGATGTTGCTGCACCCCCAAATAAAACTACATTCTCAGAGCTATTAATGGGTTCAGTCCCTGACGTTGGTAGGCTTTGCATGATCACTAAAACAATGGATTATGGCAAACTATCAGAAAAACTGCCAAATTCAACCACTCTCTGTTAATGGGTTTGCTTATCTACTTGGTCTACTTAATGTTAGATAAAAAGAGAGAATTGAACGGTTCCGAATATAAGCGTGTAATCTGTAATGTGTTTGTCAGCAGAAAGAGACATTTTGTTCACCTTTTTAAGCACAAAGACCCTCACACAGGCATTGAGGAGAGACTAGTGGCCACATTAGCAAAGCAGGCTAAATTCTTTGAATTGACAGATCCAGATTATCACAACATTTCCAAGTGATTGCTAGCTAGCTGTGTCAGACAACCCAGAAGCCAACAAGCGACCAGGATGCTTCAGGGGGAAGTGCAGTTCTGACAGAGTACTATGGATGTCTATAATTTTGCTATAATGTTAACTCAAGGGTAAAAACGTCATTCCTCTTGTTGAAAGTGTTGATGGCTGACCTGATCACCACCTCCGTCTGCAATACCTGACATTCGCACGTTAGAGATTCTGTGTAGAACACTGCTGTAAAAAGGAAAACTGGGCTCAGCCACTGATGCTGGTAGACTTCAATCACAATCCTGGTATGTTCTGTCGCTCAGTATGTTGTTACTGTGACTATTCATTTACAGTCTTATGCGATTGATGCAAATCTGTTCAGTCACCTCCTCGCGTGATGTTATAGCTTTATCATTCATGTGTTTGATTTGTTCAGAAGGAGAGCTTGTTGTATTCACTGTGAAATTTCGACAGTGAGGCTCATTAAAATCCCATTAAACAAATTGCTAATCCCGAATCATAAACAGTGGCAGAGACGGCAGAATGCCCCGTCTCTCCGCTTTAACGGCCTCCACACAGTAGGGTGTGGGAGGGGAAGACTCTCAGTGCTGATCTCTGGTCAGCTCTCTGATCATGGTTACGGTTGGGATTTCTCTTTCAGAAACTGGCCCTAGATCAGTATAAAGACTGACCTCATCTTGATGAGTTTAACGGTACCGTCCATTAACATTCAGGCTCCAGAGAGGGCTTTTAAAGCACTCCACCCCAGAGATAGTTAAGAAGAAGTGCGCCACATGGAAAATAGCTGGCTAAGGAACTTCCCTCTGCTGTACATGCTGTACATACTGCTCTGCCCTTATTCAGCACAATGTCTGAGATTCCTAGAGAACACACCTTTCAGGATTCAGTCTACAAGCAAAACTCAAATTGCAATGGCAGCAAGTGACTGAGCTGGTTTTGCCCCTGGATAGTTGTATGTAACCTGAATCGTCAATCAGCTACGCTACGCAAAATCAATACCTCTGCAATAATCTCATTATGTACACAATAGTATTATACATATACATAATAGTATTATACTGTATATATATATATATATATATATATATATGCCATGGCTATGGAATAAATAAAAGATGTTATCAGTTTGCATTTACATTTTGCTTGCCTGCAAAGTGTATTAAAAATTTGCACAACCCCAATAAGTGTCATAATAGACAGGAAGTCCAATAAAAAGAGGCGCGTTGTAATCCTGGAGGCTGTTTCGGGTGCTGGGCTGTAAACTGGCCTGATCTGGCCTTGTTGTGGCAGGTAAGGACAGTGCTAGCAGCTAGCCAGCTGCACTTCCAGACAAGCAGCCCTGAGAGGGGATTCGGCTGAAGCAGGTGTTTATCCTCATATTCACACGCAAAGTGTATTCAGATTATAAGTTCCACTGCTGGAACATTAAGAAAACACGGTGAGAAAAAATGGGAGGTTATATCTAAATAGACAAGAAAGGACTTATAGCTCGGCAGAGTGTCTTTGGTAGACCTGAGGTCAATGTTTTAAATTTGACTGTTTTTTCAGTCCATACAGAAACTAAGCTGCAAAAACAGTCCGTTCAGATCTGACTGCTTCATGATGACACATATCTATGAAATGCTTAATTTGCTTGTTCAACCAACAGCACTTTAGTTCCATCTACTCATGCAGGAGTAGTGTTTAGGTCTGGACAGCTTTTGATGAGGTACAGTACAGGGCAGTCAATCAGACCAGAACTCATTTACATATCAGTCTAAAAAGTACAGTAATTAACACAGTCATGTTTAAGGCTAAATAATAAATAGAGGTTAAAACATAGTCATGTAAACATGATTTATGACTAAAGAAAAAGTGCTAGATATGGGCCCTTTAATAGTGCTGAGCAGTAATACTGGTAAATTACCCTCATAAAAATGTGATGTCCAATCATTTAAAAATACCTAGCAAATACTTATTAGAAACCACTTTAAAATGCAGAGTTAGATATAACTAATAGATAGGCCATTAAAGCCTATCAATTGGAGATCAGAAAAGGTTGTGTCTGAGGTTGAAGTTATGTGTGAGAATATCATGTGGACCTCTCTCTCTCTCTCTCTCTCTCTCTCTCTCTCTCTCTCTCTCTCACGTGGACACAAAGGTCTCCCAGATCG
>JBBPCX010000135.1:9782226-9807626 GCA_037974365.1 Hydrocynus forskahlii
CTCTCTCTCTCTCTCTCTCTCTCTCTCTCTCTCTCTCTCTCTCTCTCTCTCTCTCTCTCTCTCTCTCTCTCTCAAGTGGACACAAAGGTCTCCCAGGGGAGTGTTCTTGTAAAGCTGCCACACTCAGCCCTAAATCAACTCCACCGGCCAGTATGGTAGGCTCTTCCTGTTGCCAATTAGAACACAACCCCACTACATTCTTCCACTGGACCTGGCTGAGGACCAAAAACAAAAAAAGCTCCTCCAGGCATCTGCCAATCAGACCACCAGAGCCATTGGCCAACATACTCAACACCATAAAGCCATACAAACTGCTTACATGTGAGCTACATCTTCATCTTCAGATCTAATTCAATCATCTTCTGAAACAGTTCAGTAAAGCACAGTTTTCACCTTAAGCCTAAATGTAGCAGACTGTGCAACACATGTTTGGTGTCTGGTGTTTGCTTTGTATTGCACTACAGCTACAAGAGTTATGCTAACAAGTAACAGAAGCTGACCACTGTGCATTGTGTGAAACCTGAATTTTTGGGAGAGTTTTAATTTTTCCTAACTTTCTCCTCAATTTAGCCATGTTTAGATTCACGCACTAACCACAATTTCCCTACTAATACAAACCTAGCATTTGCTTCCTTAGAGTAAGGTGTAACAGGACATGCAAAGCCAGAAACCACATAATGAAGTCTACTGTACTTAACAACTCAATATATCTTTAAGGCAAAGTGTATGATGATTTAGTCATGTGGTTGGTGGGAAATGAATAAGGTTGCATGAGACTACTTCTCAGCTAAATTAGAACTGTAGCTCCAGTACAAAATTACATAAACAAACACCAAGACGTCTTGGCTGATGGACTATATTTGGGATACATATTCAATAAATATGATTTTCAACCATCTATACCTTTAAGCTATAAGAAACCCTCTAAAATGAGTATTAGTTTAAAGGCTGGTAATTTTCTTTCTTTTAATTTCATTTATTACAAATGGGGCAAACAGTTGAGGGACAAACTTTCACAAAGCTACTGTATAAAGAATGAAAACAGCCTGGTGCAAAATGTGGCTCGGATTGCTGAAAAACAGACGACATGTCTTTATGAACCCTTGCAATTATTTTATCAGAAAATAAAAGTCTTGCTCTTCTACCTTTGACCACAGCCCTGGCTCTCTGGTGCCTGTAACCACCCTAGCTCTTCGGTTTTCAAAACAGCTTAAATCTCTGTGCCAGCAGCTTGGACAAATCCAGTAAAATGCTACAAACATGCAAGCGGTTTATGTTACAAAATTCACACAGACACGCTTGAACACATAGACACAAGGATGATTGAACACATCGACACTGGATGATGATGCAAGTTGAAATAATCAATTTTAAGGCATCTGGCTTGCCCTGTCCACAATGGCAAAAGACTGGAAACCCGTCGCACAGAGGCCTGAACAGCGTGGAGTCACAGCACAATAGCCTACTGCATCCCAGTCCACTGAAGCTGAGCACAGCACTGAGAGCAAAGCAATCCATCACTTCACTGCACCACATCGCATGGCTCATTACTGCTAACTTAGCCAATGGAGGCTATCTTCCACAGGCATAGTCCAGGCCTGATACGGCACATATTCATGGAACCCAATAACAGTACACTTATCACTGCTTTGATTACATTCAGAGGCCACACAGAAAGCACACAGACAATATTACAAGGAGACTGTAAAGTAATGCGCTTGCATCTCAGACAATGTTATCTTATGACTGCATAGTGATGCCAGTGTAATGGTTGTTTTATTGGTGTAATAGCAGTATAGCCTACTCAGCCAGATAAGTGAACTGGTTTAGAGTGAGTGCTTAGATTTGGTTACCCTCCAGCAGGTCTCGTGCCAGACCCGGTTCCGCCCCCGTGGACCGAACAAAGTCTGACAGGACCGCGTCCATGTCCAGAGTCATGTGATCATGTGGCTGCGCTGCCCAGCCCACAGCAGTGGCCTTTGTGGTAGCCAGAGCGTCACGCTCTCATCTAGAAGAAAACAAAAAGAGAAAAGAGGCAGAGAGAGGGAGAGAAAGAAAGGTAAGAAAAAAGATAAATGGACAAAAGACAAATTCCTGTTAGCGCAAGCTTTTGTCTTCATGTCAAGCCTGAATCCTTTCTCACATACATTGGAGACTGGTTAATTATGGGCCTGGAGTCTCTGATGCATCTAAGAAGAATGCCTGAGGAGCGATATCAGAGCAGCTGACAGTAACTCTGAAGATGACTAACTGAAAAACAAAAGATCGTTGATTACAAAGTAAGGATTGCCATATTTCAGTTCTTTCAGGCAACAACGTATAGCTACCTTCTCTGTCCTGTTTGTTCCTGACAAGAATATGATTGATAGGATGAACACACGCACACACACACGTTTGTGTTTATACCTTGTCAAGATGTGGGGTCATATTAGAAGTGTAACATTTAACTAAATTCACAGATCAGTTGAAATGATATAGTGATGTCTTGCTGTACTTTCATGGATGCAGCAGAATACAGCCTGCCTGAGAATGCACCTTAAAACTTTGTCTGTTACTGAGTTTTAAGTCATTTTATTTATTGTATTTTGAGAGGGACTGAAGGTCTGTCCTGAACTTTAAAATATGGTTCTGGAAACAAACTCTGGGACAAACAAGAAATATGCTAAACTAATGAATAAGCAATAACTTAATTATCTATTTGACAGGATTTCTTAATTTTGATATTAACAGCTCTGTCTGATTTTATGGTGTAAGAAGTAAAACATTATATCACGTAAAAGTAAAAGATAATATCTTGTAAAACACACAGGTGATATGTTTACTCATGTTAAATGCCAGCCCATTAAAGAGCAAATACTGTTATTTATTGTGGCTTTGGTTAATAAAGAGTACTGGTAATGCATAAGTGTGTTTTATGTGATAAAAATTGACCAAATACATTTGGAACTGGCCATAAAAATGAATAATTGATGCATTCCTAGTTATTTTCTGTTCAGAGCAAGTAGACTGTGCTATTAAACATAGGCAATCAATAAGACATTTGAAAAAACTGAAGAAAGACCACCATTATTGTTCATCGGGGCTGCTGGTGGCCTAGAGGTTAGGGAGTTGCTCCTGCGATCTGAAGGTCATGGGTTTGAATCCCAAGACTGCTAGTGTCATCACTGAGGTACCCTTGAGCAAGGTACCATCCCCACACACTGCTCCCCAGGCAGCCCACTGCTTCACTTGGTAAATGGGTTAAAAATACAGAAAGAATTTCACAGTGTGCTGGGGTGTGTTCACATGGCCCACTCTTTTTACTTGGCTAACAGATTCTGAAAGAAAAATGATTTTAAAAAGAGTTCAACTTTTTTTGTGTGTGTGGGACAAAATAAGCAAACATCCACAATGCTATTAAAAGCTATATTGTTTTTATTGAGTTGACATTATAAGATCTAAGATAGAATTGTCTTAGCTGGCCAAAATGCCGTCTAATCTCTGCAAGCCGGACTCCCACTGTAAAATGCTGATACCAGCGCTGTATTGGTATCGGCAGTCTCCAATTTACACAAGAGATTTATTTCACTATCTTACTGACATTTTATTACCTTTTTGCACAGCTGAGCGCTATATAGCATGACACAATTACAAGCAATACCGATGTAAATGTCTGCTGCTTACTGTTCCTGAAAGGGTGTTTCTGTATGGTCATCAAAACTGCCCTATTTTCACACACTTTAAACTGTACCTTTACAATGCCAGGACCATATTTAACCTGAAAACATACAAAAACAAACAAACACACACACACACACACGCCTCCCAGTACAGACAGAGTGTGCATGAGTCAGAAAGCTGGACAGTAGGCAGGATGATGTGATGTTCCAGTCTGCACCCACTGCAGATGGGACCAACACTTTCTATCACCACCCCCTCCACCAACAATCCTCACTCTGTGCAAGTGCCCACTCTGCCTGGACACTTACTCTGGGGCCCTGTATTTGTCTCTGGTCAAATGCCACACAGATGAGGTCAGCACAGCCCAGATCAAGCTGTCCTGGGCACAGTGGCAACACCTACGGGTACACTACAATAACAGAGACCTTTGTGCATGCCCGTGTGTGTTAGTGTGTTTTTGTCAGCCGGGTGGCCGGCTGGCTGCTTCCGCGTCGCTTATGAAGCGTGACATAAGAATGAAAAGAATGTGAGACCCACTGCCCACAGAAAAGAAACAGTTCCACGGACAAATGCGCACACGAGTTTGTTTTAAAACAACGTCGGGGCATGAGCTCTTTAAAATGTCCCATACTATATATTTATCACATTTATGTAAGAAGCTATTCAAGTTGTTTCTAAACCTAACTCTTGCATTAACCTCAGTAACACAAATAAAATGCTTTTGAGCTTTCAGTTTAAATAATGAAACATGGCATTTTGTTTTTGTCCTGAAAACAAACATTCACTCTTGGCGCATGTAACCATGGTAACCATTACTCAAAAGTAATGAATCCCCTAAGAGAAACCATAGGACATAAACTGTGACCTCTGTGGCACCTGCGGCCTGTTCCAGCCGCTACAGAGTATGACGTTACAGATGTTCTCTTATTAGGGCACATCACATAATCGGACAGATAATCCTGCCAAACTGAAAGCAGATTGGAAAGAAGAAAATGACCCAAGGATAAAATGTAGCTACACTTCTGTGTTGTAGCCAGACTTGTTCTTTCGGCACAAGCGTAACACAGCTTATCAAATTTTGCAACAACCTAAAAGGCACTATTAAAGACCTACAGGGTGCAGTAATGTTCTGATATTTCCTTATAAGGACCAGTGTTAAGTATGTGCTATCCTCCCTCTGACATTTCTTGCTTTCCTTGCCACAGTTAATGAAATAACACTTCTGTTTATAGATCAAAACCAGAGTACTCAAGTCAAAAAGGAACCTCCCACATGGCAGTAGGAAATGAGCAAGGAAGCGTCAGTGAGTCTGTGTGTGCATATACATGTGTGTGTGCCTTGGCACAGTAATAAAGTATCTTTGCTCAAGATTAAGAAACTTTTCCCCCCTCATCCTATGCATTATTAATCAGTAAGCTCTTCACTTTAACAGGAGTTTAGCTGACCCACTTATTGCAAACCGTTTGCATTGTGTTGCGTGTACAGAATCGAGGAGGCCTCGCCATTAAGTGAACAAATTCAGAAAAGCACCTGAACTATTAATCGAAGGGCCCTGGCAATTCCATGCTCCAACCTCTAGGATAAACTCTGGGATTATTGTTGCCTCGAGTTCATCACAAATTCATGTTTTTAAGTAAGGAGGGCGGCTCCGTGCACATAAACATGTCAAAAGTCATGACCTGAAAATCCCTTGCAATTGCACAATTCGAGCCAACTTCCCCTGCTGAGACGCAGTTCGTATGACTCACAGAACCTATTGTGCTTTATTGGAAGCTTACAGAGCGACCATGTCACCAGAGCAACAGCTTGGAACATGTGCGATTCTTTTTTTTCTTTTAAATAATAAAAACATACTCGTGGTTGTGAAAACACACTTGAATTTGACCCTAATGAAGCACATATGAGCTCAGCAGGCCCATAGGCTGGAGAGTCATCTTCGACCTATGAAACAGCTCTTGAGTACAAAATTACTGACAGGGAGTATATATAACTTTAAACAGTACTGTATGTCTCACTTCTGCTTACATTACAACATTAAAGGTTTTCACATTCCACTGAATGCAAATTACATATGTTTACATATCATTCCTGAACCATTCCACGCACATCCTATTTACACAGACAAGCCAGTGCATTACCTTGTGTCTACACTCACTGCAGTTTACAACTGCAGACTGTAGTCTGTCTGTTTCTCTGCATCATTTGTTAGCCCATGGTCAGGACCCCCACAGGACCACCAGTGAGATGGTTGGTTTTATTTGGGTGGTGGATCATTCTCAACACAGCAGTGACACTGACATGGCAGTGGCACATTTGTGTGTGTGTGTGTGTGTGTGTGTGTGTGTATGCGTGTGTGAGTGTGTATGTGTGTGTGTAGCACTACTACATGTGGATTACACACAGCAGTGCTACAGGGGTTTTGAACATTGCGTCCACTGACTGTCCACTCTATTAGACAAGTCTAACTTGCCACAATCGTGTCAGTGCAGAGAATGATCCTCCACCCAAATAATACTTGCCCAAGATCACCTTGAGGGGGTCCTGACCTCTGAAGAATGGGGTTAACAACTGATGCAGAGAAACAGATGGACTATAGGCTGTAACTGTAAACTACAAAGTGCACTTGTACAATACTGAGAAAATGGATAAGTAGTGCAGATACAAAGCAGGTGCACCCCATAAAGTTCCTCGATTGGGTATATAGCTGTACATAATATTCATACTCATATACAAACACGTACCAATAAGGTGATTCCAAAGGAAGCCCATTTCTGTTAGTGTTACATAGATGCACCCTCTAATGTCATAGGTATACCCACTATGAATCACCCTGTATAACACAACTGCACACCACACACTACATCCAAAAGTATGTAGACACTTGTTCATTCTATGCCTCTTCTGAAATCAAAGGAATTAAAGGGTTATAGGGAGTTTGTCCTCCTTCTGCTACAGTGACAAGCTTTCTGTAAAGGCTTTATACTCAATGTCGGAACATTGCAGCAAGGATCTGAGTGTATTCAGCCACGGAAGCATTAGTGAAGTCTATTACTGATGTTGGCTGATTAGTTCTGAATCACAAACGCCGACTCCTCAGGAAAATCTTGGGTGGAGTTCCATCACCGCAATCCATCTTCACAGCCTGTTGCTGGGGACTTTACACCCCTCTCGTTGACACTTGGCATTAGGCATAATGAACAGTCTGTTCCAGACTGACAGTGCTTTTTTATTCAGATTATACAAGCTGTGTTGAGTGCAGCTGAACAACTGTGTCAACAATGGGTGCATTTCAAAGTGGCTGAACTCTTTATCTAGAAGACATGTCTGAATATTTTTGGACATAAAGTGAACTTTATCTACTGTATTTTATTTTAGAGAGACATTACCTATTAGATATTTGGTATTTCTACTGATACCAACACTAAGAATGAATCCTTGGACAAGACAGGTTACATTTTTATTTTCTAAAAATGCTCTCCACCGTGAGAAAGTAGTCAAGGAAAATTACAAACTGTACACTTACTTTCTGTATTCTTACTGGGAGTTCTTCAGCAGCCATCTCACCAGTATGGTTACGTCCAAGGGTTCACACATACATACACATACACACATTTATGTGCAGACACACACACACACACACACACACACACACACACACACACACACACACACACACACACACACACACACACACACAAACTCCTCTTCTTTAATCCATGACTTTTATGAGAAGGAGGAGAGATGAGGAAGACTTGGGGTCACAGGCAGACCTAAGAGAGAGGGAGAGAGAGGGAGAGCAGGAGTGAGAGTTAGCTCAACAGATGGACGAAAGGACAGATCACACTTGAACCTTGTTGCCACATCAATCACAGTACTGGAGTCCGTAACGTCAGTGTGTCTGCATCCGTTATGCAACCATGACCCAAAATCCCACTGACCTGCTGGAATCACACCCCCTGCCCTTTGAGGAAGCCGAGCTTCAGATGAAATGTGCCCATATAAAGACGGTAAAAGCATAAACCCCAGACCATCTGCAGTCCGATTACTTTTCCAGTAACCCTGACGTTGGTACTCCAAGAGGGGAAAAAAGGCTCTCAGGATGTTGTTTACTGTAGCATTAGTGCTAAAGCTAAATATTACCTTTTCAGGGTCACTAATATCTCCAAACAGAGCGAGTGTTTTTGACACCACGCTCCACCATTAGGCTGTATTTAGGCTTACATCGGAGCTGAGAGTGAGGAGAATGCAGGTAGATCGAGACAGATGATAAATGGGAGGAGCTCAGCTACCATGAACACTGTAGCTCCAGATTTGCCATTCTTGTGTCCAAAATCAGATTATAAAACTCATTGTGTAGAACAGCCAGTGCTGGACTTCACTGATGTGGGAGAAACTTTCCTCAGTGATCTTGACAACTGGGTGGATGGAAACATGCATGACAATAAATTAATTCAGATGATTAAACATTACAGCCCATGACTGACCAGCTGAATTACACTGTTGTTTTTCATTTTACTAAAAAACTAGTATAGTTTGTCTGCTCAGGTGATCCCTAGCCAGCTGTGTGTTGTATCATCATTTCAGACTCGAGAGAGTTTGGATGGCATTTACGCCTGGAGCCTGTTGCTGTTTTTTCTCAACATGAGAATTACCAGAATGCCTGTGAAGCAGGCCTTCATGAATCCGAGAAATCAGCACAAAACCTAACTCTCACAGCCAAAAGCATTAAGCATGTTCACATCATCTGCTCAGTACATGCTTCAGGAGCAACAGCAAAAACACACTGGTTTAGCATAGCAAACATCCTGGCAGACCATTTCCACAACAGTGAATAAGTTTTAGTAACAAACATGATAATGAGTGATGAAATGAGATGAGGACAATGTGGAGAAAGGATCTAATGATGCTAATGATCCAAATACAGAGTCAAAAATAACAAAAATGTTTCTGTCCTTTAATGGACAGCATTATATTTGCATTTGCACCAAATGCTAAAAATGCTTCCAGTTTATGAACTGAACTGGTATCAAATATTACGAATGCTTTCAGTAGATGGTTGAAGAATCAATATTCAGTAAATTTATGAAGAATTTTTATTTAGAGCTACAACAATGACTGTCCATTCTTATTTAATAATAATGAGAAATACATTCATTTTAAGAAAATGAGTAAATTCATGTGCAAAGACCTTCAGAAAATATACTTCTATTTCACACTTTAAATCATATGTAAATATGTAAAAAAGCTCAAACCTAGATATCAAATGTTACCTAGATGAAAAATGTTCTTCTTTGGCAAGGGGCTTCTCTATTCTCTGTAAGTTGTACCTTGCTAGAAAAGAGGAATATGTGCTAGATCAATCTTATCCAACTCCAGTCCCAGAGACCCCACTGCTCCATAATTAGATTTTAAACAAGTCTTTAAATTATTTAAAATTCGCAAAAGAATGTGCTGCCAATAACTTTTAGTATCAATCTTATCTAACATCAATCGGCCCTTGTTCCTGAGCAGTTCAAAACAGAATGCAGGATGTACAGTGCCCTCCATAATCACTGGCACCCTTACTAAAGATGATTGAAAATGCTTTAAAAATCACGTTATCAGTTATCTTAATATTATATTAGAAAAAACAAAAAATCATACCTTTATGTAAGGTAAGCACCAAGAGCTACCACTGGTGAACAAAAAAAGTAAAGCAAAATCACATATGTCAATTACTGGCACCCCAAGAACTTTTAATTGAGGTTCCAATTCACTGAGTTCCTGTTTCACTGGGGTATAAAATGAGGTGACACAGATCCGAAATCCCTTAGTCATCCGTCACCATGGTAGAGATTCAAGAAATTCAAGAGCAATGAGGCAAAAGTGTGCTGACTTGCACAAATCAGCTAGTGAAACTGAAAATAGCTGTCAACAGTTATGGTAACCAGGCTATTTTGTCAGTAGTCACAGTGAGGAGGATGATCAGATAAGTAAAAAAAAAAAAATATGGGGTCACCATGTCTCCAAATCCACCATAAGCATTACCTTCATGCCAACAACTACCTTGGTGTTATACCAAGTGTTATGTTTGGTGAAGGATCTGTGATGCTGTGATGCTGTTTCTCCTCTTAAGGCCCTGGCAGTTTTGTTCACATAACATTATGGATTCCAGGAAGCACCACCAGATTATAAATGAAAATCAAGCTGCCTTTGCCAAGAAGCTAAAACTTGGTCATGGCTGGATCTTCTAGCAGGACAAAATCACAGCACAAAATCCACTCAAATTCAGTTACATGAACACAAAATGGCCATCCCAGTCCCCTGATCTAAATCTAACTGAAAACTGGTGGTTTGAATTTAAGAAGACTCAGTGCTGTTCTGTTGACAAAATGGTCTGTGCAAAATACTAAAGGAGAAGGTGCCAATAATTATGACACACATTTTTCAGAATAAAACTTATTTTGTGGCTTTTTTCTTCCAGTAATGAGCTCATGAGGAATTTATATATTTTCTGAGTAAAGACAACATTTGATTAACATTATGGGAAAATCTCTTCAGCCATAAATAATCATTCCAGAGAGCCCTGTAAGAATAAGTGTAGACGTGTCAAATACATGCTTTTAGGAATACACCAGCATGACCTCAGAGGGGCTTACCACAAGTAAACAGGAAAGACTCATAACAGAGAGGCAAGGTTACTTTCTGTTTAAAAGTATGTGAAAAGTATACTGGAAAATAAATCATATGTGACAGAGTGATGAACAGAGATGAGGACTATGTGGGGAAAGGAAGGAACTACTAATAATCCAAAGCATGCAATGTATCTATGAAACAAGATAGCATGAGCATGTATGGCTGATGTTCACAGAAGAATCTCATCTGCTCACACTGAACCAACCGATGAGCCTCACTTGCAATTCAAACACAGTGTATGCACACAGCAACATTTTCTAGCTGCCTGAGAGCCAATGTCACAGCCTTGCGAAGAGTCGACCAAAATATCCCTCACAGCCATGCATAATTCACAGCTAAACTATACAGAGTGCTCACATGCATGCCATGCATTTCAGACAGTAATTCCATCGCAGGCTCTGAAAAGTCATTTAAGAGGGGATCTGTCTGTTTTGTTCAGCTGATACAACCATGGTGTAGATGGACAGGACTTGTTCATTTAATTTTTAAGTGTATCTACAACTGAAACTGTGGTGTATACACATATGTGTATCTACACATCCTCTTCAAAGAACACAATTCTGCACATTTTAATGAAAAATGAACTGCACTGCTTATTTGATGAGTCTGTGCAAAAGATATGTATATTACATCTAATATATTTAATCTGTTATTTTTTCCGATATGGAACATGAAAATGTGATACCTTGTCAAGGATCATAAATCAGGGAAAGCGACATAGAGAACCTTCAGGCGTTTGGATGCGACTGGCCTTGAGTGTCTTTTTAAAGCTTTCCAAATAAAAAAAGAGATGAATTAAGACTTGGAGGGTATCTTTTACTGGGTAAAACACCTTCAGTGAAAAGTGATTCACTTCTTTTATAAGTGAGACTGCTCTTTTTATGTCATATTAGCTGCAATGGGCATAAGACAGTTACTAAGTACAGTCCTGAAGGTTTCTGTGGGGAAAATGTAAAAGGCAGAATTAGCTAAAAAATTTGACAATCTGTTTTTAGGGAAGAGCTACAAATGAGTAGTACTGACTGCTGAAGTAATAAAAATCTCGAGCGTGCACTACTTTTCGTTTTAATGTCTGGCTCCCTGTTTGGACTACCTACTATCTATAAGGTGTTCCAGCAATCTCTGCACCCATGAAATCTAGTTCAACACGTAGTAACAACTTTGCTTTTTGATTTCTCAGGGCATTCACTACTGTTTCTTCACTGCATTCCCGATCAGCATAATGCTTTTACTGGCCCACTGATCAATTTACCTGTTCATTCTCTGATGTGCTTGCTGATATGCCACAACTTACTCTAAGGGTTTCGTACAAGATCCAGAAAAGTTTACGGTCGAGGCTAGTTGTAATTTAACGTTCAGAAGAAATGTGAAAGTGCATTTAACTTTTCAGAGTATCTCCGGTTCAACAAACAGAAGTGGAATGCAAGAAACTGAAATCTTCTTACATTCACCGGAAACACTCGATGGTTTATAATAGCATTCTCTAAAGTGCTAGAAAGGACTCAAAGTATGGTGAACAAACCAATGGAGAGGCTTCTCTCGAAGTGTAATTTGAAGGATGGGCAGAACATGAACAACCAAAAAATGTGTTTTTGCTTGAGGACCCAGACTGCACAGACATTTAATAGAATAGTGTGCAGAGAGGTTTAGTGAGTAGGGCTTTGATGAGAATGTCAGGTTGGAGAATTTGACCATGTGCTTCTATGTGACATATGCAATATATCCAGAGTTGTTGATGCAGGTATGGCACTGGCTTCCAGTTATGGGATTAAACATGAGATTTTACTTTTTTTATTTACTTCATTTGGTTTTGGTGAAAATAAAATGCTGGTGAAAGCCAGAGCATATCTTTAAGCTCAAAAAGTGCAAAACAGACAAAAGGAAAAAAGCATGCTAAGATTTACGGCTCATGTTCAAGTGACCTGCATACAGAGAGGACTACAGATCTCTAAGCATACATTCAAAGACAGTAAACCAGTAGGGAAAAAGAGAGAGCGGAAGCCTCTACTGCTGTAGGCTGGACAAACAGACAGATAGAGAGAGAAAGAGAAAGAGAGAGACAGAGACAGAGATAGCCTTATGCCTCATTTCGCAGGAGCTTGCTGCCCACTGCCACTTTCCACAGGATATGAAACGCAGGGCTCTTCCACACCACAGAGTGTCAACAAAAAAGCGAACATCATCCTCTACATGGCAGACAGAACACTTGTCAGGCACTGATTCATCACATTTGCCTATTTTCTAGCTGATGACCAACATTTCCACAGCTAAAATTAAACTGAGCGACCTTCATAATTCCATTCTGAAGCGAAGAGGTTTATTTTGAGAATGTGAGATGTCTGGCAGTGGTGGAAAAATGTGCTATCACACCAAAGCAGAATGGAAAGCATGAGAGCAATGACAACCAATAGCTTGCAACGCAACAACGATTATTTATATGACGAATTTAAGAATAATGAAAAGTAAAAAACGGGAAAACTATGAGACAAAAAGTAGCAGTAGTGCTATTGTAAATCCAGGTATCATATTTTTTTCAGAAGTAAAGCAAAATATTCTGTCAATCATACAATAGACTTCACCATTAAATCTGATCAGATTAACCCATTCATGTCCATGTCTGAAATTTTACATTCAATTTGGCCCAAATGTTCTCTGAGCTTGTGCACAAATCTGAAGAAATAATGATTGTGAATAAAACACTTCAGAATATGATTGTGAATAAAAGTATGAAGAAGAAATGTAATGTTTAAAACATAAAATGGACATCATTAGTCCTGTTATATTTTCTTATCAAAATGTTATTCCTTTTGACTAATCATAACTTACTGTGATATTTTTCACTTGTCATACCAGCTGTTTGACGTAAGGGCGTAAGATATAAATAATAAAATTACAGGGCATTATGCTGTTTTATGAACAGATTAGAGTAATATTTGATATTAAAAGAAAAAACTAACCCTTCATGAGGCTTCATGACATCAATATAAACCTTTTATGGCAACTGACATAAACATAACATCTAATAGCGGCTTATTCCAGTAACACACACACACTTGTGCACAGGTTTATGTACGTGCCCTCCATAATTCATCCTTTCCTTGTTCCACAGGTACTCTTGTGTAACATATGCCAGCACACACACATTCCTGCACTGAGAGGGCCTCTAACATGTGTGTGACATTCTCAGTGATTACCTCATAGCACTGTGCAGATCCTGGGAGCTGTGGCAGCAGGACTACAAGCCCCAGAGAAGTGTAGGATTCCAGCCCAGTGGAAATGTGTGTGGTACGGAAAACAGCATGCAAAGTCACCCATGCATGCTTTACAATATGCATCAGTATGCTGTTAACATAGAGCCAAGATTAGGCTCCTCTGACAGCATCCACAGCTTCATATCCTTCTGGCCATCAAGTTACCTGGTAATTAATGCAGCAATCCTGTACATGTCCAGCAAATTTTGAACTTCAGTCTGAATAAATAACCATTTGTAACATTTTCTGAAATTATTTTTTTTAATGAACCATGGACTTCTGAAGACACAGAATATGTAGCCTAAAGAAAATAAAATACAAAAATGTACAGAATGATAACTTCTCTCATATTTCCTTGCCTCTCTTTACCTCCTGGCCTTGCACACTTTGAAGGTATTGAAAGGGGCCTTCTTTGAGCATTTTTTTCTACTACGTTTTTACTACTCCTAACTGGATAAAAGCTCTAAATATCACCATTTACTACAATGTTATGGAATTTTCCTCATATTTGCACAATTAAAGAAGACTTCTAAGCATTTCTGACCCACTTCTTGCCTCATTCCCTGCCTATAATCCAGCTCACGTGTCCCCCTCTCCCTTGACCATCTTATTCTTTTCTATGTTTTTAGATGCATCTCACAAAATCAAAACATACATTTTACATCAAAAAAAAAAACTATCAAAAAAAATATTTTGTTGTGTCCTGTTGCCAAATAATTAATATCAAATATATAGCCAAGTTACAATTACTGGAGAAGTTGAAATCTCCCTGGAAATGACACATATGTTTTAATCACTACTAGGAAAATGTCAGTAAACACTCCTACTAATCCTCTACTTCGCTGACTCATGCTTAATGGAGGCAGTGACAAGCAGACTATTGACCTCCGAATGCTCTTTTTAATTTCAATTTGTGGTCAACAAAACAACCAAGGCACTAACACGGAATGCAAGGTAAACAACGGCCTGTGACCGTTTACAGGTATGATTTAGTCACTCATACTTTGAGATCATTTGCTGTTTTATTTAGTTAAGTTCTTTAGGCAAGTTTCAGTACAAGGTCTCAGTTTTATGTGTGCAGAGTTTGGCTGGGCTGATGGTCGAAATGTTATTTTCTACTCTCAGGCCCAAGAGCCCCAGGCAGAAAGACAGCAAGCAGGAAGACAGCTTGCTTTTGAAACAGTCTAGACGTTTGGAAGCTCTATAAATCTTCATGCATTGTTTGTACTCAGGTGCTGTGATAAAGAGCTTGGGACTGTCTTTTTGCAAACGTTAGGTTTCTAGTTACGGGTGGAACAACGATCGAGTTTCACGTTTAATACCATGTAAAGATGCCCTACTCAAAGGATAAGGAAATGGCCATCTGTGACTGCTCTACTGCATTATAAAGTATGTCATGTGGCTAACAGCTAGGTTTTTGCTGACTTTACCATAATGTATGTGGCGGAGAGGTAAAAGCGTGGGTGGGCTGAACTGGATGTGCAACGCGCAGACACAGCATCATCACTTTTACACACATTCATCATGTACAAACACTCCTCACATAGCACTCACTCCTGCCCCCACCAGCCTATGCCCAGGATAATCAATATTCATGAGCTAAAAGGCCAGGCAGGTAGTAGGTGAGGTCTGTAGCTGAATATGGAGGCTGATAGAGGATCAGGGTTAAAACGACTGGACAGGTCAGAGAATGGACTGAGGCTGCTGCCTGTCTAATGACACTCACCACTAATCATGGTTATGCTCAAAAGGACATGGCCTGGTTTGTATCCAGCAGTGCACCTGAAGAGGAAGTGGATCTGTGTCACCACACACACACACACACACACCTGTCTGTAGTGACTTAGTAAGCCCTGTGTTGTTAGTTATTGTCCTACATTTGGGCACTCCCAGCGGAGGGCACTGCTGCAGTCTTAAACCACTAAGCACTCAGAAAACATACTAAAATCAAATGACCATTTAAAATGTTATAGCACTCTGGGCGAGGGGTAGTTCTAGCACCATAGAAGGAAGGGTGGGGGGGCAGTGTTTGATGACTTGGATCTGTTTCTACCCATGTGTTTCTAGTGGCTCCACAATTACTCACACTTACAATTGTATTTTATTCTGTCAGTTGAACAGAAGCAGAGAAACGTCAAGCTAGCAGCATATCCCAATGTCTCAACTGAAGCTAACGCTAATGTGGGCTGTTTGAGGGAGGGGCTGTCTTTATCATCTTCAGCAGAGTATTACATGATTGGAAATGTTTTCTAAAAAGATGCACAATGCAGTGATAAGAGTCTTTAGGCATTCACTATGCTACTTCAAAATAGAATATGAATCTGAAATACTTTTAAACAGAGACGATTTTGCCGTTTCCAATCAAAGTCTGGAGGCCCCAGTCAAGGTCATTTGATTTTCATGTAATAATGTGACTGTGAATCTCCGGGCAAACAGTCGCAGCTTCAGTCACAGGTGCAGCTTTTTTATCAGATAACCTAGTAACTGTCCAGCACCTCTTTCTTATCAGACTTTTTCTTGACTTTTCTTACTTTTGTCCAGTGTCACTAGAATATAACCATGTCAGGTTTACATTCAGCGCTAAATAAATAAGTAAGTAAATCAGCCAAATGCTTACCTCCCCATGCATTTGGTTTGTGTGGGGGTAAAGTCCACCACCGTACTGTTATGAAAAAAGCCATGAAGATGTCGAAGTGTTAGTTGCTGATAGGAACTGGCAATTCCTATTACAAGATGTACAGAATGAGAAAAGATGTGAGAGGAGAGGTTCTCATGTTCTTTGCTTGGAAACAGGTCAAACAAGCCAGTTAAACAGAACTCTCATTTGTCAAGAGGGTGTGTTCATGTGCTGTGTACACTAAGAGAGACAGAGTACAAGATAGAGAGAAAGTGTAAGTAACCAGAATGTAATACTGGTCACCTTTAACACTGAATATGTATATCAGAGCACTTGGTAATAACAAGGGCATGATTAAACAGGAACCATCTCCATGCAAATATGATGCTCTTAAGTAGCAGCCCAGGTTTCCTTAAAAGCACATAACAGTCTCATAAAATAGTGAGGCACAGAAGACGGCTGCTGTTGTCACTCCTGCAGTCCTGTGACATCAATCCCCATTTAGACTGACAACATGGTAAACAGTCTCACAGCTCTGCACCGGGGAGATGAATGGCTGCTTTTTAAGGGTGTGATTTCACATCATGTGAGGAAACTGAGGAAAGTGTTGCTGATGAACCATCTGCTATCAACCTCACTCCCAGAAAAAACGAATGTGTAGCTACGGATCCGTACGGAGCTGAAATCTAGACACTAGTTTGGAATGTAACTGCTTTCTTTTCCAACAGACCTCATGCCTTGAGCACAGTGATTAAAAAAGTGCCTTGCAAATGCACTGTATATTTGAGAAGAAGACTGCAGACCTGTTACAGATCTTTTTTCTGGAGGTGTTGTTGAGATTTTGTATTAAAAGAGTGATCTCCTTAAACCATAGATGTTTAACCAGTGCTTCTTTTTTCCTAAAAGATAAAAAATTCATCCTTGTTCCAGATTTGTATACTGTAGCTTGCATCAGAAAACAATAGAATTATTTGGTTTCTGTAACACTGGCAGAATAGAAGGCTAGCCACTACATAAATTGTGGACAATTGACTTAAATGGATAGAGCAATGAAAATCAGGCCAAAAAATGAAAACTTACCCTGTTCTATGCATAGACAAACACAGACATGGTCATCTTCTCCAATTAGACTTCAGAGGAATTCTGTTGATTTTAACCTTTTCTTAGAATTAGGACATTAGAATATGAACAAAGTTATTCATAGTCTTTCGATGTTAACTGCTACATTATAGAAAAACTTACTTAGACAGAATTGCTGATAATGGAGGTGATAAACCAAAAGAATTTTGCAGATGTGCCCATACACAAATAGAACAATAAGAAATATTAGAGTAAAACTGGAGGGTGTCATCAGCAAACTGGTCACTGGAGCATTTAGTCTGCTGAATTGGTACTAAATTTACTTTGAGGGACAGACTAAAGGCTTTTGCTGATGGACATCCAAACACCCGAGGTCTCAAAGGAAGCCTTTTTAATGTTCTCCCAAAGGAAATAATCTAATAACAAAGAAAAGTCACAGCTGTAATGAGTTCTGGATTCGATACAATTTCAGCCTGACTGGCTGTGTGCACCAAGCATGAAAGCAGAGAGCAGAAAATCCCCATCTATGGTTTTTTGACTATCTATGATTTTTTGACATCTATTTGTTTCCTACAGTACATGCATTCTCTCCATTATTGTTGAGAAAAACATGAAGTTGTAACAACAGCGAGTAATAATAATGCACAATACATCTTGAAAAAAGAGATATTTAAACATCAGTAAAGTGGGATGAACACTTCTGGAATGTTACGGGTCAAAAATAGCCTGTACAGTTACAATAAATGTTAGTAAATGTAATTTGAATTCAATTTATCTCATAACCATTTAACTTAACTAAAAGAAAAATGCAAAGATACAATATAAAACATAAAAAAGACCAACAACATAAAAATAAGACAAAGAAAACAATAAGAATTAACAGCGCTATTACTCTCTGTGTCTGTTTGATCATAAGATCCCAGCTTCTGGTAAATAAAAGTGAAAAGCTACCTGGTCTGGTTTAAGAGACTCTATTTTAGTGTGGTTTTACACAGCTTGCAGTTGAACTGCCTTCATCTCATGTAGTATTTCCACACCAATTCAGTGCTGAAAAAAAGTACTGAAACAAAAAAAAAAAACTATTGTTTTTTTGGCAATAATGTGGCTTCCAGAAAAAAAAAAAACAGAACCACTTCTGTGCAGAGTATAGCAACCATTATTAATGATTAGTAATATTATAAGGTCCCAACAGTCCTGCAGAATAAATGCAAATTACTGTCCAAGCTGGGGCACATTGTTGAAACTTCAGGACAGCCTTCAGTTTGGACAAAACCATTAAAACCATTACTTCTGAAAAAATCTTTGCATTATATTGAAGTTGTTTCAACTTTAAAAAGGTTCTTCACTCTCACAACTTATTGATAAAAATGATTAATTAAAGAACCATCATTTGAAAGGTGCTACATGGAAGCTTCTATGGCAAGTTTTAAAGAATGCATCAGAGTAAATGCTTTCTGTACTATCTTTTGACAGTAGTACTACCATAGCTTTGGAAAAATCAGGCACTGGGTTACAAAAGGTTAAACCTTCTATGACCACAGCCTCATGGGGTCCATCACACTAATGGGATCAGTACGGCATGGCCACTGATTCTGCACCTGCCCAGGGTTTTGCAGTGTAATAATGGTTGATGACCCAGCTGCACAATGCAGCCTTGCAATATGTTGACTCACTCAAAACAAATGCAATGTGTTCACTTTTTTCCCCAGAACAGATGGTGTTTTGTTGGTGAAATTTGATACTGTAAGCTATTTATGCTCTTTTTTGGGGGGGGGGGGGACGGTGTATTCCTTAGAAACAATATATAAACAATATTCTTTTCGTTTGTTTACATTCAACATATGTAGCTGTTCGCTGTTCAACGGCACAACACATTAAACACAGTTCACAATCACAGACCAAAGAGCAGAACTTCTCGGCTTTCCTAATGTAATGAATCATGTTATTTTGCGGATCTGTTGATAGGGGAGCCAGGGCTGTGTGATAGCTGATAAGAAGGTGGGCAGAGTCGCACTGGGCACTGATTTGAGGGCCAAACGGATGCCAAGCACACCAGATGGAACAGGCGTTATGCTGCACCACACCCCTCAACCAAACTCACACCAGTGCCAACATTTCAAACGAACTCAAACACACGGCCTACAGAAGGTGATGAAATAATGACTCAGTTTGTTAATGTTTATCTGAATTTTTCAAACTTTCATTACCTGGAGTGAAAATGTCAAACAAATCACATTTGAACACCAGATTAGGCTGGTTCCATTTTTGCTCATAAAAACACTGAAGAAAGCTAATAGATACGCATTTCACACAATAAATAGTCAATTCAAAGTGTTGCAGTGTCACAAAATTGTGCTAATTCCTACAAATCAAATCTAAAATATTTACAATTTCCTCAGGTATCAACCGAAAGCTCTCACTTTCGATTTGTGCAGTGGCATCTGAATAAACGACAATTCATGCAATTTTAAGGCAAGCCATGAATAAAGCATTTCACCTCTGTGCCGTAAAAACTCTCTGGGCTGTAAAAAGTACAGTTAATGTATAAATGCAATGTGCAAAGTAGGCTAACACCTCCATATTTATGTTAATGCAAAGCAGAATGACCATCTTCACCGTGCCTTAACAGTGAACTGAACTATGCATGCCCTGACCACGAAAGCAGGTACATTTGTATTGGGACACACTCTAAACTATAGGAGGAACAGCCCACTCTATTTACTTGACAATCATTGGGGCAGAACAGTCTCATTTAGAATGGAAAACTGCATCTTTGGTGACTAAATACTTAGTTTTAGTCACAAAAGATGCGCTCAGTCAAAGTTCTCTAGTCAGACGCAATTAAAGGTTTTGTACAAAAGTTCTGACATGGATGTTGTGTACTAATTTCTTTTTCTTTATTTGAAAAATTTCACACGCATGTAAAAAGAGATCATTTGAGATGTAAAAAAAATTACAGGCCAATCACATTTTTGCGTCATCCGTTCATGTTTGTTAGATAATGCAAGTTCACAAAACAAGACATTCTTAATTGCATTATGTCCTGTTTATTTGAAATACTATTATTATTGCGTTGACTCCTGATACATTATTTAAGTTGCTAATTTAATAAATGCGTTTGACTTAGTGCTCTAGTATGTGTTGCTGGTGGGCTACAAGTGATTCTTCCATGTCATGAGCGTAAGCATTAGTCTGGCTGCTGTGTGGCTGTTCAATGCAGTTAAGTCTGAAATAACAAAAGGTTGCAAGAAACACATGGTAGAGATGGAAATGTATTAAAATGATAGATTGGAATGTATATTATTGGAAGTTTGGGAGAAGGAACGTGAATGAAGCTCCTGCTCCTAAACTTCGGTAATTATATACGCTCCAATCTAACATTTTAATACACTTCCATCTTTACACTGCATTTCCTGGGACAAAGGTTTAGCGAGCCCCCACCACCCCATCTCGCTGTTCCTCAGCCCTGTTTGTCCTGTGTGTTCATTTAAAAAGAGGTCTGGCCTTCTAGTTCAGGATAAGTTCTCAGAGTTCACTTCTATACTGTTAAATACCTGGGTATGTTCATGTGTACCTACCTACTGAGAACTGCCACACAGTCCAATGGAAAGTGCAAGTGTTGAAAAGAAAGACACAGGGGGAAGTGTCTGTACTGTATTTGGATGTTTTAAACAGGACATATCACATAGTTACATATTGCGTTTTCTCCTGCCATTATATAGGGCATGTGACCCAGTAACACATTGATATTACTGGGTCACATGTCCTCATAACTTTAGTCGATTGACACCCCTGCACCAAAGTAACTGATGTGAGCTTGGACAAACTTTCCACCATGTTGGCAAAAATCCCACTGTGAACCAACTGACTGTACTCAGAATACGTAAACTACTTATGTCAGACCGCTAATGGACTGCAGAATGGAAACCATGACTTTCGCCACCATGCTAAAGTTAGCTCCATTACATGGCAAGAAAAGCCACAACTGATCCTAACACAGTGACCTGCATTGTGTTACAGTAGGATTTATATCTTGTAAAATGTAGCCTTGCTGTAAAATGAATTGTGGGGGTGAGCACAGATGCCAATTACATTGGAAGGTTAGAGACTTGAAATGTGCAATAACATAATTTCATAATCACAGTTTTAAATGATGATTTTGGACAGTCTGATATTGAGCTGAGGCTGAGCGCACTGGGGCTTTTATTGTAATCGAATCGACAACCTCACTGCATCGCCACCTTATTTACTCACACACTTTCCGAGCAGACTTCGTACAAACACTGAGTCAGGCAGTGGCATGTGTTCTTGCATGTGTGCTTTCATGTTATCTGGACAGTGAGAGATAGAGAGAGAGAGAGAGAGAGAGTACGAGAGAGTGTTCTGTAGTAAACTGAACCTGAGAGAACGTCTGGTCTGAACGCTCATGCTCATCACATGACAGATGAGGAAAGAGGCTTAGTCGGTACATCCTCCCTGGGATGATCTCTCTGAAAAAAGGATGAATGCTGGGCTTGAAAAACAAGCACTCTTCCATTACGATACTTTCATAAAAGATCATCTCTGGCACAATGAGTAATTTAACATTTCAACATGTCATTGAAGTTAGTTGTGGAAATCACAATTTTCCCATTAGAAACAGATGTCAAAATGACATCAGCATTCATATAACACGCCAACACCACAGATCTCATTATATCATGGACATTATGAAGATACTGCCACTGCGGATGAAAAATGCATATCCTGTGTAAAAAGGAGCAGAAAAATGGACTAACGTAATAGCCTATTTTCTATCTTCATGTCCTGATATACAAAAAAGCTCACATAAAAACATGAAAGCCAAAGCCCCCTTCATCTTGGTTTGTCCCAGAACAAAGTGTTCTGAAAGAGGACAGCTGAACTGAATCACTTCATGTACTGGCCAACCCACAGCTGCTTAAAGCTAAGATGGGTGATACCTTGGATTTTATCAATTCAATAGGGAACACCAACACTGGTATCCTGATACAAACATGAATACTTTCAAAAGCCTTCTCATGCATGAAAAGGTGAAATTCTTTTAATTTCTTCATTTTGGTACAGGTGCAGCAGCCGCATTTAAACACAGCACGAGTGCACCCACCTGCCACACTCACCACATTAAATATTGACACAGATTGGTCACAGTCAAATAATAAATTAGGCCACTTCCGATCACACGTCTGGAACAATTTCAATCGTGTTTCACTAGTGAACATTGCCTTAACACTAAATCCTTTTTTGAATTAATGTCACATTCAATTTAATGAAAAAACCTTTTGTGATTGCAAAAAAAACTGCACTCCACCTGCTGATGGAACCACATTTGAGGTCTGAGCACAGTTCTGGTGTAGACTGTGGGTAGAAGAAGACGTGTGTGTGTGTGGGTCCAGCTTCCTCTTTGGTGAACTCTCAGAAATTTGATTGGCCACAGAGGAAAATACCTGATCATATGAGGAACGCCTGAGCACAGTAAAAATACACAATTTTCGGACAAAGATTGAACTATCTATTATTGACCTAACTACGATCCATGGAAAAGTGGCCCTTCACAGCCAAAAATAATTATGCTCGCTTTCAGCACACTAAATATTTTCAAAGAACAAACAGGCTACAAAATTTACAATTTGCAATCTCAATTTGCAATTTTATTTAAATTTGATTTGATAATATTGCATGTGCAAAAAATGATAATACCAGGCTGTAATCGTATACTACGTAGACTGGTTTGGCTCATAAATATACACATTTTATTTTACAAGACAAGACTGTGAAGGAACATGTCAGTGTGCAAAACAGTGATCTTAGAAAACAGCTGAGCTGTAATCAACACAGAAACATATAATAATGCACCCACGCACCTAGTTATGATCATTGATAGTCTTTCTGACAATGAGAAGATAATGAGATCTGTATCTGTAGCTTTAAATTTTGATAAACCTTTAAATGTCTTTTTTCTGACGGTTTATTGAAATTGTTGCAACCTCAAAATCACTCACCCCAATTCCATTAAAATATAAATGAGACAGCAAATGAGAAGCTAATGGGACAGAATCGTTTTTGATAAAACAGCACAGACAAGGGGGGGAACTTCCGCTTTTTAAAGGCCCCTGCTTGAGAGAAGGCAGATTCAATGACTGAATTTTAATGCAGTGTGAAAAAAGCAAAGCCTATTCAGTCTAGGAATCAATCACTCACTCCCCATCTCTCCTCCTACGGTCACAATGGCAAGTCTGTGCTGGTGTGTGTATGCGTGTTTCTGTGTGTGTGTGTGTGTGTGTGTGTGTGTGTGTGTGTGTGTTTGTGTGTGTGTGTGTGTGTGTGTGTGTATGCGTGTTTCTGTGTGTGTGTGTGTGTGTGTGTGTGTGTGTATACGCACGCGCATGTGTGCACATTGGGATTGATGTAAAGAGCCGGAAGGCAGCAGTGGGAAGAGGATACATTAAGGGTCTCTCGCTCTTATCCTTGTAAAAGACCTACATGATATACTGCAGCACAGTGCAAGAACATCATTCCTGGGCTGCAGCTTACCATTAAGATACAAAGGAATAGTCATTAACCTGAATGAATCAGTCTCACTCACCATATGATTGTCAAAAATAGTTATTTTGCTGTTCACTAAATCCTAGCATGTACGTATCCGTTAGAAAAAAACGCTAATCACGCTAATCTGGAAGAACCTATTTGTGAACTACAAACACGACACTACAGATGGGAATATGGGGCACTTTATTAGGGTTAAACACCTCCCAGCTCCATTAGTTTTTTCTTATTAGCCTAATGGCTCCAACCATTAGGGAGCCCCGCAAGCATGACTGCAAACTGAACAACAGTAAAGCTGGAAATTAGGCTTGAGTTGGAAGTTTTTTCCTTTCTGATTACCCATACAGTTATACAGAATTTTGTTGTACACAGCAATCATGTCACTGCTATGTCTTGCTGGTTATCCTTAATGAACTAGCCTATTCTCTCTTAAATTAACCTTGCTTCTAGATATGCAGCATAAAAACAGGTATCACAAATCAAATCGCAAATAAGAACAACAAACTATTGAAAAAGGCACTAAAGCTGACCAGCTTTTAATTTAGAAAACCAATAGGCAATGTGTTATGGCAGCACTGACCAGCCAGCATATAAGTGAGTAATGATTCAGCTCACACTATTCTAATTAGGCCAAGGTTGTTTTTGTTCTGATGTACATCAGCGTTAAGTCTTCCTGTGTATGTCCAATGGAGGCAGGGCTGAGAAACATGACAATATTTTATATGTTTTTATGAAAACATTGTGGACATTGTCAGTACCAACAGCATGTTTCATTACAAAGAGAGCAGAATCAGCATTGTTTAATTTGATATGATGCAAGATATGAAACTGGTTCTTCTTTTTATCAATTTAAAATAAATACTGTGATCATTTCTACTGCCCCCTTCTACTTGACCTTTCTCATGTCCTGGTGCATTGATAGACATCTCAACAGAGCTAGCCTGGAGCCCCGGAATGCCTGCATAGCTCTGCTACTTAGCTAATACAACCAAATATCGTCTAAACCGCAGCAGTGGACCAGGCCTAATTTAAAGTACAAGAGACAAGATAAGAGGTCCACAGCCACAAACAATTACTGTCCTGGTAAGTTTAAGTCACCCAGGGTACAAACAATAAATCTACCCTCAAAAGTACAACATGGTCCTTGAGATCCAAACGTACACCTTAAATTAGATTTTAAACATGGTCCTTGAGATCCAAACGTGCACCTTAAATTAGATTTTAATGTACATTCACTTTCCCATGGGAAGAGGGTATATATGTACCCTTTCATAACTGTCTGAAGTACAATATTAAAAGAAAAGGCCAGGAGTTAAGGCAGCATTTATGGATTCAGTACAACATAAAATGTATATGTACAATGGAATATGGTATAATTGTGTTCCCTAAGCAAATGGACTGAATATGTACCCTTAAACGTACCACTCAAGCAGTGGTGGCTGCTCTAAGACTACAAGGGAAGCACCGCTTCCTCTGATATGTCAGAAAATAAATGCTCAAATATGTCGTATTTATATTGCTTTTAGATCGAGTTCAACTTCATGACTAGCTCG
>JBBPCX010000135.1:9807726-9838427 GCA_037974365.1 Hydrocynus forskahlii
GCGAGAGAAGTCGTGAGGCAACCTGCTGCACGTAGTGTGTTTTTGCTGGTGATATAAACCATTTCCATTTGTACATATAATTCTTAAAATAAAAACATAATTACAGCATTCTTGAGTTTGTTTCTTGTTTGTTTCATATTATTAAAGGAGCTCTTGGAAGGGGTAACCGGCCAGCTAGCAAGCTGTGCATCGTATTGTTGACATTATTGCTGTTGTAATATTGTTATTTTGGCAAAGCCATTTAATAATCTTCCTTATGACGAGAGACTCAAAATTAAACAACGGCAGACCAACGCCCAAGACTGATTTGGTGCAAAAATCAGGGAAAAATAACAGGTTTTTTCAGAGCTCCTGGTATGACCAGGTGAACTGGCTGACTGGAAGTGTTGAGTTGTCAATCAATGAAGTTCTTCACATTCAGTTGGCAAAACATAATGAAACAATAAAAAAAAAACACAGGGTCTTTCTGAACCGTCTAATTAATATGACTTCCCTGCTGGCCGTCAGGAGCTGGCATTCAGGGGAGCAGTGAATCTGCAAATACTGGGAATTACAGGGACTTTACAGAAACATGAGCTAAATATGACACTGTCTTGGCCACACAATTTCAGTCATCAGCTGTGTTTTCTGGTATGTCCCACTGAATGAATCTGAACAACAAATTTCATGATGTAGGCCTAAAATGAGCTTCCCCTGTTTGAAAGACTAGCAGCCGCCACTGCACTCAAGTAACAGCTTTTGTACCCAGAAAGGTTCATTTTTTTTTCTAACAGGGAATAAGGGGTCCAATAAAGTTGTTAGGGGACACAATCAATACTCCCCTGCCAACCTCATGGGTTCCAGTGGCCCACCTGCACTGCCACTAGAAAGGTAGGAACTTCTAAACTATCTAAATAGGTATTCAATGGCCTGGGCAGCTGGTAGAGTCGTGGTTAGGGCGTTCGCCCTGCGATCAGGAAGTCATGGGTTTGATTCCCAAGACTGCTAAGCACCACTGAGGTTCTCTTGAGTAAGGTACTATCCCCACACACTGCCTCCCGGGCGCTGTGTTCCTGGCTGCCTGCTGCTTCACATGGTGAATGGGTTAAATGCAGAGGAAGAATTTTGTGCTGTCCACGTATGACAGAACGGTCACTTTCACTATGGGCCTGATATTTTCTATCAGCTTTATGCCATTATGCCAGAAGATTATGATAATTCTGGAAGGTGGTGTGTCTGCGTGTTGGTGCCGGCAGACATCAGTCAGGCGCACCTCAGTGTTTTTGTGTTTGCTGGGCCAGCTGATCCCTGGGCTTTCTGACAGCTCTCGTTCCATCTCTCTGCTGCTGCAGAGCCGCACGCGGCACCAGACACGTTCACCAGCTCCGTCTCAGCCTGGCACACACTCCGACAGACGCACGCACCAACGTTTCCCAGTCAAAGCCAAAAAGTAGTGATTTAGATGCAATATGCCACAGGATCACAGACATGGCAGTCTCCAGCTCCTCTGGCTTCACTGGCTTACATTTTGATCTGCTACGACCTCAACGCACACAAAATTTGCAGGAGCCAAACTACTGCTAACACAGATTTCACCCCATACTTCATATAGGAGGGAGATGGTATGCTGCATGAAATGTCAAAAGAGTTTTAAGTTGAGGGTACAAATTCTGACATTTAATGTACTCCCAAAACTGCTAGGGGCACCTCTGAGGTACCCTTGAGTGAGGTACCGTCCCCACACACTGCTCCACTGGGTGCTGTGTTCCTGGTTGCTCGCCGCTTCACTTGGTGAATGGGTTAAATGCAGAGGAAGACTTTCACACTGTTCACACTGTGTGCTGTGGTGTGTCCACATATGATTATTATATGATTACCCATCGTATTGTTTAATAATATTATTATTGAATAATACAATGGGTCTACAGTAAATGGCTTTTAAATAAGCAAATAAGTATACAGAGATTTACTTGTGAGGGTCCACAGAAGTGCATGGTTATTTAAAAATAAGCTGGCATTTGTTCATCGTTATATGACTAAAATTTTTCTGAACTTTCCAGAACACCCCATGTGCTTACTGTGAATTTGTTGAGACTTTGTGATAGAGAAAAGAAAACTATTCATTTTTTAAACATCGACGCCTGGACTTGCTAGCTATGTAATTTTGTATATAATTTGTTTGCATGTTTTTCTGTAATGTGACCTTGAGAGTTGTGAAAGGTGCTTATAAATAAAATGTATTATTACTATTATTATGTTTGATTCATTTCCATTACATTCGCAAACATACAGTATGTGAACAACAGAAGATGCTAACTGCAGTGTTATTCACCATTTGGAGTGATGAGGCAAACCTCAGACTTTATCAGACTTTACACTAACAGAGGGTTTCTATATACCTAAGGCTACCTGCATGGCTGTGATGCTGTAGCAGTTAAGCAGGCTGACAAAATGCAAATCTAAAGCTCCACTAGGGGTGCAAAGGTTGCTTTTATCCCCCCTCCCCCCCAGATCAGGCTTGATCACTACTCTGACTGGACAAATGTTTCTGACACCACACTGCATCTAACAGCAACTGCAAAGGCTGAGACAGCATTGTGGATCAACTCGGCAGTATTGTCACAGCTCCCTTGTGACACATTTGCTGTGTTACTTTAACCAGTGAAAGGCCCTGACACCCCAACCACTAAAGAGCTTAATAAAAGAGCTTTCTTAAAGTATAGATGCCAGGGTCTTCATTTCTAGCAGCCTCTGTGAAGAGGCGACAAGAGCTACACTACCTAAGTGGTAGAGGAAATAAACGGTGAGGAATATTCACTGCTGGCCATGGCGTCATTGCACAAAGCTCTGATCAAATCCGTCCCCAGTAAAGAGGCCCAAGCTCTCTGCTGATTAGTAGAGGAACAGACTGAGAAGACTAGCCTTTGAACTCAGCAGTGGGGCAAAGTAACAGTGCCAGAACCTGGGACTCTTTCTCTCCATCTCCCACTGTCTCTTTCTTTCTCTCTTGCTCCTGCCCTACTTCCCAGCAGCTCTCCTCCTCAAAAGGAAACCAGTCCGCACAAGCCCCTCCCTCAGTGCCACAACTATACTGAATGGCTATGATTAGCTACTGAAGATTAGCACTTCTCCAAATACAATATAATGTTAGTATGTAATGTAAAATAAAATACATTACACTGTACTGTAATAATAAAAAGTTGTGTTACAGTATGGCATAATGTGTAATGTATAATAGTATAATGTTAAATTTTTAATAAAGCACTACGCATGTTCAGAAACAATAAACATTTAGGCATTTTGAATAATCCTATAGCAAATGATAAGCCCCAGTAAATACAACGAAGCATTGTTCTTTATCTTTAACCCCAGCCAGGAACGTACAAAACAGCACCATGGCCACAGGGCTATTTGTAAGTTTGCTGAGGTACATATTCCAGTTTGAGCCAGGATTCCATAAGCTTGTTACCAAAACACATAGATACATCCCTCCCCTCACCTCCCTCACTCCCCTGAGCTGTTTCAGCATTTGCTGTCAAGAGATTAGGTCTAAATGGAAAATAGAGCATGCACTGATAACGTTTAGCGGTCTGCCATAAACCTTCAACAGGCTATCTAATTAAATATTGTCTTATTTAAAACACAAGACTATTTGTAAGAGAGAACCTCAGGTTCCTGGAGGATTAGAATGAAATCTGTGTCTCTCTTGCTCTCTAAAAGACAGGACTGAACCCAGATTTAGGAAAGTAGACTGTTGTTAATTTGTCTTGTGGACATAAACGCTCACCTTCCTTCCCTGTCCTTGTGTCTCATCTAGCGACACAAGCTTGAAAGGATGTTTCATGTGGTAAAGGTCATTTCTAGAAGTATCTTATCACTGACAAAAATCAAAATAAGGGCTCTGTGTTTGAAGACAGAGGTTGTGTGCTTGTCTGATAAAGCCTGGGCTTTTTCCCTCAAACAGATAGCACCACCTGACCTTTCTTTCGGCCAGCACAGCAATCCATGTCCAAAAAAGATGGCATGAATATTGCTGACCTGAATATTGCAGATTCGGGTTAGTCAACAGATCACTACTGGCCTGCACAAAAGCGGCACAGAAAATGACAGTTCATGTGCTTCGCCGGTTAAACAACACAGAGAAACTGCAATGCAGGTGGTCTTAGAAATAAGAACCCTGCTTTTTTTGCACATACAGCACTGAGACTAAACCAAGATATCCAGGGTATTTCCACATCAGGAGTCCCCTACTCCAGTCCTGGAGGGCCGATGTCCAGCACAGTTGACAGACTTCTCATCTCAAACACAACTGGTTCACAGTTGGTCGCCAGGTTCAGTGAGTGTGTTTGAAGAGGTTAACATCAAAACCCTCAAGGACCAGAGCTGGGTGCCCCCTTTCCACTTAAAATGAGAATAGAGTTTACAAAGGAGAGGCATACTCCCTACCCTACAGTGAACACAGATGTGAAACACAAAGATCCATGCTGACTGACATCCTGAGCTTCACTGTTGAGGAAACATCAAAACTTCAGAGGACACAATCTCTCAACACCAGGCATGACACAGCTCTTCTCACATAAACTTCTTTTATTAACTCACAGAGGTTGTAACTGTTGCTGGTAATAGCAAAAGCATGTCACCCCGCCCATCCATGTTGAAGTTTAAGGAGTGTTTAAACCCTGTTCTGCCTTTTGAATGAGCCGCAATGCAGGATAGACAATCAGAAGATAAATAACAGAATCAGTCTGTTTAATTTAAGGGGATAAACAGACATTGGTCTGGTTGAACTAATTATTACAACACGGTAAAAATGAAATAGATGGAAAATGTAGAATATATAAACACCTAGGAGACATTAATTGTTTAAGACTATCCAAAATAATCTGACTTTTGTTCAATTACATGATTACACTGTTTCATCAAAACACCCAGTTACACGCACCTGAAGCTGTGATTGCTCACCCTGTCAAAAACACTGTGGTTGGTTAGAGCCTATTTGCATATTGCAGCCTTCTATAGTAGTTTCACTATAGTACAGAACAACACAACAATAACAATTATGCTGTGTAACACTAGAGGAGGACATATTTCAGTGTGATTTTAATTAGATAAAATCTTATTTTGCAAATAAGTCTCATCCCTGTCAATTGAGAATACACAGAATATAAAACAAACACAAAGGTAATTTATTTTATAACTGTGTAATAATTGTGTTATAAAAATATTCTAGCAAAACAAAAATAACAAAACATGTCTAAGAGCTCTAAACTATGGACTGAAAGCCCAAAATGAAAAACATGCTATTGAATTTGCTTACTTCGGCCTTTGTAATTAAAGGACCTAATGCATTTGCAAGGTTGTGAACCGACAGATGCAATATATGGTAATTCAAAGCTCCAGATTATTCCAGTTCAGCTTCATTTACAATCGGCCAGACAATAGGAGAGACTCTGGGTCTGTACTGACCACAGAAATGCACAAGGAGTCGTCTAGATTCTCCACTCTTTCGGGACCCCCCGTTCTCTCTCATGCAGAGTGTTCTCATCAGACCTTACAGAGATGAGAAATGTAGCAGGAGTGTGTGGAGAGAATGAATGAATGACCTCCACATTGTTGCATGAATGACTTTAATTTAACACTTGATGAGCACTGTACAGAGGACAGCATTAGAAGAAACAGGGGACTGGGGATCTATCAGAGGAAGGCAATGAATCACCTGGATCACTGAGGAGCAACATCATTTGTTGACATGGAAAATTTCCTCTTCCTCTTCATAATGTTTATTGCACTGCCATTGTATTATATTTTTACTAATAAAATAGATTCTCCATATCTAATTATCAAAGCTATTGTTGCACTTCCTGAGTACAGGTGGAAAATGCCTTTGCATACTTACCTTAAACCTATTTTTGCTATTTTTTATTTTTGTGTCCAGTTTGTAGAAGATTAGTCTTTGATGCATACTTTTACTTTGTGGCAAACTGAAGCCTTTCCATTTTGAATGACAGGTATGCAAAAGTGCTGCATGTTTCTGTTGCTGTCAGACTGCAATCAGACCAGCTTAGCCATGTGATTTCACAGTCTCCTACACTGAAAAGTATTCAGCTGGAAACAGCTCTTGCTGAGTTAGGTCTAAAAGTAGCAGTTGTTATTAATACAGATAATTATCCAGCCTTCGCTCACAGTTGTGCCTAACCTAGACAGCGTAATAGTTCTTCACCATAAACCAAGACCAACGTGGACCCTATATATTGCCAGATGACATAAAATAGAGCTTTGGTTATATGGAAAAGAGCCTCATCCTTACTGTCAAGTATGGTTGAGGATCTGTCATGTTTAGGCTTGTTTATCCTCAAAAAGCCCTGTTGTGATAAATGGAATCGTGGAGATTTTTAATGAAAATGTAGCAGCCTCTGGCAAAAAGCTAAAACCGGGTTCCGAATGGATCTTCTAGCAAGACAGTGGTCCAAAACAGCCATGTCTAAATCCGTGCAAAAATGGCTCAGTGATTACAGAATCAAGCTCCTGACATGGACGTCTTACCCCAATGAAAACCTGTGGGACAAACTGAAAAGAAAAGTTCAAAGGAGAAGACCTAGAAGGATTGAGGAGTGCTGTCGTTTAACTTGTTCTGTATTCTCCAAACTTATTTGTGGTCTTTTGTTGCTGGACTATTTTAACTGTTGTATTAGTCGGGGCCTACTGAGCACACAGACAATAAGAAATTAAACAAACTAGGGCATACCACTGAACGTGAAAGATCTCAGATTAAACACTGTGGTTAAAAATAGCATATGATTAGACCTTCGGGTGGAGGAAATCGAAAAAGAGAAGGTAGGAGGGAGTGAATGAGGGGAAGGAGAAGGCCAGACGTATCCTCCCTCACAGGAAGAGCAGAGCAATGTCACATGTCTCATCCAGACACCAGAGCAGAAGTGACATAGTGCAAATTCAATCTGGTGAGGGTGGGGTGTATTGGCACGAACACACCCACACAGAACACGTTCACACACACACACACACACACACACATGCACACAGCTGGTGTGACTGTGGGCAGCAGTGACATCGGTGCAGTGTCACAGATCCAGGATAGGGGGGTGGGCAAGGGTGTATCAAGTTTTCCAAAAGGGGGGTGTTCTGGGATGGGGAAGCCAAATTATAAATACAATCACGACCAATTAATCTGACAAAAGTGGGGGGGATGGAATCGTGTTTCAGCAAAAGAGGGGTTGTTGAAACCCCCCAACACCCCCATGTGCTACGTCCCTGGGGGTGGGAAGAGAAAAATGACGGCTCAAACAGCTTAAAAGGAGAGTTAGCCCAGCAGACACTTCACCTCCTAACCAGAGTCTGTTTGTTTGCCCATCAACATGCTCTGGAGCTGTTGTGGTCAATGCTGTGGCTACAAATGCAACACGCCCCAATGAAAACAGAGCATAAGGAACTTAAAAACCCTCAATGCCACTGAGACGATAAACTCCAACATTGAAAACAGAGATGTAGTTAAAGACCTTAATTCAAATATGTTCACAATTTCCACATGAAAAAATATATGAAGTCAACATAATTTTTCCAAAAGTAAGTATGGTTTATGGTTTATGCACGCGGAAATACTGTTTTTTTGCATATTTTGTGTGGCCAAGTAATCTATCACATTTTTAGGAAAAAAAAACTAGTGGACTATCAGAAATCGTATGATAAATAAATGGACGGAGGAGATTGCTGGAACTCTAGTTCTTGGCCAGGAGTCCAAGAGAGCACAAATGTTGCTCTCATTAGTCCCTCTTTCTGATTCAATTCTGTTTGATGTCAGCCAGTCCTAAGCATCCGTCAAGGCACTTGTACAAGACTGGGCGGTCAGTGTTGTCCTTCGAGTGCATTCAACTGCCCTACAATGCCATTTTTATACAAAATGTTCCCCCTGGGAAGTTGCGGTTTAGAGTTTGCGGCCTCAGTCATTTGTGGATTTTTTCTTAGAACCGAACGAATAATTGTTCGCGGAAACCCCCGCAAATCCGCAGAAAATGCAAATATCCTCCACATTTTTTTTTGCTTTTTCTGTGGCGATATATAATTATTCATGCATTTTATTGCTAAATTATTACGAAAAATATAATTTACTAATTTTGTAACATAAATATTAAAGTAAATTTAGCAAAATATCCATAGAAAATATAACTATACATTTTTTTGTACTGTCGAGAGACAACAAAGCAACCGTATACTGGCTGCTGCCTTGTGACGCATCTCAGGCAGATACAGCATAACAGTTTCCTGCATGGGTCTATCTCGAGTGTTTCCAAACAGACAATAATACAACATGATAATAATTCAATCTGCAACGTGAGCTTACTATCAACTCACTCTACTGCTTTGAACTTTAATTATCTTCAAACAAGTGACCACATGCTCTGTGAAACCCAAACCTTTATCCAAAACAGAAGAGACAAAACCGGTTTCAGGTCAGTAATAGTATGCAACATACACCACCACTGCAGACAGTTTCACTAAGCAATGTGTCTTGCTCCAGTCCCAGAAAAGCCTGGGTCCACGCTTGCAAAACTTCAGTGGAAGCCTCTGGAGCTTCAGTATTCCAAACCATCACAACAGAGACTACACTCTCTGTCTGTCAGCTTTTCTATCCCCAAGAAGCTGCTGTCTGTGTGGAGCTTTGTGCTTGTCCCCAGGACCACAGAGACTCAAACATCTTTACCAACTGTGTCAAGACTGACCTGACATCTATCACATCCTGTACCTGTCTTAGAGTAGGAACCCCGCCAGGCCATGGCCAAAAGCTCCTGTTTGCAGATCGGTCTCAGAGCTGTCTCTTAGATTCTACAGTCCACAATGAGGGTCTCTTCAGACCATCAGCCACCCCCGACTAGTTCCCTGATATCTGTGACTCAGTCCAGTGGGAACACATTCACCTTTCAAGGACATCTGCTGTAGCAACCTGACCAGACAAGTTTAATCTTTACAGACAGGGCAGCGTACTCAAAGGATGTGGGGCCTACAATGCATTCTTAGCTTGCCATTACTGCTATAAGATAAAGTCCAACGAGTTACAGGTTCTTCTGTTTGTTTTTTGGGTGTTTCTCACCCTGGCAGATTAAGAGAGTTTTTCAAGTGAATACTTTTCAGTTTAAAGGGAAGTTGCTTTGACACCTATCCCTTCCACAATTCTAACATCAGCCATTAAAAAAGGAACCACACAAGTTTATCAGGTCCGTGTAACACAGTAATGTCTACACACACACACACAGACTCTGAGAAATCTCATAAGCCCAGAGCAGTCTAGGGAGGGCTTCTTTCCAGTTCATATATAATATGACCTGATAGTGGAGAATCTTCTTCTGCGGTCCTCTCTGAAATGAGTGTTAGCCACTCAGCCTCAGACTTCAGAATGACCTAGATCAGCAGAGATAAGGTGAGTGGGTGGGTGGATGAGTGAGTGGGTGGGTGGATGAGTGGGTGGGTGGGTGGGTGTGATGCAGAGTGGGTAGAGCTCGTAGTCAACAGGTTTTTATGCTGAACTCATAAAGTCATGTAGTTCACATTCTCCTCAAAGCACACTGAAGGGTTTGATATTGTGACTGGACATTTGAGAAGATGGTCTCTCTTATTTAAATGTATTATCCCACCTTTTTTTTTTCTTTATTATCATTCATCCATTTACAGGTCTTAATGTCGTTTCATATGGTCCAAAGGGCACAAAACAATCCAGTGGGGAAATCTCATGTGCTGCTTTCATATTGTTGACACAATAAACATGATAAAAATAAACTTTACTTGTGCTACTTAACCTCTGCTTCCTTATGACAGACTGACATGATGGAGCATGTTAAATCTACTGTGTCTTCTAGACATCTGTGTAGGCAATAGTAAGTGACTGTCAAGAAAGAATTAACAGCAGTAAATGATTGAGTTCTTTAACGTAAAGTCAAAGATGCCACTCTGATAGCAGGGAGGGACAAGTGATTGTATATCTTGTATAAGGTCATATACGCAAGCATCCATCTACAGAAATGAGCAAAAATCAGAGGAAGAAACAGGAGATATCTACTAATTAGTCTGTTTACTTTCTTAACAATTGCCCACTTGTTCTCATTTGCAGGTGACAAGCTAATCAAGGCACCTCAACTTTGTTTCTTGTGGGTGTATGTGAGCACAGTGTTATCGCAAGTGAGCGTGTACACTGTCCAGTTCCTGCCTAGATAATTTAAAATATGTGCTACATATTTTTATTTATGAACCAAAGTAATATGAAATGCCAGTAAAAACAAAAAGGTCAGAAAGTGGAGGCTGGGATCCACTGACACCTGTGTGAAGGATTTGTCCGAGGAATTTCAGCCGTTTATTTCAAATGTTGCTTTACTGTGTCATACTTTAAGTAGTACTATAGTAGAGAGAATCTCTGCTTGACTTGTCACTTCCTGCTCTGTCGCCATGTTGCTTGTTGCTAGATTGCACCTACAAATTGCCTTATCCAATAGGAAATGACTAGTTGTTTGTCGCTCTGTTGCTGACTTAACATAAACTTTCTCTTAAAATGTAATGAAATTCACATTTCTTTCTAAGAAGAAGTATGAATATTTAAATCAAGAATGCTGAGAATATTGCTTCACTAGAAAAAGTGATTTTAGATGTGTCGGGATATCTGTAAATGGACGCTCCCCTTGTATGCTAAAGGATAAATAAACAAGATATGGGCATACTTAGCTTCATCACTCCCTTGTGGTTCTGTTGGGAGAAATGCGTGAGACTGCTGTCCTTCAATTGATTTAGCTTTCACTGGATTCCGTGGGAATGAGACAGGAGATTAAAAGCACTCACAGATCCCCTTGTTACGGACCTCATGGAGTTTATCGTCTAAATTTTAGGGATCTCACCATGACGGTGCAAATCCCATAGATCCTCAGCTCCCTGTCTTCATCTCTTAAGCTTGATTCTATTGCTTATGAGGAAGAGGAATGCATTTGCACATTGATCTCTTTTAGTGAAGACCTGATTTTCTGAGGCAAATTTCACAAGGAAAAATCATACTTATGGCATTGTTTAGACCCTTTGAGATATAAAATTAATGTGTCTGGATGATGTTGTTTTCACACTTCTAATCAGTGTCATTCCAGCCACGGAGGTAAAGCTGATCATCAGCAGCAAAGTGCAAAGTGTGGTTTTCAGCTTCAAGTCTGTTCTTTCTGTTTGTGCAACCACCAAGTGTCAAGATAGACTCTCAGGCCTTGCTTGCCTTTTAGACTGAGTGAGATGTGCCACTAAAGCTGAAGGGTAATGGTTTGCTTGCCTCTTGTGTCTTGCGTGAGCACAGATTACGTCTCCATTTCTATGAATAATCTATAAGCCAGAGAAACGGGTTTGAAATCAAAGTACATGGAGAAGTATTGCTGAAACACTTTACATATGCAGCAAAGGAAAATATGAACATCAGCATTACTAAATCATTGTTCACATCGATCAGTCCGGCTAGCCATTAGTAGGCTTGTGAGAAGCAGAAGACCTTGTCGTAATGGGTGTATGTGTATATCAATCAGTCAATCAATCAATCAATCAATTAATGTATTTTTACTTATTATCCGAAGATCATGGGTTCAGTTCCTAGTGATGTCCAGAACAGCACAACTTCTTAATAAAATTGGACTTTTTTAAGTAACTCTTAGGCAGTCACCCATGTCCTGAGTTGTTCTAAAACAGCCTGGAGGAGCCAGCCCATTCAGGAGGATGGTTAGGGAGGTGAGAGAATCAGTGTTGGAGGGTTGCAGAGCATGGTAATGGTTCGGAGACAGAAGGTCTCCAAAACTACAATTTTATGCCTCCATGTTAACAAACTATTTGAAAGGTGTGCCAGAAAAACGCCTTTTCTATCCATTTTATTGGCAATCAACAATAAGGTGGATTTGTTGTGGGTTATTACTCCAAAGGGCATAGGGCCCTCATTTGGATGCATGGAATAAAGGACTCCATGAAGGATGAGGAGCTTTTAAATGAAAATCTGAGTGCCTCTGCCAAAAACTATAACTGGACTGCAGTTGGGTCTTCCAGCATGAAAATAATTAAAAACATACATCTAAGAATGGTTCAAGGGCCTCAAACCCAAGCGTCTGACATGGCCACCCTACTTTCCTTACATAAACCCCAATGAGATGAATCAGAATGTCCAAAAGAGAACACCTAGGCCCCTGGAGGATGGTGGTGGCCTAGTGGGTAGGATAATTGCCTCTGGACTAAGAGCTCATGGGTTCGATCCTACCTTCAACATACCACAACTGGGTTACTGCGCAAGACCCTTAACCCCAAGTTGCTCCAGGGAGACTGTCCCCTGTAGTTGGGGAATGGAAGTCGCTTTGCATAAAAGCGTCTGCTAAAGGCCGTAAGAAGGTAAAGACGTTCTGTGTTGAGGTGTGGTCTCAGACTGTTTGCTCTATAGTCCTCTCATAAAGGTGCACTAAATATAGAGATGTTAATAATTATGAGACATTTCATATTGTTAAAAAAGATTTCTGACAAAGAATGTACAGACATACAGTCTGCTGTAATAATAATTATCCAGTGAATAATGATGGAGGTGACTGTAGGGGCTTTATTAAATATATGGATCAACTCAGCACATTTATTTTTCATTCTATGACCCAGATGACCCTTCCTCATTTTCTCCCTCCATCTTCTTTCTCGTCCTTTTATCCCCTCCTCCTATCATGACCACCCCCCATCCCACCTGGCCTCTGAGTGACCTCTCCCTGCCTACAGCCAGAGCACTTAACATTGCTTCTCCACCTGTGAAGACGTGGACCACTTCAAAGCACCATGCAGTGATTGAGCGCTGATTGCTGTGGGCCACTTGACTCATTTCATCTCATCTCAAGGACTAAACTTCTTGGGAATGAGGTGGGAGGGAGATGGAATTTTCTGAAAAAAGAGGAGACAGTTTCTCCCTTTGATGGCTCGAGCCTTTTCGTCACTGCTCCTTTCAAGCCCATTTGATCATCACTTTGATAGACTTGGCAATTATTATGCAACTACAGAAATAGAGAGTATTTCTTGTACACATACATATATTCATGAACGTTGCCCTCTGCTATCTGTGAAGATCCTTGATATGACAAAACATGAAGAACACATTCAGCAGCCCTTAGACAAAACCCACACTCTTAACTAAAGTACTACAATTCAAAATACAAATGCTCTGACACGGCACAGCATGAGGCAACACACAGTGCACTTGCAACGAAATCAAGCAAATGCATGCACTTACATTTTTTAGTGTTGCATACAAACAGCACAATGTGTCAACAAAAAAAAACCAGAAACACATTTTCAGCAGATTCAAATAAATATGCATCATTATAGTTGATCCTCATCTACGTTGTAATTTGAGCATCATTTTTAATTCTTCATACAGACTGAAAACTGTCATTTTTCTGAATTTCATGGTAATAACTGAGGCTGTAATTTTGAGTACATTTACTCTACAATGGAAGCAAGACACAAAGAAATCTTACACTGTTTTAAAACAGCAAGACTATGTCTATCGTTCATCTATGTTAAACAATGCCAAGGATAGGGAAAAGCAGTTGTGGCCATAGTCTGTCTCCAGATGCATGTCACTAGCTCCGTATGTCACTAGCTCTTCTTACTCATGCAGTAGGAAACTGATGAGACAACAATTCCTGTAGTATTGGTTAACCCAACAAAATCTATGTAGCAAAGTAATCCACATTAGAGGTGGGCATAAAAGATGTGATGCTGCCAATGTGTGCTCTACTTTGTAGAATAGAATGAAGAATGAAGAATAGAATATAGAATCATCACATTTCCCAAACAGTCTATTGTAACCACAATTTTATTCTTCAAATCTACACACTGAGCCTGCATAATGTTTGGTCAAAACCATTAGTATAGTATAATAGCATAGTTAGTACAGTAATGAAGTCATTGCAGCTTTGCTGTGAAAATGCAAGATCAAGCCATAACATTACAAAAGGTTCTCAGAACAGCAATATATATCACGGTCAGTGTCACATCACATCCAATTACTCTTATTAGGAAGGAAGAGAATTAATGCTCTTCCTTCCTAATAAAAAATGGTTTTAAATGTTTGTATATTTCTTTGTTTTCCTTTCTCATACATGCATTTAGTCATCACTTGTTAAACTTCAGTCATCAGTCCTTCACTTTCACAATCTACTCAACCCAAAATGCTGATTTCACTTTTGTTGTAAAGGAAACCATACCTAAATTTAAATGAATGCAATTCATTGCTGTAAGAATAAAACCTCCAAAACAGTCCCTCTGCATGAGAAGGAAAACATGTTGTTAATATAATGGAAGTTCATGTAAAAAATGCGTTAGTTCAAAATAATTCTGGACCTTTTCTGTTGGTTTGGTCACCACGAAATTCTGACACAATGTAATGGGCAGCTGGAGTTTTGAATTATGTCAAAAGGTAAAAAAAAAAACAACAACAACAAAAAGGGAGAGGCAAGGTGTTGTCCCGACAATGACAAATAGTTAATTGTGAGCTTTTGAACAGTATTGTCTTGATATATGTTTGTGCAAATGCATTTGAGCAAAATATATATCAGGAATATTAAGTAAAAGGAATATTATGTGGCTTGTTTGACTTTTGAAAATGCAGCTTTTATATTTTAAAAACAGATTTTATATTATATTTAGATATATTACATTACTAACACATGCTTCCTTACTGAATTTTTCATCTAAATAGCCCAGGAACGCGCCCTTCAGGAAACAACAATTTCTCACTGCACTTTTTTCTCATCAGTAACGTTACCATGATTTAAAGTGTGATTATTTTCCACAAATCAACATCCTGTTTCTTTTCTTGCCAAGACGATGAGCATAATGCTGAATGTAACATGCCAGGTGCCCAGTTACTTGTTCTGTTGTCATGTACACACTGTGTGGGTGTTTGGTTGCTGCTTACTAATCTAATTCATCCACAGGCAGATCATATGCCCTGTGTTGTTTTTTTAAGTTACATTTCCTCACATAAACCCTACTGTTGATAAAGTAGGCAATACATTTAAATCGCAACCTGACTGCAGTGTAAAACTCACCTCTTTCAAGTTGTGATTTTGATATAAAAGCAATGAATGTTTTAGCCCTAGGTGAACAGATTATACACAGTAAGAGCGATTATATGAGAAGTCCAAGGCCTGACCATACATCATGCAGACAGACCGATCCAGCAACATCATTTCTGCTCAGTCTTTCTGGGACTAAAGTGCCTGTGACAGGGGCAGAATTCCATGTGGTAACTGATCAGAAGCCAAGCGCTGTCCCCAATGCCCTGCCATACACAGGCCCGGAATGGCCATGCCAGCCAGGGTTTCCGCTTTGCTGCCTTGCCCTGATTGTTCCATCTGTCTCGGAATCATTCACCACTCTAAGTCTCTAATACAATAAATAAATAAATAAAATAAATTGGGGAAAAAAACATGGAACATGGGAGTTTGACTCCAGCAGAATGGGACAAAAAGGCCTCACTGGGCTGTTTACTAGAATCAAAGACTGTCGGGTCAAGGTCATATCTGTTCTCTTTTTGTGCATCACTTGGCTGCAATGTCTAATTAAATGTGGAGATGAATACGAGTTTCATCTGCGAAAGGATCAACAATGTTGTTCATACTCCTACCCATTTTAGTGTAACACTTACAGTTGTGAGAGTTATGCGGTTACGTAATGTACAATCTGTAACCATTACTTGCACTTCTACAAATTCAGGAGCTTTTAAGTGGAATTCATCACATCTCATCCCTAGTTGGCACAAAGTGGACTCACAACATCTTTTAGAACCGGGAAGTTTAATCCACCACATCAGTGCTGCCCAACTCCAGTTCCGCAGGTCCCCCGTCCTCCCTCCTTTAAACCCCTCCCCCTTTTTGGACTGAAGAGGGGCTTCTTAATTAGTTGATTAGTTGGCTCAGGTGTGCTGGAAAAGCAGTTGTTTTAATCTGATTGCAGTTACTTTACACAGTTGTTCGCTTTCACAGCCACATGGTTTCACAGTAACACATCTGGGTGTGTTTTTATTCAAAAACCTGTAAATCATTAATAGATACCTGTAAAACATTCACACGTAAGATAAATACATGTAAATAAAAAAATGGTGAATGCACCAAAACATTTATTATGATTCATAGTATAGTCACTATAGACAAGAGCAGGGAGTAACATTTTTTTATTTGAGCTCGAGCTGTTGTCACACTCCAGGGTAGATCGGATTTGTGTCTTAAATCTGATTTTTAATCATGTGTGTTCATTACAAGTGATCAAATCCAATTTCTATAGACAGACTACAGTCACGTTTGCTTGCATATCTTTATAAGCTGCCACATTAATGACACATGCACGATTATGCTAAATGGTGAGGAGCAGGCAAAACTTAGAGAAACACACGCATTTATGAGCTTAGATCTTGATCCTGTGACGTTTCAACAACGTATACCAAGTGAAAATAAGTAACCTAAAAGACTCCATATTTCAGCTACAATATATGTGGTGCAGCAACAGCTTTTGCACATTCTGCTGCTTACATGAAATACAGTGGCATGTCCAAAAATCCCATTTAAATCAGATTTGGAACCACCTACAAATGTGTTTTTCTGTTCAAACAACAGGAAATGTGCCCTGCTCAAGTTAGATATGCTGAAAAATCAGATTTGAGCTGCCTGTGTGAACAAGACCTCAGAGCTACAAAGTATTGACAGCTGTTAAGCATGATAGCTGCTTTACGCTCAATTATTATGTACAATAAACGAAAAGATAATCCGGTACTCCCAACTATGTACATCGCAATCAGCAACAAAATTTCACAATATGCAGAATAGGGATTTCCAGGATCAGAATCAGGGGCCACTGTTGTACTCTCCTGTCAAAATGTTCTTGATACTTTCGCAATATTTAGAATGAAATTGAAGAAAAACTATGACTATTGTGGCACAATTCACTAATGAAACTAGAGCTGGGAGGTGGGAGGGTAAACCCCACAAACAATACAGTTACAATGCGATTGTCAAATTGCAAGTTGTCACATTTTTGCATTGCGATATCACAAATTTTCGATGCATTTTAACAACCATTCTCCACATAAAATGAAGGTTCTACACCACTATAGGTTTGCAACAGAACTGCAGCCTCAAGCCTATTTACTGTTTTCAAGCAGCAGGCATATGTGTCTCAGCATCCTCCAGGCCAACCCTAACATATAGAATTACCGACAGAGCTTAAGCATGGTGGACATCTGCAGTGGATCATGTGCTGCAAAATGGGACTTATCACATACGATGACCTTTTTTTGGGGTAAAAATAATTTTGTGAGTCTTACAAAACCAACATAGCTCACCAAAACAAGGTAGGATTTCTTTTTGATTTCCTAAAAGTCGTTGCAATGCTGACCCATGACGAGTGTCACGTCTTGCATTATAATGCTTAAGGATGTGGTTTGGCTAGGAGACAGCTGGTTAAACATTGTCTTTTACTCACATGAACACATATAATTCTGTAATCAAAGCCCCTTTTGACATATGTCTATTTATTTATTCTGACATATGTTTATTTATTTATTTATTTATTTAATTAATGATCTGACTCTCATGCTAACGATCGTTAAATGTCTGCACACTGAGCAGACAAGGTGATCTCACCGTAATGTATACGAGCATTACATGGCAAAATCAGGTTCAGGTGAACGGCGAAACCTGTCATCATCATTGGAAATAATATGGCCTACATACATATTAGGGCCAGAGCTCTCATTCAGGTTTGACCTACCACTGCTTATATAAGACTATACTGTTTCTCAGGGCTGTAGGACTTGACAGAAGGAATTTTAAAAAGAAACATGTTGGATGGAAGTCATTGTGGAACAGCAAAGCATGCCTATATTGCAACTGGGAAAAGAACCCGTGAACACTGGGGTTCTGCAAAGTCGACCTGAACGTAGAACGGAGCTTCCATGATTTAGAGCCATCCAGCTCCTGACAGACACTTCACAGGTAGACAGCCTTGACTGAGCTGCGTGTTAAAGGGAGCTGGAGCAGAGATGAGGAAGACGGACACGCTGAAATCTCAACGCTCAGCTGCGGCTCTTGATGAGAAGGGTGATGAAAACACGGTACCGTCGTCTCGTTGGTACGTGCACGGCGAAATGTAGGCTGCTCTTTCAGGCGTGCCACACCACACCACACCACGATGCCCCACGATGCCACATGTCTGCAGACAAAGAGATTTGTGCTCGGCTCTTCTCAGCTCAAGGTCCGATGCTCTGTTGCTGCTGCTGCTGCTCTCCACTGATGCGCTAGAAAGACGCCCTCGCCACCTACCTCACCTACCTCACCACCAGAGCCCACCAGAGTCCACCACACAGCAGGCCACTCCACCCAGACACGCTTGAGGCGAATACAGACCACCACACATTATGTTTAAAGCCAGTATATATATAAAACAACCGCCAGGTGCACCTGCCCCAGGATCACGCAGCAATTCCAACAGCTGGCTGGGAGAATGTGAGATGAGGATGGCCCCGAGAAGAGGCAGGAGCTTACCTTGCGTCAGTCATCCGCTATTCCTCACACAGAGAAACCCCGTCTCCACCAAACAAACCGGTCCCTTCCCAAACAGAGGCTTTAAAACCAGATGACAACACAAGCTCCCCGTCTGGCCGTCTCTCTCTCTCTCATCCTCATGCCATTCAACGATGCAGCACAGACTCGAGGCCACGCCCACCCCCGGGCTCACTGCCCCATGACGTCAGGGAGGAGCGTCAGATAACCCCGCCCCTTCTGAGAGACGGCTTTCTCACCTGCTCGCTCTCTTCTCTCACCGTCTCTTTTCTCTTCACTCTCTCCATTCTCTCTCTTCTTTCTCTCTCTCCCCCCTCTCTTTCTCTTCTCTCTCCTCTCTTTTCTCTCTCTCTTTTCTTTCTGTCTTCTGTCTCTGTCTTGTCTCTCTCCTATCTTTCTCTCTCTGTTACTCTCTTCCCTCTGCTTGTTTCTTTCTCTCTCTTCTCTCTCTTTTACCTGCCTCCATCCTCTGCTGCCTTTCGGGGCAAAACAGAGAGAACCACTTGTATTCACGTGTGATTATCCTGATTATGCGACATTTCAACAATGTATGCAAATTGAAAATAGTCAGTATGAATAGTGTCTTCATGTTTGAGCTACAATATGTGGCGCAGCAATGACTTGCAGCCGTTGTACATTTTGCTGTCAACATGAAATCATATAGTGGCATGTCCAGAAATCCACTTTAAATCAAATTTGAAACCACCTAAGAATGTGGCTTCAATCCTTCTGGAAGAAGTCAGATTTCCTGAGGTTTTCTGTTCAGCCAACAGGAAATGTGTCCTGCTCAAGTTAGATATGCTGAAAATTCAGATCTGAGCTGCTTGTATGAACAAGACCTTAGAGCTACAAAGTATTGACAGCTATAAAGCAGTTTGACAAAATAGTGTTGTGTCCAGGAATCTAATTACAGGTTTGAAAACACCTATGAATGTTTCTTTAACCTCACAAGGTGGTGGATGGTTAGGTTTTTTAAATTCCTTTTTAAGTCTGAGCTTACATTAATGTGAGCTGCTAAAACACTCTGACCACTAACAAGGCCCTGAGACCACAGGAGTAACGTTGGTCCGGCCCACCTGTCAATCACCTCCAGCCAGAGGGGGCGCTACCAACAACAGGCTGATCTGAGACGACACATAGCTGATACCAACAGAACAAAACAACCTGCAGGATCTGCAGCAGACCACCCCATACAGACATGTTTAAATATACATACTGTTTTATATGTAGAAATATATTCAATTCACATGTTTTCAGTGTGTCTTGAATAAATCATTTTCACCTTTCCCTTTTGATAAATAATGGAAATGGGAATGAAAAGTTAAATATTGTAATATGACATGCATATATTTGTTTGCATGTTACACAGACATCCTCGCACTTACTGTAGGATGTGAAAAGACAGTGGGGGTATAAGGGCTCTCCCTGGGAAGCCTGCCTTGTTCATACATGGAGGGAAAACAGAGAGACTTACACTCTCACCCCCTCTGCTGTTCAGGGCCTGCAGTAAGTCTTAGTTCCTTGGCATTTGTTAAAAAATAAGTGAGATTACAGTGGTTAAAGGAAAGTATTATGGTCAAGGGTACCTATAATAAAAGTTAGTACATTACAGTGGATAAATGTAATGATTTAAAATATTTTAGCTGCACTATAAACACTCCCCGCCTCTGTTTACATACCTTTAAAGAGGGGTGTAATGATACACTCAACCCAGAACTCAGTTCAGGGTTCATGGTTTAATATTCTCACCGTATTGTAAACACAAATTGAAGGAAGAAAAAATATGTCTGTGTTTACCGGTGGCATAATCTACTAATGACACTAGAGCTGAGAGGAGTGATGTGTGTGACATGTACCAGGCTTTTGTTGATGGTGCTGGTTATTTATAAACTTTGGTGTTGAGATAATGCAGTTGAATAAAATATCACACTTATAGAGTTTGCATTCTCCACAATACATTGCCACACATCCACATTGCACACTGCTGCATTTTCTGCACTGTGATATATCTGTTTTTTGATGCATCATCACACCCCTATACTTTAGACATATATGTTGCATGAAATCTGTGGAGATCATCTGTTGGTATTGTGTGTTATCTGGGACCAACAGAATGGCTCATACTGTAAAGTCCCATTGACCACTAAAAACAAACAAGATAAACCACAGTTTGCTGTTCAGAAATTAACACATTATACTTCAATTATTCAATAAGTCATAGAAATTAATAATTAGATGCATCATTATATACTTTTAAAAATAGCAATGTATCATTCATAATGCAACTCCTAATTATGAAACACCAGAGTAGGCTAATTTTTTTAAATTATTTATGAATCTGTAGTTTCCATGTATTTCTTCGAACGACTGTGGCCTTTTTGTAGGAGTCTCAGCACCACATGAAAAGGTGTAAAAATTAAATGTGGAGCTAGATGTATTAATTTGTTTATTTAAAAAAAAACTTGCTACTGGTACTTTAACAAATGAATGTATGACTGCATGACTGGTCAACTGAGAGGTCATGGAGGGTGGGCAGAGTGGTGGGACGGTTGGGGAAGAGCAGAGCTGGAATGGGGAAGGATTCTTTCTGTTATGTATGGTGACCTTTACTTTGAGTGTTTGTCATTTATAACTAAAGTGGAAAACGGGGATTAATACAGAGATGATCCAAAAGTAATGGGATCAACTGTGGGCTGTATGTACACTTGTACTGATGGACAGGCTGGGCTTTCGTAACTAAGCAGAACTATGTTGTAAAAGTGCTTAAATATCAAACAGCATGGCTGGTCTGGAACATAATCTGAGTTATGCAAGTTAGTTAATCTCTCTATCCCCCCCCCCCCCTCTCTCTATTTTCCTCTTTTTCTCCCTCTGTCTGAATAGGATCAACTTGATTTCAGAGTAAAGCAGAAACGCCTCTGTAACTTTACAACAAAGACAGTCTAGATTATAGAGCTGCGTAACGCACAGACCTGGTTTAAATGTGCTGACCATAACATTTTACATTAAAAAAAAACAAAACAAGAAGAATAGACCACAGATCATTCTTTGAAAGCGAAACCCTAGAATAGGTGGTTCCCTAAGCTCCATTGACCAATCCCCTTCTCGGTGAGTGGCCGAGCAGGTTGTGTGGTGGGCCGGAGCTGTGGTTGGCATGCGGGGCTGCAGTGACCCACTTTGCTAAAGTGGAGGTGAATGGGCTTTCTGTGAGCCGCCAGTGAGCTTCAGAGAGCCGCGAACGATGAAGGCAGGACTGGCGCCTCTTTTTTTATCCTGCTGTCTTCTTTCTGTCCGAGCGAAGCCCTCGTCCGTGTCCTGTCCCAGCGGCCAGTTCCCGTTAAAAAGCCAGTGTGTGCTCTGCCATCCCACCTGTGCCGAGTGTGAGGGTCACGAGCTGTTCCAGTGCACTGCCTGTGGTCTAGGTAAGAGACACAACATGATACTTTTCATCCTCTAACAGGTGCTTCCATCAACAAACCTGTGGAAGTAGCAGCACGATGTGCTGCCCTCCATGCACACTGATTTAACACGAGCAGCTCTTAGCTTCTTATCCTCTCGTTAAATTGTCTTATGTACATGACAGTAATATAACTGTGTTACAAAAAAAAGAATTTTATTTCTGTTTAGCAAAAAATGTTTTATAATATTTTATTTACAAAGAAGTGGGTGAAGTAGCCTACACCCACCCTCCAGTAAATGTATTACAACTCCTGTGAAGTGATCCTAAGTTACTATAAACGTCTTCCCAAAAAGCAGCTAAAGTACTACATCAGTAATTGAATCTTGTTTTATTTATCTCTTGTTGGTGCACTCTTTGTTTAAAAAATAAAGATAAAGCTTAAAAGTCACAGATGAGAGAAATCACAAATCAGTGCAACATAAATATTATTAAATATTATTGTCTATATTGCCTTTGTAAAACTATGTATAATCATTTGAAAATATAAATTCGTCCTAATTTTACTTTAGTACACATCACTGAGTAAATGGAACTAATTACTTCTCACCCTGTTTCTCTCTTTCTCTTTCTGAGTGAGATGTAGTTTGGGACATCTGTTCATCACTGAAGTAGTTTGGATTAAGCTAGTCTTACTCTTGATTGGCCATGCAAATCGTTATCATAAATATCTTTTAAAATTTCTCAGAAAGATGGAGATGGACCATTTGTTTTTTCCCCGTCGCATTACGTAGGATACTAAGAGTGGGTTCTAAAACCAGATCAGAATTATTAGTTTGAGAAGCTTGAGGGCGTTTTTGGGTGTTTTCGGAGGGGGGGAGGGGTATTTGGGGCTGTTTGCTTTTTGAGTGCGGGGAACACTATTGTGTAGGTTCACAAAAGCAACCATTCCAAGGAGCTGCTGCCAGTGCACTCTGCCCAGCTGCTGGGATGAAACAATGAGATGGCTCACATGGCCCTTCCCATTTTTCGAAGCAACAAAAGCAGCCTTACCTTAGAACAGAGTTTGTTTAATGCCCACAAAAAGGAGTCTGGATCAAATGGATCTTACATGCAGTATTATAATTGCTTAAACTTTTGGTGGGGCCACCACTGGCTGTGAAGGTTGTGATTTTTAGACTTTCCTAACATGATAGGAGGCTGTTTTAGTTAGAGGCTGTAGGCTGTTTTAATTAGATACATTATCTGTCTTTGTACAATGTATTTCCTCTTCACCATTAAAAAAACAGTTAACACCAAACAGAAGGCCATTGTTATGCTGTGAGAAAGGGCCCCAGGGTATCTGATACTGATGCTTTAGTATGTGCTGCTGCTCTCCATGGCGGCCGTCACCTTTCCTTTGCCTTGGAGCTGCTTCATGAAGTTAAAAAATGTCAAAGAGTTAAAGACCAAACTGTAGAAGAACTTCTCATACGCAGTGCTTTATGAGTTGCTTTGCTTTAAACACTTTGGTTTAAAGTTAGGCAACTATTAACTTAAGTCTGTCAGGTTACTGAAAGTCTCAGGAGGGGAGAAGGGTGGAAAGTTACATGGCTGAAGGTGACATGCAGTCCGATTACTGGCTCTCTTGGTCAAAAATCAAACCTTTAATCATGAATATAATGGAAAAACAAAAATGCAAAAACAGCTCATTTTGAGTTCACTGATTTCACCTGACTGTTTTTCACAAAACCAACTCATCTACATACACTGTATGGACAAAAGTGTTTGCGCGCCTGACCATTACATCAACAAGAACTTTAATGATGTTACATTCAAATACATAGACTTTAACTTCATGGAGTTAGTCCCCCCTTTGCAGCTGTAACACTCTTCTTGCAAGGTTTTCCACTTGATTTTGGAGTTTCTGTGTGAATTTATGCCCAATTATTTATTCTGTAGAGCATTTATGAGATCAGGCTCTGGTGTTGGACCCACTTCTCTGGCTCGCAATCTCTGTTCCAGTTCATTCCAAAGGTGTTTGATGGGGCTGAGGTCAGGGCTCTGCATGGGGCAGTCAAGTTCTTCCACACCAAACTCACCCATCCATGTCTGTATGAAGCTTGCTTTGTGCACTGGGGCACAGTCTTGCCGGAATAGAAAAGGTTCTTCCTACACTGTGTCCACAAAGTTGGAAGCATGGTTTTGTCCGAACTATCTTGGTATGGTTGTCCTTCACTGGAAGTAAGAAAGTTAGCCCTGAAAAAACCCTGAAAAACAGGTGTGTCCCAATACTTTTGGCCATATAGTGTATATCCACATTAACCCTACATGAGTTTATCCCTAGTCGATCATGATAAAGATTGCATAAAAAGCAGGAAAGACACAATACAAGTGATGTGCTTTTGACACAATACAAGGGAATTTGCTGTGTATGAGGTTATGTAGCCAAAGAACAGAAAAAATTTAAAGGTCGTTTTTATCCTCAGTGTGAGATAATTAACTGATAAAGAAAAACCTGTAGTATTTAGAGAAAAGGTTTTTTTTTTCACTTTAAAAGTATTTTTCATACACATCATTTTCAGAAATGGTTCTTTAATTACCTTCAGTTGAAAGGTTCTTTGACAAACCAAAAGTGGTCTTCTATGGTACACCTCTAAGGAAGTCTGTTTGGTGATATTTGAACATACTGAGTGTAGTGCGGTGCCACTGGACATTGTCAAGATCATTTGACAATAACTGATTTTAAAAATCAATTAACGAAAGGTCCTTCTAACTGACCTGTTTGGTTTAAAGTCATTTAAAATTCACCTACTCATCTTCATATGACCTTTGTATATCCATGAATGCGTGGTTTCACTGAAGCAAATCTAGGGCTGTTCCAGTCAGGCCCGTCCTCATCTCTAACTGTCAGATCGTGAAATACGAATCATAATCAGCTTCCTTAGTAATGACTGTAGCAAATTTCAAGCTTGAAAAAATAACTGCTCCTCTTGGCCCTTTTCTTCAGAAGGCTGCAGCAACTGCTGTTCTTATGACATTTTCATTCAGATTGACAGTGTGTAACTCTAAGGCTTTCTCGGCCGCCTCAGGATGTGCGCACTGCGGGTGGCTGTACATCCATCAAGTATGCAAAACAAGACCACGCCACCAATGACTCTCCATCACTCTTGATTGCCCTTGTGTACTTTTCTTCCAGTCCTGCCAAACACTGTCAGTCAGAGCACCCTCACTGATGCTATTTAGAGAGAACACCATGACTGACACAAACAGATGACTGCATTTAATTTTGAAGGGTTATTAGTCTTTATTATTGTGTGATCAGATTTAGGATGTGTTGGCATGTGTAGTATATTATGTAATGGGTATTCACAGTTTCTGTTGTGCGTGTGCGTGTGTTTCTGTGTGTGTTTAGGCTAGTGCTGCTTATTTCACTCCGCGAACTCTCTCACACTTGGCTATGACTGTTCTCACAGCACAGAGCCCTAACTCCTCTTAATGATCAGCTGTATTTGATCCTGTGTTGTAATTTCTTGATCCGCATACACAGCAGGGTCCATGAAGGCTTGAAGGTGTTTAGACTGTGGGAAGAGGTTGCCCTTTAACACCGATCTGGGACAGCCATCTTTTTGTTAGTCTTTTTGGAAGAAAATCTGCAAAAGAAACTCAGACCAGTGTACAAGGACACCTTCTAGCAGCAGGCCTGTGTAGTGGAACAGGATCAAAAAGCAGTAGGCAATAAGAAACTTATACCCACGTTTGTTGCTATTTTCAGATGAGGATGGGAGGGAGCACTTCCTCTACCAGGGCCACTGTAGAGCCCACTGTCCTCGGGAGTTCTACCCAGATCGAGTGCAGTACAGCTGTCGGCCCTGCATAGCCAACTGTGAAATTTGTGCAGACGACCACGTCTGTGCCAAGTGCAAGGAAGGATATAAGCTCCAGAGTGGGCTCTGCCTGACAGAGCTGTGTGGTGCAGGTAAGTGTAGAGTGAATAGTTCTATGTGGGAGATCAGTTCCGAAAATTTAGAATCAGTGTTTTTAAAACTATAGAACCAATTTTGGTGCAAATTAAAAGTCTGGGGTTTCAAGAAAGGAGTCAATGAATCTAGAATGCCTCATATTTCAGGCATGGTGATCAAAACTCGGAACAGATGACTTGCATAACTGAAAAAACATACAATATGATGATGATGTTTATTTCTTGCTGTTCCCAAATTACTTGAAATATTAAATAAATACGGTGTACTATGTAATATTTCAATAATGTATATAAGAAAAATGTTTGAGATATGATGAATGAATATACGGTAGTATGCTGCAGCGGTCGTGTTTTTGTCATAAACATAATTGCTAAGAGCTGGTAAGTCACCGATGGTGGGATTTTTTTTCATTAGCTGATTAACTAACCCGATTTTAATGTTAAACCACTGGTTTGTGTTGGTCAGCTTTGTAAAAGGCGTTGTCTGTTCATATCAGGTATTAAGGTGCTTGATCAATCGTTCCACTCCTTGTATTTCAGGCCAGGTTCAGGATCCAGACTCAGGAGAGTGCATTGACTGTGAGACTGGCTGCAAGACCTGCTCTGCTGGTAAATCTTATACCCTTCATATTCAGGCTTTAACAATTCCAGAAAAAAAAAAACTCTACTGGCCTTTGCAGCATAAATGTGACTAATGTTTTTAAACAGCTTGAGTATTTATGAACCACTCTATGTCAGAATTGCAAGATGGCATACAGTATTTATAAAGTATATGGTATTAGATTGACAAAAGGTTCCTTGTGTGACGTTTGTTTATAACGTTGTTATCAGGTATCATTCACAGTAATGGAATTAGTCGCCATATACATGTTCTAATAATAAAGATCTGATACCCTCAGAGTGCAAGTAATAATTTTTAAAGATGTGTCTTATATTACGATCTAGTGAATAGTGACATGAACTGTTCATACATACACACATGTTGCTTTTAACCTTATTAATGTTAATACATGCTTATACATGTGTCCTTATGTAGGAAGCCTCTAAATTAGAGCCACTGTTTCCATGTGGATAGTAGTAATGACCCTTTACTGTGATGTTATTATTTTAAATGGGCTAATTTATTATGTTGCCTGTTGTCCTGTTAGTGATTACTGTGTTTCTTGTACCAGATGACCCGGAGTACTGCAACAGCTGTGCTGATGGCTACTTTCTGTGAGTTTACTTACTGCTTTTAATTTGCCTCTGAAAGACTTGTGCAAATACTTGTTCGGGTGTTCATGTAGTTTCTTGGTGCGGGCAGACTGTGTCCCTCAGGCAGTGTGAGGGGAACAGAACCGTGATTGTGTGCTTTCTCCCCCATGTTGTGGCCTCTCGCTGTCATGTGCATCAGGTTTCCCTGAGCTCACTGTCATGCCTGGTTACCTGAGATCCATCCCCTTCTATCCTTCAGTGTAAAGCTTTCACCCACCTCTTATGAGCTTTTTGTTTCTTTCTTCCACCTCTCTCCCTCGCTCATCGCACTCAAACTTTTTCTGGAGCTTAGGTTCATTGCCAGAAGCCTTAGAAGGTGCAGGGCGTTTAGGCGGCATCTTAGGGCTTTAAGAAGAACAAAACGAACAACACGAGTACACGAGGGCAGCAGCCAACATATGGTTGCTTCGTATTTTATTTAGCTGAATTTATATTTGAATTCATATTTATGCTACAAAATTAGTAAGTTATATTTTTCTTAAAAATTTAGCACAAAAATGCGTTGAAAAAATTATATATTGCCTTGAATAAAGCCAAAAAAGAAAAATGTGGAGGATATCAGCGGTTTCCACGATTTTGCGGGGGTGGGGGGTGGGGCTCCCCGAACAGTTATTAGTTAGGTTCGAATTCTGAACCGCGAATTAGTGGGGTTTTACTGTGTCACTCTCCTTGACAAATACAAGACATGTTCACGCTACACCACATGTATCATGATATTTTGTTTTTCCGAGCTATTTGAACAAGTTTGAACAGGCAAAAATGTCATTTGTCCAGTGTTCTAGAAGTACTGATGATACTCAGGACATACTGAAAAAGTGTGTTGTGACCTAATTTATTGTGACAAGCTATTTAAATGACTGGATTCAGCTACTTTATGAAAAACCTATTGCTGACACAATGAGTGCTAAAACGCACACAACCACACAATATGCAAACATGTAATTGCCAAAGAATAGTATTGCTAGTAGGAACATAGAAACAATGCTATAAGGAAGCCGCAAGCAAACCTAAGGCCATCATGTTTAAAGCCAAACATTAACCATAGGGGTTTAAAGTTCCCAAACGTACTTGTCTATGGTGCAGTGACAACTAGTTTTGCTGGAATGAGCTGAGCTAACATCCAACAAAATAAATAATCTGCTCCGCCCAGTCAGATGAAGAGCTCCCACACATTTCCTTTCTAAAAGTGATCTAAATTTTCAAATTGTATGTTTGATGAAACTTTATGTGTATTCGCTGGAAATGGTAACATCACACTTATTCTGTTTAGGTTACAGTTGAATCCCTGTTCAGTACCTGACATCCCAAGTGGCCTTTTCGACTGCAATCAAATCCTCACAGCAACTTCTGCTGAAAGAGTACGCTGTATTGAAAAAAACACTTTTGACAGAGCTCTAAATATTTCCCCTTTTCTTTTGAAAAGGGAAAACTTAACCCATATTACATATGGCAGACAATTTTTTTGCCAGAGCAACTTCTAATCTCTCATGTTAAAGAGGCTAATGCTGCATTTGGAGTTTTGCCCAGGGACACTTACTGGTATAGAACAATGTGCTCTCCCTGCTGGAAGGAGGGCCAAGGTGTTACCCACTATGCCGTACAAGCTACAGAAGGTTAAAGTTATCATCATTATTTCTACTGAGCAAACACCGTGTCTCAAAAAGTATGTGATAAATAATCGGCACCACTGGGTCTGATGAAGAGCTCCCACACACTTCCTAAAAATTATCAAAATTCTCCAGTTATGTATTTAATAAAACATTATGTGTATTCACTGGATATTACAGTTGATTCTCTGCTCAAGAACTAAAAGTTCTTGGGCGAGACTCCCAATGCTACAATAGTTACCTCTGTAACACAATTAGACTGTTCTGGATAATAATGTCTGACAAATGCTGTAAATGTAGAGCTGGCTGAGCTTCTTCTTTAAAATATTTTATTGTAAAATTTTTATATTTGCTGGATGAATGAACAAATCTGTGTGGCTAAACACATTAATCTTAGTAAGCTTGACTACAAACTCAAAAATCCTTATGCATCATGTTACCTTGATATTTTAGATTTTATGTATTCGGTTGGTAGTCGAAACGTAGCACTGATAGACAAAATCCCAAATATCTGTGTCTGTTTTTTCTCTCCTTCTCTCTGTGGTTTTGAGTTTTCAGTAATGAGTGTGCACTCAGAGATGAACCGTGCCGGGACATTCTGCATGCTTTCATTGTGCTTGCTCTGTTGCTGTGGAGGCTTTGTCCACTGTCATACTAAAGTGGCTCGCTTAAAAGTGAGGTAACTAGTTGAAACAGAGACAAAATCTTTTTAGGGGCATACAGTAGTCTACCTGCTGTTAATTTTGATCGGTTTTGTGGTTTTATGCTGAAATTATTTGAGATGATAAATGCATAGGTTAATCCTAGTAAGAAGTGTGAGATACTAAGACTTAATGCCATAGGCTAACAATGCTGATACATACTTTTCCTCAGCCAATGAGCAGATGAGTGTTTGCACGGAGGGATCCCTTCCCATCTCTGGTGTTCTCTGAATTTAGGACAGTGTGTGTGTGTGTGTGTGTGTGTGTGTGTGTGTGTGGAGAGCCCTGGTCTAGTTCAGCTATGATGAATGTGTTGTGGTACTCCTCGCCTAATTCCAGCAGCACAGCAACACAGCAGGAGGTGCCTAGCAGGCTAGAGCCCCCACACGTCTTCGTGTCTGGTGAAGACGAGAAAAGTAGACGTTACGTCATGTATCGGTCTCTCTCTGCTCTGTCCTTTAAAAATGAACTCATCTTTGACACTGTCTTGTATGTGACTTCATTGTAATACAATCCCCATACAGTTCAACCAGTCAATGCACCAACGTCGATGACCTGTCACTTCTTTTGAAACCCAATACCCAGAAGGCCGTTTGAACTGTTTTAGTGAATGGCAGGCACTTTTCTTTCTGCAGTCTACAAATATTTGCTTCACTTCAATAATCTCCTCTGCCTAACAAATCAGAGAGAGTTATGACAGATCCTCACATGTTTGAGTTTGAAGGCTTCATTCATGGTTCAGCTCTGACACTTTGATGGATGAATATTGGTAAGGATAGTGCAGCAGGTGCACTGTTGCTTTGAGCTATTGCTCTATTCTCCATACTCAGGGTGGAGGAACTTACCATTTACTCATCGCTCTATGGCAGAGTTCAACAGGCTGCCTGCTGTGGGCGTCCCAGTCCTCTCTTTATGCTATTGTTTAGCCTGGAAGAAGAACATGTGAGCTGGAGTTCAGCTTTGATTGAAGTACATGAACATAATGCAGATTTTAATTCTGATGTTCTTTTGGCCATCCATCACAGTCTTCAGAAATTTAAGACAACCACTTGTTTCAGAAAGACCTGTCAACTCAGATCATTTGCCAAAATGAGCGAAGACAGGAATAAGAACTTATCTTTTTCTCCACATTTGCAAGTTCATATATATATATATATATATATATATATATATATATATATATATGTGTGTGTGTGTGTG
>JBBPCX010000135.1:9855189-9865272 GCA_037974365.1 Hydrocynus forskahlii
GGCGTGTTTGTGTGTGTGTGTGTGTGTGTGTGTGTGTGTGTGTGTGTGTGTGTGTGTGTGTGTGTGTGTGTGTGTGTCCATTTTGGCACAGGTCCAGTTTTTGAAGGAAGTCGATGGTTCATGGCAAGAACCAGCATTTAAACTTGTAAAATCTTTACAGTCAAGATGGTAAAGCATACTTACACAGTATGGTGGTGAAATATTTTTTTGTTGTAAGGCTAAATAGGTGGTTTTAGATTGAACTGCCTTTGTGACCAGCCTGAGACAGTTCTGACAGTTTTGGAAACTTTGGACCATAATACCCTAGATAGCAGCAGTAGGGACGACACCCTACTCATATGCCAACTGCACGTATATGGTAGTAGCACAGGTGAAACACAAGAGAAGAAAATATACCTTTTTAGTCCGATTTTTTCAGTGCACAGAACTTGTCGAGGGCTTCTTTTTGAGTAACCTCATTTACTGGCAAAAACAAGAGGAGCTGTTGGATGACCCAAGCACAATGTCGTCCTAATTTTGCAATGCGGAACTGTCATCAGAAAATCTTTATTGTGTAAGCTTTCTGGCAGCACACATTAACATAAATCATGCTGCACAATCTGTCTCAGATTTTGGCCAATATTTTATTTGCAGCATCGCATGCAGTGTAACAAAATTAACACACAAGGTCATTTGGATTTCTTTCTTTACACCCTTAGGATTAATATTCAGCAACTGCATGGCCTACAGTACAACAGGCTGAATTATTCTTAGGTTACACAGCTATGTAATTGTCACATTGTCTCCTCCTCCATATTGAGACAGGCGGCACAGACGCAGATTTCCATTTCTTATTATACTTTATTTAGCAAAGGAAACACGAGGGCCTAACCATAAATCAACAAGCAAACCAAGGAGAAAGGAGTAACCACAAAACCAGGTTGCATAACGGTGGATCGACAACTAAGGTCTACTAACAGAACTAAATACTAAACTCAAAAACCCACAATCCAGTAGAAACTAAACATTACTTTGACTGGGCACACTGGTCAGCTGACATACAGAATACACAGAAGGGTTAATGAGGTGTGAGTTATGTAATAGCTATAGTTTTGTTACTTTTTCCATTTGTATTCTGTGTTCTCTTGGTCTTTTGTAACATTTGTGCCATGTGTGGGTGTAATAAATTTTGCATTTTGCTGCCATTGTGTATTACCCCTTTTAGCTGTGCAACACACAGAATATGAAAAACAGTTAAATAATGTTTTTGTATAAATAATGTAATTAATGGTTCAGTCACTAGTTTAGGGTTGTCTACAGTTTCTTATAGCGTAACCATAACTTAATACTTTTAGTCTAAATACTTAACATGTCCTATGTTTTCAATGTTTTGTGTGTGTGTGTGTGTGTGTCTGTTCATGCTATACATTAGGAAGTGTGTGAACCCTGTGACACGTCCTGTAAGCACTGTACCAGTGCTGGGCCCGAGAGCTGTCTGACCTGCCATGTAGGTTTTGGTCTTCTTGCTGGGGCCAGTCGATGTGTACCCTGCTGCCAGCCTGAGGAGGCAGCCAGAAACTGCTGCCTGTGTGACTCTACTTCAGGTGTGGGCTTTTTAGTCTGCCTTTAAGATGGGAATGGTTTGTTTCTGAGAAGTGAGAGGAGAGATGCAGTTAGAAACCTGCTGCCTGAGGGGATCGCACACTACCTGCAGAGTGATTAACCGATCTTTAAACTAATAAATCTCTATAATATCAGTCTTATTGCTTCCAGAAATACTTGAAATTATGGGTACATCATCTAAAATGGTCTTTTTAGTTTATAACATTTTAATCTACATTACAAGTTATATAGTGAACATAAAATATGACAAGTCCTGGCAAACTTTTGAAGTTTTATGGGTTTATGGTTTAGATTACTACCACCTCTGCTTCTTCCGTGTGAGAAAGTGTCAGCTGTCACTGGAAGCTGTCAAAACTTGTCGGGATGATGTACAGTGGCTTTTAAAAGTATTCCACATCCTTAAAAGCAAGCGGTAAATGGAAATTGGTCTAGATTATAAATTACATTTACGTAGATTGTTCCAGACAGTATATTATTATTGTTGCAAACCAAATGCACTATTAAAGGGAATGAAGTCCCATTGTATGATTTATGCTGGGTTGTACTAAATAGGGAAGTTTCTACCAAGCTTTAGTTTTTCTTTTTGCAGGCTGTCTTGCTATATCTCCTTGTATCCTTCAGTTTTAAGATGGCCACTGCCTAGTTAAAAAGCATATTTTTGATATTATTCAATTTCAGTTGAGTGGCCCTATTTTTGTACTGATGCCAATATCATCTTCTAACACCATTGAGTTAAAGCCTAGCACTGTACAGACAAGTCCCACTGTACAGACAAGTAACTGGCAGCGTCCTTTTTTGTAACAGCTCTGTGTTTGGAGGCTCCTGTGCGAGCAGACAGCCAGACTGAGGATGACGAGATGAACCTGAGGTCTCGGGTGTCTCAGCGCTCCTCTGCTACCCTGCCTGTTTCTCTTGTACTGGCTGTAGTCTTGGCACTGGCTGTGTTTGCTCTGGTGCGGGCTTATGCCAGGAAGAGGCTGTGCTGGAGGTGGCCCTATGAGAGACTGAGTGGGGCTGTCAGACCGGACCCCCGGCCCATGCCCCATGGCGTCCCTGAGCCAGAGGACAGTGGAGATGAGGCAGACGTGGTGTACACCTGTCGAGACGGATCCATCTACCGTCGCTGCAGCTTCATCCACGAGCCTGACACAGAGGAAGAGGAGGCTGAGGAGGAGGAGGCCACTGAGAACACACACCTCAACAGAGCCTAGTCTATTCTAGTGGAAGCTGTGTCAAAACATTCTGGATCAGAAAACAGATACTTTTTAAAATCCGTATTAATCTAAACTGTGTATCTTTATTGCATTATTGTATTTTTGGTTCTTTTTTATTGACTGTAATTAGTAAAAAAAACAGTTTTTGACATGCAAATAATTTGAATGTAAGATATATTGTATGTGTAAGCAACACCTTTTTATGTTTGAGAGTTGCAAAATGTGGATAGGCTTTAAATGCACTGTATATACGGTTATTCTAAGATGACATTTACTAAATAGAGCTGTACTCAGAGATATAACATAAAACAGTGCCATACTTTTAATTGTTATGAATAAAAGGAGAATCAAATGAATTAAAGGCAGTGAGTTTGAATTAACAAATTTCATATTGTCTCTGGAATTTATTTTCATTGTATCATTGATTTCTTTTCTTCGAGTATTGATTTCCTTAGAAAAGTTAAAAAATTAGTCGAAAGGTTATAATGTGTCACTAATTTTTATAATCCAAAGTATAACTGCATTTGGCTTGTAACTTCAGCCAGTGATTTGATATTTTACATTAGTGCGAATATATTGTTCTGTCTTTCTTGGAATGACCCAATAAAAACAGTATCAATCATCAAGCCGGTGCAGGCATCTCTTAAAATAAATGTGTGTGTAGTAGATATAACATTGGTTTAATGGTCAAGTAGACAATAATGCTGTCAGGTAGTTTATGACAGAAAAAGAACATTTTAACCGAATAGTTGTATAAAAATTGTTTGCAATTGGCAACAGAATTCAGTGGCTACACTTGAAATGCTTTTTATGACACAAAGACTATTGAGCAACAATGTAAAGTTGGTTTAGGTGCAGGTGTTAAGGGAAGGGCAGGGCTATTTGCAATAGCCTCACCCAATGTTCAGACAGCACAGAAAGTCACTATTGTGCAATTGTTCTTAAGAAATTTATTTTTGTTAACCTCCGATATAAAAATAATAGAATAAAACTATTTTATTAAATATTATCATGGTAAGAAATATCACTAACATGACTGATTCTCCTAATCTGAAGTACACAGTGTAATCAGTGTGTAGTAGGAAGTTTACTTGTACATTTACATTTATGGTATTTAGCAGACGCTTTTATCCAAAGCGACTTCCATTCCCTAACTACAGGGGACAGTCTCCCTGGAGCAACCCATGACCTCTTGGTCCAGAGGCAAGTATCCTACCCACTGAGCTACCACCACCCACTACCAACTTGTATGCAAGTATCTCCATCATCCTTTAGTGTCAAGTGGTGATTAAGCTTTAGCTAGATTTTTAGTAATATTTTACATGGCTTGAATTAATCAGTATTTTGAATTGATTATTAATTGGTTTTCAATCAAGGAGACGGTTTAACATATATCTGCCCATGTCGTTTCTCTCTTAATAATCACGTATTGCGTACCTGCCACATCACTGACTCCTAAAAGTACCTAGCATTTTACAGCAAAATCCCACAATATAAACATATAAGGCAGTATATACAGTACTGCACAGATACCACTTTTTAATTTGATTAACTCCCTGTCAAAATGTCTGTTAGATACAAGCTATTTTTTGTGTCATGAAATATATATTGAAAACATTATACAACTAGTAAAGTGGCGTTTGACAGATGCCCTTATCCTGAGCGACTTACAATCGCTTACAGGGAATGTCCCCCTGGAGCAACTGAGGGTTAAGTGTCTTGCTCAGGAACCCAGTGGTGGTATGCTGAAGGTAGGATTCGAACCCATGATCTCTTGGTCCAGAGGCAAGTATCCTACCCAATAGTTGACAGGAAAGGTGGGGGTGCGTTAAATTCCTTTGAATATCTCTGTACTGTGATGAAAAGCTTTCAAGGATTCAAAACGTTCTAATAAAATAATTTTAAAAAATAGAAAAGAGCACAATACTCCAGTCCTCAGTCCCTTACACTGGTTTACAGTCAAATAAAGAATCGAGTTCAACGTGTTGCTAATTGTTTATAAATCACTCAATGGTTTGTGCCCTAAATATATCACAGAGATGTTTCATGAATGTTTCAGCCAGGAAGATCTCTCAATGGCATCTAGTCATTATGCTGCCCACCACTGGAACCAGCTCTCCTTGGAAATCAGATCTGCTCTGACTGATTCCAGTTATAAAAAGAAACCAAAACTGTCCTGTTTTCCACTGCTTTCAGTGACCACTAAGATCTACCCAAATGCACTTCTGTCTGTATTGCTTTATTTATCATTGTTTAACTTAATGTTAAGTCCTACTTTTATTAATTGCATAGTTCCTTTTATTGCTTATGTTTCTTTCCATGCTTTATGCTTATTTACCTCTGTAAAGCACACTGAATGACCTCTGTATATGATAATGTGCTATTTCAACAAACTTGTTTTGCCTTGCCATGCCTCAAAAGTCTGACTGACTTTCTCTGTTTAAGAAAATCTCCTTCAAAGAATGTTTACTAAGGCTTATTATTTTGCTTGATTTTCTGGATCAGTTTAACAAAGTAAATAAACTTTGTTGTCTGCTTAGTTTACCTCACCTTATCAATTTTGGATAAGTCTCGTGTGCGCAGGGACATAAAGACAAAGATAGGATTGTGAAAAAATGGTCTTATTTAACAACTCAGTACTATCGCAACACAAATTATTGGATGAAGACAATTCATTCTCTGTCATGTCTTGGGGGCGAAGCTCCCTGAGGGGGTCACTGCCCCGGAGGACACAGAGGGCTCCCCTCAGATGCGCTCATCCCTTCTACACCCACCTTAAAAATTCATGCAAGACCCCACAGGCACGATTCCAGAGCGCCAGGAGGGTCCCAGGCCACTCCAGGGAGGCGGTGTAAAAAGCGGCCTCTGGTCCAGGACCGTAGGCCATCTAACTGGGGCCTTAGGGCTTGGACCTGTGACAAGGGCTGCAGGTTCAGGACTCAGGGCCGGCGTGGGCTGGAGCCTTGGTGCTGCTACAGGCTGGAGCCTTGACAGGACCCGCTGGAGTGGCAGGTGACTCGCCTCCCAGGACGAGCCGGACCGAGCGTGGGAGGATCAGCACACAGGAGTTCAGGGACCCCGTGGCCAGTGAACCTGAGTCGGGGTTTCCACAACCCCCCCGTCTCTTTCTCCACCGAGCCGTGGAACTCCCACCTCACCAAAACACGAGTCCCAGCAGGAGCCCATCTGCGGCTGGGTCAGAGGCGAGGGGGCTCGGGAACACCCCCAGAGGCAAGAGTGTTGGGGCATCCACCGACCAGATGCTCCAGGTGTCCTCTCCCTCCTCGTCCTTCGAGCTGATCCAACCCACTAGCCCCTGGGGGGTGAATTGACGCCTCCTGGTCGGCTCATCTCCGCCCTGGGTCCAGTGGGTCCCTCTCCTTGCGCTCGCCATGGGTTCCCACAAGCCCGTGGCAGCACCTGCTGTGCCTCTTGGTAGGTCGGTCCATCTGTCACATCTCGAGATCACAGGAATGAGGCTGGAACATGACTTCCTCTTCTGAACAGACTTTTTGAAAACACTAAAAACATCTCCTGAGAAGAATTGAAGCTGTAATAATGGTAGAAACACAAACTTTAACATATTGGATATACATTTTCCACTTTATTTCTGAAGCTGGAAAATTAATAACTTGTATTTAATAATTATTTGAGAATTATTCTTACTTATTTGTTTTTTCATTGCTTAAATGTTCACTCAACACCTCTGGTACCTACATTTACTACTTGAACTTTTATCCACTTGTTTGCTGAACAAGCAGCTCTTTCTTTTCCAAGACAAATATGCTTTCATTTCTTTACAGATGAAAGCCACACCTCCACTGTGAGATCATGAACTACGTAATTCAATTTAGCCCAGCCCTTGGTGTGCTTACAGTTATCACTTTACTTCCCTATTATATGGTGCTGTGTTCTCTTTAGTTTTCAGTTTTCTTTGGTGTCACACCAACTGCTGTGTAACATTCACCGGTTTTCTGATGTGGCTTTGACTTCCAGACCTCAGCTCCAGTTCAGCTAAGAGATGGCATTTAACAAAAAAAAGGTGCTGAGAAACATCTCCATTGTTTTTGTTAGTTTTTCAGTCACGTATCTTGTAATGAACAGTCAAAGAAAAGGTTGCAATCGGAGTGTGAAACTGGACAATGCACACCTCATAAAGCAGGATATTGGGGAATTAAAGGCTTGCTCAGCCATCTTCCAAGGAGACATGGATGGAGTACACAACCAGCATTTCAGAGATCTGCTTGCATCAAGGACAAAAAAATCTCTTTTATCAGAGTCCTTCTACCTAAATGCAACTAAGGACTGTGAAGCCTACATCAGCGACAGAGGGTTCCTAACAGTTCCTCTGAGCAAGGAAGAGAAAGAGTTCCCAATTGCTTACTCCATGGTGATCCATGAGAAGATTGAAATGTTTGAGAGGCTCCTCCGTGCTATTTACACTCCTCAGAATGTGTACTGTGTTCATATGGACCAGAAGTCATCTGAAATTTTCAAGGAGGCTGTAAAGGCTATTGTGTCTTGTTTCCCCAATGTGTTTGTGACCAGTAAACTGGAGGACGTGGTCTATGCCTCCTGGTCTCGAGTTCAAGCCGACATCAACTGCATACAGGACCTTCTTATGTATCCAGTCCAGTGGAGGTATCTGCTCAACACCTGTGGAGCAGATTTCCCCATCAAAACCAACGCGGAGATTGTTCAGTCTCTGAAACAGCTCAACGGAAGGAATAGTATGGAGTCCGAGCCCACGAATGACTACAAAAAGGGACGCTGGCTATATCATCATAATGTCACAACTACAGTAATTAGAACAAGCATCAGGAAGACCCCCCCACCCATCAAGACCCCCATGTTTTCCGGGAATGCTTACTTTGTGGCCACACGAGAGTTCATGGAGCATCTCTTCAAAAGTGCAGAGGTCATGAACTTCATGGAATGGGAGAAGGACACATACAGTCCAGATGAACACATGTGGGCTACTTTACAGAGAATGCACGATGTCCCTGGATCCAACCCACCCAATGAAAAATATCATGAATCAGACATGTTGGCCATTGCGAGGCTAGTCAAGTGGAGTTATCTCGAGGGGGACTTAATGAATGGAGCGCCATACCCACCATGCACAGGAACACACAGGCATGCAGTGTGTGTTTATGGTGCTGGGGACCTGAAATGGATAGTGAAGCAGAAACAGCTCTTTGCAAACAAGTTTGACCCAGAAGTGGACGAAGTCGCTATTAAATGCATGGAGGCTTTTTTGAGGTACAAAGCTATTCATGGTCAGTCACTACACAGCATTGATAAAAGGACTATAATAAAATAAACTGTTCATAGTAATTTATTCTCAGTCTGTAGGTCTATACCTATAGAAGATATTGCACGTTTGATTTTAATGTTATTTAATTTTTTTTCTACAGTTCAACTTCATTATGTAACACTTTGAACCTTGTATTAAACAGATAACCATGCTAGAGTCTGCACAATCAATATATAACACTGATAATTTATTGTAAGAATAAAAAGAAACTGGAGATGCTTGTGGGGCACAGATGTTTGTCATCAGTATAAACTCTCTTGTGCATCCCTTGAACAGAATAAAAAATTTTATCCATCTATAGGTTTTCTTGACTTTTCTTACATTAATGCTAGCCAGGTAGCACTGAATACTTAAAAATGTAGAAGATATTGCTTATGATGATGTTCCAAGTTCAGTGGATGATGTGTGCAATTACCAGTGCAGTTTATTCTTGGTCTGTTTTAATCCTTAATTTTGTCATAAATATCTTACTTTCTACTTCAGCTCCCTTAATCAATCCCACAAACTAGCAAGAGGAACCAGCAAGAGGAACCTAGTTACCCTAAACTGCACTGTAGCGGAGATGGAAAATCATCTTCTGTTTTTATCATTGTTTTTAACAACAGTTATGCACACAATATTTTTAAGATGAGCTTTTTATCGATTCAAATTACATTAAATTTATCTACTGCTTATCTCTATTATGTACAATAACAGAGTCAGTATAGAGCACTACTCCAAATCACTATTTGTGATTAGGAGTAGTTTATTACTTAGCAGTAATTTATTTATCTATAGTATTTAAAGCTGACTCACTTAATGACCATAGCACTTTGTATATGTAGTATAGTGTATTTTATTCATTATTATTATTCAGAGTTTTATTTGACTTAAATTTTACCTTTATATTCTTTTCTGTGTTTTTGTGTCTCTGTGTGACAGCGCAGTCATAACATAAGCAATTTCCTCAGGATCAATAAGCTTCCTAGCTCCCAGCAAACTAGAGGGCAGATAATAATGTTCCTTTGTCTCAAATGGCTGCGGCAGCGTCAGGCTTGATCAGAAATACAATAACTATTAAACAGTCTGAAATCAGAGATAAGATAAACCTTTATTAGTCCCACAATAAAGGTTTATCTTATCTCTGATTTCAGACTTATCTTATTCTGTCCTCTATCAATCTTTGAAATATGCAATGAATGCACCACCCACACTACAGAAAAAAGGGGTGTGGAATGACACTTGTTACTTAAACATTAGTCAGGGAAAGGTGGGAGAGGTTTCTAAAGTTGACAAAATGACTCTTCCAGTAACAGTATGGAGACAGGTAAAACGTCAAACAGAATTTGTTCTGCCTCACATACAACACCAGCAAATACAGTAAAAACGAACCACTTGTCTTCACACATCACTGATGGCACTTATAGTTTCTGCCTGAGAGATTTTGTCAGAAATGTCAGAAATTTCAAAATCTGTCACAGAAAGGCACCACACTGCAGTGTTTGTAAAAAACAAAAAAACAAACTGTCATCAGGCAGGGCCTGGACTGAGTACTAAGTTTGTCTCTGGCAGAATCAGACTGCTAGCAGCTGGAGATGTTTGAAGGGATGGGTTCTCTCTGTGTACTGTTCTGGATATGAGCCTCTGCTAAGCGTCATGAATGTAAACATAATTCAATAACACGGGCATCGTCTGTGACGTCACAACAAGCTGCTATAGCAACGTTTCAACTCGTTTGTGTACTTTTCATTAAAGGATCTGTGGAAAGACTGCGGTGAAGCCAGCCACGCTTTAAAAAATAGTGCACGTATTTTAGAAGGCTTACGGTATCCATTAGAAGACATACGCTGTTTAAGGGATCCCTTTATTTCTATATCCTCCTCATGTTTGACATAGGATAAAATCCCTAAATTAGTTAAGGCCACCACCAAACCACCGCACGTCACTTCAGTAGCTATCATACTATGTCCA
>JBBPCX010000135.1:9869423-9885223 GCA_037974365.1 Hydrocynus forskahlii
GGATATGGGTCACAATTTAAAAAAACGTGTAAACAGAAGGTCAAAAAAATCGGATATAGGCAACAAATCAGAATTGAACATCAAGACCTGCAGTGTAAACGAGGCCAAAATGAATCAAAACGTAAAATGACGCCCATTAGACGCCTGTAGACGCCCATTCACATGCACAGCATTGTGGCTAATTGATGAAAAACCATACTAACTTTCATTAAAATTCAGTTTAGGGCTTAATAAAACAAGCTTCAGTTCAAGTGTGTTTGAGACATACAGCCTGGTAGAGATAATGCAGATGGGTGGGATATGTGCTCTTTCGTGAAAAGAGTCCATTGTTAATCTTACTGCACAAAACACTGGTCTGCATACCTTTTGTCTGTCAGGAAGAATAGCTATATCCAGTAGGGGGCTGATAGGAGCCGGTTCAACACCCCTTGCCGGCACTACTACCTCCGAGTTAGCAAGATCAACAAAGAACATGGCAACAGCTGAGGTGACTATTTTACTGTTTATGGAGACAAAATGGCAGAAGCGAACGAACGCAGTGGCCTGTCATGGTTGATGTAGTCACACCATATCTCTACTCGGTTTTGCTGGCATTGTATAACATGGAGGTCACATTCTCAAAGGATTTACTAAAGGCAGGATAAATAGGACAGTAAACATAGTTTAAACCAAATATGAGGCCTCCCTGAGATCTGTTCATACAACTAGGTATTCTTATTTTTTGGAAATATTTTTGGGACCTGGATCGATTTTGGTGCTCTGTGCGTGACTGTGGTTAAACCTGATATACCTGAAGTTGACTACAGAAGTATTCAAGTTATCCCAAGAATCATTAATTCTTCTACCATGGCAAATGCTAGTTCAACTGGAAGTTCCACAAAGACAGCACAAATGGGTAAAAGTGCTGTGCAGGGCCGGGCAGGGTTGGACAGGGTGAGGCATGCAACTAGCTGTGAAGCATGCAATTCAGACAAACCCCTAACGTGACGGAAAGAAAAATGCACCACTTGTGACTGACATACTCCCATCGTTCCCTTTTTAAAGAGAAAGCAGCTTAGCTATACACACCACTCAGTCTGTACCATAGCAGAAACAGCGTCAGCATCCAAATCTGCAGATTTGGTTTGTTAAGCAAACCATTAGCAAGGTATTTTATTTGTGTCTTTGCGTCTGCCCATTATGGAGCAATGTGACAACATTACACAAACACGAACAATTAGTAACTTTTAAGTCTACTTCTTTAGAGTTCGCTCTAAAGATTGAGTTTTGTTACAGCCGGTTCTATGACGCAACATTTTTAGGTAAACCAAATCAGTAGTTTGAATGACAACAAGAAAATATCACTGTAAGAAGCAATGTTATATAAATTCAAGAAACAAAAGGTATGTATTGCACTGAAAAAGTGCGAATAAGAAGCATCTGCCAAAAAACTGTACATGCAGTGAGCAATTATAATAACAAGAGTAAGTGACCTTTCACAAACAACAACTGACAGCGAGCACATTCTGATCCGGCATCAAACAAGACATGCGTGATAATTTTTTAGTAATGTTTCTCGAAGCCAATTAACTGTTAGTTTTGTGCAGTACAAAAGAGACCTGGCAGAAGCCCTGGGGTGAATATACCGATACCTTTTACGTGTTTTCCTATTTTTTTCTTCATCAAACCTTAGAAGAAGGGCAGGAAAATTGGTTAAGGTATAAGATAGTCTCTGAAGGTTTGACAGCCAAGAGCAGCCAATCACACTCTCACACACACACACACACACACACACACACACACACACAGTTTAACAACAGAAAAGGCATGGCACCTTAAGCACTTTTATAAAGACAGAATTCTTGTTAATACCATTACAGAGATGCAAGGCTGATGAAGAGCCGACGGCTTTGGAAGTGAAGAAATTCAAAAGTCATGGTAACCCTGTCTCAGTTACAGTGGCTAAACTATACAGTGCCAAGGTTTCTTTTTGCTTTTATGCAAATTACACCATTGTCAAAATTACCAAGGGGCCCCCACAGCTGATACTCTGCATTTTGATGTAGTATACAAAATTCCAAACTAAATCCTGACAGATTGGATGTAGGTAAAAACATCAGTCCTGTTATTAGTAAATGATGTGCTCAGACATGTTCCTGTTTATCTTCAACCTATTAATACAATACATAACAAAATATAAAGACATAAAATAAGGTACCACTATGCACGATAAAACCAGAGAAAGAACCTGTCTTAATCAGAGCAGGTTTGACGCTGAGACTTTAGAAAGTTTTGAGCATTAATTGCTATAGCTTTCAAAATGGTTTTAAACCTGGACTTTGAATGTATTCTTTTCAATCTAATGTTTATTCCTCTTACATCATTTATATGTACATTCTTGTACTGTTTCGAGTCATTGCCTTACTACAGATACAAGCTGATCTCTTGTGCGACTCTCTCTTGTAGTTCCTTGAACGTAGCAGCTGGTTTTTGCTTTTAATGAATCAGTCAGGTGGTTTTCCGTATTCATGCTTATCACAAACACAAGTCAGATGGGCTAAACCTGCAAAACCCTTAAAGCTGTTCTAGGGTATTTTGTAAATTTCTTTATTGATTATTACTACATACTGCAAAGACTCACTGCTGTCCCATGTTTGTCGTTTAATAAATATGACTTCGGATCTAGCTTTGTAACTCTTTCAAAACAGTTGATAATTGAAATTATTAACGGTTCTTTAAGTGTTGACACTTTTATGTTCTTCCAGAAACTAGAATTTGCACAAAAAGGCTTGATTTATTTACTCCCAAAATCAATTTGGGGAAAAAAAAAAAAATACAAAAATACAGAAAAAGGGAGAAAATCAGACAGGGACAAAAACATTTCAATGGCCCTGTAGCTACAACCTCAAAAGTAATATGGGAAGAAAAGAAAACAGCAAAGTCACTTACTGCTTGATGCATTCTGGTATTGACACGTATTCCATTGGAACAAGTTCAGCCAGTTCTATTAGGCTGAACACAAACTTAATTTTTTGGCTAAATTTGGAGCTGGAAGGGAAACAGGCAAAATTTAAATGTGGCATAAAAAACAAAGTATGTTCCTAAAACACTTTCACTACATGTAAGGAATGAGGATTTACCTTATAAAAGGTTTTGTGAGAGCAAGGAGAGTGCGAATGAACCAAGAAGGATGGACGATTATCAAAGACTTGAGATTCTTTCTTAACCTACAACAGAAAAGATGGAGACTCTTAGCAAAAACACAAATACAAATAATACACATATATAATGTTGGATGTACCAATGTAATCCACAGTCGACACTGAAATATGTGGCTGTTACTTCTAAGGTACTTAATGAATAAACATCCTTAATTAATTGAATCCTCATTAATTGAATTTCATTAAAAATGACTGTTGTAAGTACTGCTTGACTTTCCACAGTATTAGAGGCAGTTAGAAACTACTGCTTGTCACAATGAGTCTGTATGACTCACCTCCGGTCTATCTGCTGATAGCACTTCCTGAGCCAGCCTACACTGGGCATCTTGCGACGAGAGGTGGCACCATTCAGATAAACAATCATATAGTTCTCAGCCACCAGCAGTTCCAGTGTCCCTATCACATACCTGAGAATGGTAGATTAATCCAAAGAAAGAGGAATTAAACCATTTCCCCCCAGTTTATAAGTTCAATAAGCCATTTCACATGATTGACAAGTAATATTTTAACCAAGCATGCTTACAAGGCAAAATGTTCTGAAACTTGTAGTGAGGGCCATCTAGTTCCTTTACAATTTGAACAGCTCAGCAAAATGTACAGCTTCACAAAATGTTCTTAACTGCAACAGCACAGCACTTCTTAAATATATTAGAAGCTAGTAGGCCTTGTGCAATCAAAGAGAACTCACTTGAAAAGATTGTCCATGATGTATCTGTAGTTTGGTTGATTACTCTCGGGCATAAAGCAAACTGCAAAGACGATGATAGCATTCAATCCATCCCCATAATAACCTGTGAAAGTAGAAGCCATGTCAGAACATGCCTGCAGACAATCCTTGCTACGCTCTTTTAATACAACAGCAACAGAAGAAGACAAACAATTCAGCTCCACTCTATTATTGATTATACAAAGCCAAGACAGGGCTCAACATGACTGGTAATTTTAAACATAATGCTAAATGGGGGGGAGAAAAAGGAGAAAAAGAAGGAGAAGAAGGAGAAGAAAAGGCAGAGAACAAGAAAAGAGAGGGAACAAACAAATGTTTTTTCTCTCCCTGATTCATTAATTACTGCATGTTTATATGGTTCCTGTCAGCAGTAAGGACATGCATAGGGGGACACAAATGTAGGAAAAGCAGCACATTTACTATTAGTAAACACATAATGAGTGAGTAAATGTCCTATGCTCATTTACATTAATATGCTACAAGTCCAAAAGTATCTAGACATTCAGTTACTTTAAGGTGTACTCATTGCTGACAAAGGTGTTCAACTGTGCACACACAGCTTGTATAATCTTTACAGAAAAGTACAGGCAATAGAATAGGTCACTCTGGAACAGCTGGACCTGAGCCTAATTCAATATGCCCAATGCCTAGCATTGGCTACACAGGGGTAACGTTCTCCATAGCGAGAGATAAAACACAGTTAAATTTCGCTGGGGTGAGTTCACGTGAACTTTTTGATCCCACCAATCAATCAAAATGCTCTGGCAGTCTTCCAGGGCCTCCCAGTCAATGTACTGAATAGCCTGAAAGAGTGTCTAAAAATTTTTGTACATATGTTCCTAATATTTTGTTATTAACCAGCACAAATTACACAGAGAAAGGTGTACCACTGAACTGTACATGTCATTACTGACCTCCATGGCTGATGACTTTTTTGTAGGGCTCAATGGCTTTCATATCCACTCTATGTTCCTGCTCGCCGATGCGGAAGATCCTCCAGCGTCTGCCCTCATCACGTTCATCAGAGGCGGAATACTCCCTCACTGACTCCACACCTTTCTGCAGGAGGTCTGTGCTTTTGGGTTTTGGGAGATCATCTAAAGGGCAAGAATAAGTACTTCAATGTATGTGTGTGCACATTCTCTTTCAGGCACAACAATGTGGTCTAGTTATGGCTGTACACGCATAACCAGGAACTATGTTTTCATAACCCTCAGGTGCCATTGTGCTACCCAAGTTTAACTAGACACACCCTAATGCAAGATTCAACCCCTCCCACATTAAAAACTATAATGCTCAGAGGCCAAGCAGTTGATACTGGGCTATTTTGAGTCTAATCTAATGCTATGTAAACTCCAGTTCCACTGAACTGTAACTTGTTTGTCATGCTTTGTGTACAGCTTGACATCTGGAGGAGAGACACTCACCAAACATCAGTTACTTGAATCACAAATCTCAAATGAACCAATATTCTGACCCTCAAATTTAACATCCACATCACAATAGAGAAACAATTGCATGGATTATGTTCATACGCATACAGACATTCTCTTAATAAACTGTTTGCTTATTTATTCTGGATACCCTTAAGGCCAGAGCACACCCAACAGACAAATAGTCTTTGAACAATTAAACAAAGGTATGGTCTACTCTGGTCTATAGATTTCATCTATCATGTAATCCAATCACCTTCATTTGAACGAAAAAAAATTCAATATGAAGGGGTGGAGTATTTCGTGAACTATTCTGTAACTCATTACATACTGATTGTATACATTCTGAGGAAATCACACATGCAAACAGAAAAAAGACTGAAGGTTAATTCCAGCCTCTGGTGGTGACCATTCAATAAAATAAAAAGCAGTGTCAGCCAATTAACTGTTTGGATTTAAATGTATTTAACAGATAAGACGGCATTCAATTTTAACATTTTTAATTCCACTTCAAAGTTCAATTACACACCCCACAAAAAACAGTGTTTTAATCACTATACATGCATAAAATCACCATACTATCAACATAAACTTAATCTTCACTGACAATGGTTGATTTAAATGATTCAAAGAAACTAATATCATGCAAAAATGAGAATTCTCTTCCATGATAAGAACACCTCAACAATGGTGCTCTGAGATTTGAGATTAATTTTCACCACTGAAGCATTCAATAGACATGGCTTTAAAAGCAAAATAAAGAATAAGTGGAGTATTGATGTTATGCAGACATGTGACCGTGATCACGTTACTGTGCCATATTGGACGGCGGAAGTGAGGGTTTGATATCGAGCAATAGATAGAAAGAAATGGACTAGTGACAAATAATATCCTTTTTCATTTGTTGACAGCTGTTTTAATATGTCAGTGCCGTTATCAGTGGAAGTTGGCTACCTGGATGGAGTCCACAAACATCGATACTTTGAAAAGCTTTCTATAGCAGACTTAAAAACCGACCCGTATCTTCTCCCCTCGGAGATCTTTACGGATTTAACCAAAGCACCTTGCCTGCCCGACTTTAGTCCACACGATTTGTCTTTCTATCTACTGGAGATATCACATTTGAATTTAGTTGTTTTAATATTAATTAATATTTCAATCTTTTTAACAGCACTTTGTTAATTTCACATATTAACCCTTTAAGCGCCAGAGTTTTTTTATACTGGATTTTGACATCAATATTTCAAAAGCTTGTGGCTTAAAAGGGGTTAAAGATAGAGACTTACTGTAAATTAGAAAAATGTTGGGCATTTTGAAATTTGAAGTGTCTGGGTGCTTGCACCGCGAAGCTTTGCTGCTTGGAGGGTCCGTGGGGGACAAAAGTAATGGGACAGCAAGGTGAACAGTTTTTGGCTAATAACTCTGGATCGCTGGGGGCTATTATGGCAAACGAGGGGTCGTTGGAAATGTCTCACTATAACCAATTGTGAAGTTTGACGGGGACTGGTGCTTGCCCCACGGAGCTATACTGCTCGTAATGTCCTTTGACTGCTTCTGCACCAATGGCACGAGGCTCATTTCCACTGCTATTTACTTGAAACTTTGAACAGGAAGATGATGTAATTTTGGTCTTAATTCAAAGTACTACATGTCTGCTAACTAGTGATGGGGAATACAAATGCTATATTACATGATATTTGTAACTACCAGCTATTTTATTCATGATTGCAATGCTGCGACTTGTTGCAATTCTGCGACATTGGCGCTTACAGGGTTAAAGTACATACATAATATTACATGCATTGCAAAATGTGTTAATAATAGGAACAGCCCACCGCACCACACGAAATAACCGTTTTTATTATCTCTGTGAATCCCTGTTATCTCTTTTAAACTACTAAAACACTTTCCGTCCAATCGCGCCTACAACTCACTTCCGCCATCCAGCATGGATGTCCTTATAGGCGAGGGAAAAAACTGACGTCACATGCAGAACATCAATCAGAAATCAGCTTCACATGGTTTTGACACGGACAACTACCCAGGTAACCTTACCACAGAGCACAGACCAGAGGCCTGCTCCCAACCACTGAGAGGAAAGAATCCATCCAGGACAGAGGGAAGAAGGCAGCAGAGTGGAAACACAAAACAAGAATGCTGTTTAACTATGCAATATTGTGCACCGCCATTTGGGTGGGTACGTGGACTTTTGAACAGGGTCTTAGAATATGACCATATGAGGAACAGAACCCAAGTCTAAACACCAATTGGAAGAATGCATGGGCAACAGAGATAATTATAGCTAGACTGGACCTGACTATTTGCTAACTTGCTAAAACCAATGGATTAACACTCTAAGAAACTCAGTATTTAACTCCAAGTTCAGAACCCTGAGACTACACACTTGCTAGGATGACCACCCATGCCCTCCCTTTCAACTCTTACCTTCCCATTCAAACTCGTTGCTGTTGTCTGAAGGGGTGTCCATGTTGTCCAGGTCTAGCTCTGTGCTTTCGTCCAGCTCGTCAGACAGCACGGAGCCCTCACTGCGATCTAAGTTCAGACTGATGTCTGGGGCCAAGAGCCTTCTTTTGGTTCTTTTGCCACTATTTGATCCATATGACTCTGGAGCTGCAGAAGAAGCCAGCAAACACAGAATGAGGTCCACTGACAAGAACTAGAAAGGCATGTAGACAGTAATAGAAATTTAAATGTATAGTTTTTAGAAATCTTTTGGAACGGTCATTTTTTTATTCTGCTCCTGGGGACCCATTGCCCTGCACAGTTTAAATAATTTACTGCCTTAACACACCTGATCCAGCTCCTCCACTGATTATCAAGTGTGTTGAAGCAGAGGTAGTGGGTTCCCAGGAGCAGGATTAACACAAGCACAGAAATACTGGTTATGCAGCTATAGGTCATACCAGAATCCCCTTCTCCAGCAAAGAGATCTTCATCAAGATGAATATCTTCTTCTTCAGGTAGAGGTCTTAAAAATAATAATAAAAGCCAAGTTAAACTAAAAGTGGGAATATTAAAATTAACATATTTGAAGAGGATGTACAAAGTGGGACTTCATCATTATGAAAATGGTCACAGCTAAAAATTCTAAAACTGATTACACCACCCAGTGTAATTTTAGATTATTAAAATTCAACTACTAAATTTACGGTTCAAACTAAACATTACTTTAAATCATTGGGAACTGTGAACGGTTAAATATGTCCATTAGTTCTAAATAATCAATTTAATTATGCAGAAAGAAAACCTCACCAAATCTTAAACAACAGAAATATTGTAATGCTAGAGGTGGAGCATCCCAGCATTCATCTCATTCATGTCTGATAATTAGCTTTTAGCTGTTTTTCAACAGTTCTCATCTAATAGCATTTTTAGAACACAGAACTATAATACTAAGTCTGGATGGATTTTGCATGTTTTTATTTAACCAATGGTATCTTTGGGTTTCAGTTTTCCAAATCAGCCTGTGTTGCTGTACCAAAGCTGAGCAGCTGACGCAGTCCATTTAAAGACCAAACCACATCAGCCTAAGGTTCTCTAATAAACAGATAATGCAATACTGAGATATATCTTTAAGTGATTACAAGGCTATAAAATTCTTCTTCTTTCACAGTGTTCAAATATCTTCTACCTGTCTGTTTTTACTCTAGTACGGTATAAAGATGTCTGGGAACTTCAGAATGTTTGTTGGGTAATGCTGGGTTTTTGTGCACTGAGCCCAAAGAACAGCATACGAACATAAGATCATTAAAACCCTTGGAAGTGCACGATTTTTGGGCAAATGTTAAACAAGCAATTCCAAAGCAAAGCTAGTTAGCTGGCTGACACATAAATCAGTGACAAATAGAAAAAACAGAAAACTAGCATTTGAAAACATGGCTTTCTTCTAATAAAAGAGAATAATGCATACAAACATTTCAGACAATTTCTTCTCACTGCTAACAAGCACAAATTTGAAATGGTTTTGATTATGGTTACTTACCTGGGAAAGTCCTCATCTTGCCACTCTTCTTTGAGTTCCACTCCTTCCATTCTCAGTCGAGCCTCTGTAGTGGCAACTGACTCCTGTTGCTCAAAACTGAAGTATAAAAGACACAGTCACTTAATCAGTGAACTCGTCTTTGATGCACATTTAGTTACCTTTGAACTAGTGGGTGAGTGTCTGTCACTGCCCATGTTTTAGTAGGAATTCACTCACAACAAAATCCAGTAGGCTTGTCGAGAATAGAGCCAAGATTGAGTCATTACTGCTGCTCCACCTGAATCACAGTGTTGTGTTCATTCTGAACTTGCTCTAAAGTTGAGCTGGTGCTCTGTTGCCTAATATGGCTTTTGAATTTAAGAGTCTCAGACTCTAAGAAGCTGAGTATTAGGACTTAGAATTTGCCATGCAAAAATGACTAAACGACAGGCAGGCAAGTGCTAGCCTTTTCACAATCTCTGGAATCTGTGTGGGCCTCTTTGATATAGTAATCCCAAATACCACTGCACACTAAGTCTTAAAGTAAATGTTGCATACAAGATACTGAAAATGAAAATACACCAAGGTGTTTTTCGCTGTCAATGAAGAATGGAATGTCACAGGAAATCATTTTACACAGATCATCTTGACTTCAGTGCACTGGAAGTGCATGAACTCTGGTGCACAGAAAAACACTATTTCAAAACAGGGATCAGCCTGTCAGCGGATTAGTAGTTCTTTCTGGCTGGAATCAAAGTCATGGTATAGTCACAGTAGACTATTTGTAGGAGCTAATACTAATGTGAACATGACTCTACACTGATGTCAGGAGGAGAAAACAAACAAAATGTTATTATTCATGCTTTCCTTTCCAACAAAGCTTCAAGCACGGAGTCAACGCAATCAACAAACTGTTTTAACAAGACTGCAAAGCGTGTATAACATCAGAGCCTATAAACAGGCTGAGGTAAAACCAATAGTCAAATTTTGAATGCCTGAAGCAAACCTGATAAGGGTTGACAGATTCTCAGCTTCATGTTTGACTGCTGCAGACCATCACCTTAGGATACTTAATCGTTTCTTGTATAACTTGATTAGGTAAAGCTAAGCAGACATTAAGCCATCCAAGCTATTTAGATATTTGGCCATCTCAAAGGAAGTCATTCAGAAGTGAGCACGGGGGACAAACACTTGTTGACTGTCGTGCACAGCTAATTGCTATGCCATGTGTGTAGTGGTAGTCTTGTTTGTCAAGGAGAACATTTGTAATCATTTATACTGTCTGTCCTGGAGGAGCTCTGAGAGCTGAGTAAGGCTAATTAACAAAATCAACTACTTCAACAAGAGTGCAGAAATTAATAGGTGTAACATCACAGCCCAAAGACACTGCACATTTTGATACAAACTAAACTAATAAAATATAGTACCCCTGTACCTAAAAAGTGTTAGGTTTGTGTACAGACCTGAAGTAAAAACAAAATATCCATTCTGTCCTTTCAAGAAAGCAAATGATGGCTTCACTGCTTGCCAACCAGACTGTTTACATTTTGAGTGCCATCATGAGGGGACCCTGACTAGCTGACTTCCTGTTTTCCACCCACTGAGGAAGTGACAAGTGGTGTCCTTAAGGTTGATTAAAGTGGACATGTAGTTAACATGAAGAAGACACCAAAACACAAATGTCTCCTGGATGACAGGCAGAGCATGAATCACGGTTGACCTGGCTGTCAGAGTGCTAAAGGAAGACATCTGAGAAGCAGCCAGGCTTGCATGACAAGGACACATTTTCAGGCTACAGTGCTAATAATGGAGGCTGCAAAAATGACTTGCTGTGCAGCAACACTTGGGTGATCATGCAATTTTACACATCTGTTTGCAGTATGTGATTCATGGGGAATTAGGCTTTTGCACTGTTTGTAAGATGTAACATGTCCATTTACCATAAGTGAGCACACTACAACACAGCACACCGTGTGAACAGCACGAAATTCTGTATCTGCATTTAACCCATTCACCAAGTGAAGCAGCGGACAACAAGGAACACAGCACCCGAGGGGCAGTGTGTGGGGACGGTACCGCGCTCAAGGGTACCTCAGTGGCAACTCCCTAACCAGTAGGCATCACTGATACGTCTATATCAAATATATATTGTGCTTCATACTTAAAGGTGTCCTCCCTTCACTAGTCTAGATACACAAAGAATGTAAACTTGAACATGGAGTGAGATTAATCTTACCTTCCATTAAACTCCACAGGTGAACTCTCTGCCTGGGCCGGTTTAGCTGGACTATTGGTTTGGTTCCTCGTCCTCTCCTGATTTCCTCCATGGTGCTGGGCTGCAGTTTCCTGTGGAGGATCTGTTTTGCTCGGCCTGTCTCGGGCTGCCCCGTCCCTGTTTTTCACTGACATTTCTTCATCGTTTCCCCGTTCGGCTGGAGACGAGTGGTGGCCTGTCTGCTTGTTTTCCAGCGCTTCAGATGTCCTGGGTGTGTCTGTTTCCAGACTGCTTTTGTTCATACCAGCCACACCACTTTGCGTCAAGCCTCCTTCACCCTCAGTCACATCGGTAGCCATGGGGGCTGGACAGTCAGTATAAAAACGACTCGACTGCTAGCAAGCTGTAACAAAAGTGAGAAAACTCCCAAACCAAAAAAGCAGCCAAACCCGTTCAACATTAATGAGGTTAGCAAAACAAAGTTAGCTAACCAGTCAGATGAGAACTTGGAGAAAGAAGTTCTGCCCTACATCTGGTACACATCGAGAGTGTACACCATTATCTCATCCAAAAACAAGGCCAAATGTCACATAGTTCGACATATATACACTTTTAGTATATCTGCTGAGATTTAGCACTCTTTGTGGCCCTGTAGTGCGAACTCTCCCTTTCCCTTCCTTCCTTCCTCCCTCTGCTCCACACTGAAAACAGTGACGCCAGACTCAGCTAGCCTAGCTAGCCTGACAGGAACCGACCAGTAAAACAAACCCAAAAACGGCCTCCCGGAGACCCATACGGACAAAATTCAAACCCCTAATACAGTCATTCTGTACTGTCTAGCAGCTTAGAGCAGTTTCAGTTACTGCCAGGTGCTAAAGCCCCTCAAAAACTCACGAAACAACATCGCCGGCTAACACAGCGACGGATCTCAGAGTCTCCCAGACTGACGAACACATCAGAGCGGCTCCCAGTCTGTCATCCGGGCACTTCAAAACAAAAGTCCCCCTCAGTAAAGAGTCCGATCATCAACACGGCCAGTCAGGGGTCTGTTTATTCCTCTACTCTATTCTTTCTTTCTTTTTTCTCTCCGTCTTTCGCTCTTACTTTCTTTCTGTCTGTCTTTCTCTTTCTTTCTTTCCTCCTTTATTATTCTTTCTTTCTTCCCTCTCATTATTCTTTCCTTATTTCTTTTTTCTGTCTTTCTTTTTTGTCAGTCTTTCACTTTCTTTCTTTCCTCCTTTATTATTCTTTCTTTTTTCCCTCTTGTATTATTCTTTCCTTCTTTCTTTTTTCTCTCTGTCTTTCGCTCTTTCTTTCTGTCGCTTTCTTTCTTTCTATCCTCCTTTATTATTATTTCTGTCTTCCCTCTTTTATTATTCTTTACTTATTTCTTTTTTCTCTGTCTTTCTTTTTTGTCAGCCTTACTGTCTTTTACTTTATTTCTTTCTCTCTTTCTTTTTCTTTTTTTCCCTCTCTCTTTCTTTCTTTCTTTCTTTCTGTCTTTCTCTTTCTTTATTTCCTCCTTTATTATATTTTCTTTTTTCCCCTCTTGTATTATTCTTTCCTTTTTTCTTTTTTCTCTCTGACTTTCTTTTTGTCTGTCTTTCTTTCTCTTTATTTCTTTCTCTCTTTTTTCTTTCTTTCTTCCCACTGAGTGTATAGGAAACCCGATTTCTCCTCTCCTTTCTTTCTTTCTTTCTTTCTTTCTTTCTTTCTTTCGTTCTTTCTTTCGTTCTTTCTTTCTTTCTTTCTTTCTTGGGAAACCTGATTGTCTGATGTTGAGGTTGACGACTCGATGACTTAGTGGGCTCCGTGTCATGGATAAAAAAATTCTACTTCTGAAAAATAAATTATCACAAGATGAGAGTGCCTACATTCGAAAACACGTTTTATTATTTACCCTAGTGAGTAGTGTGAGTGATGGAAGATGCTTCTGCAGCCGGCCTGACACTGAAGCTAACAGTGCTGCTAACGGACCAAGGTGAGGAGAACATCAATTAAACCTACACTATCCGTACAAAAGTATTGGGACGCCTGACCATTACACCAACAGGGACTTTAATGACATTGCATTTGTGCCCTTTCATTCTGTAGAGCATTTCTGAGGTCAGGCACTGATGTTTGATGAGATGGCTGGCCTGGCTCGCAAACTCTGTTCCAGTTCATCTCAAAGGTGTTCCACACCAAACTGTGTCCACAAAGTTGGACAAAATTTCTTTGTCTTTTGGTGTGGTCCAAAATGTCTTGGTATACTGAGGCATTATGATTGCCCTTCACTGGAAGTAGGGGGCCAGCTCAAACCCTGAAAAACAGGCGTGTCCCAATACTTTTGTAGAGGTGGTATGGGATATGTCATCGTATTGCAATGAAATATTTAATCCAGACACTTTTTCTTTATAAATACAACTATTTTTGTCACTAGTGTAGTTTTAATTTCTTCAAGAACATTTAACAGTGACTTTCTAATGCCAAGCATCAGTATATGGTGTATAGTCAAATTCTATGGCAGCTCAATTATGGGCAGTATGGCAAGACTAGATCATTTTTCACTTCTGTGTTGTAGGTTTGCAAGAAACAAACTATAGTAAATAACTGAACTAACTTCTCTGAGTAGTATTGGAGGGGTGATATGAACTGTTAAACACTACCATGTTCTCTTGGTGTTAAAACTATAGCGCAGTGTGTAGTTTTGTACATAATTCAGAAATACCAGTTTGATAAAAGGAATGGAAGAAGGATGTGGGGTGTGCAGCCACATCAGTCATTTTAGGGGGGCTTTAAGTGTGTTCAAGATATACGAGAGCTGACACCTTCTCTTAATCCCTTTTGCTGTTTCTATGTTGCTCGGTACGCAAAACATTTTTCCAAAATTATCTTTGCAATCAGTCCTCCCAACTAATGTCGTGTATTCCTAAATTTTAAATGTAAATTTAAGAGTCCATTTAATTTGCTTTGAGTGACCATTGCACGAAGCCACAAGATTATAAATGTAATACATTTCAAGTTTAAGTAATGCTCACTTACAATTAGACCTCTACTTATTTAAGTCAGTGTGGATTGGAAATCAAAACGCAGGAATCGTGTGTATATTTCTGAATGAAACATAGTGTTAGACATAGGGAGGGTCTCAGAACTAGCTGAGCTGAACTGTGGACAGATCAGAATTATTTGTTAACATAATTTTCCCCCATCTTCTGAGAACTGTTTGATGGAGGATTACCAGAGAACACGAGTTTCATCTTTTTGGAGATAGGATGAATATGTCCATTCGCTTTATATGTCAAAGTGTACATAAAGAAGGTCAATTTTAATTTCAGGATATCTTTAAAAGCACACAGTGGCCGATTATGAACTGTATATTTTAAGCACAGATAATAGGTCAAGTCAAAAACATTGTCAAATTTCTGTTCCCACACTTTCTGCTTGTGTTTTATTACTCTGTTTACGCGTGACTTTAGAGCAATTTATATTTTAATGATTATTCTTTAGATTTTTTATTAGTATGTGATGCTCTAGTGGGGAGTCTGCATTTAAAATGAACACCTTTCCAACATCTTCTGAGCTATTTGTTTTGACCTTTGACAAAAGTGTTAGATAATTTACTTTTTAAATTTATTTCTTTAATTAAATTGTGATAGATAAATGTTAAAACATAACACTGGAATCAGAATTATATGGAAATGCTTTGGCCTGGACAAATAGCTTAAACCTTACACTACCATTACAGATTTAGACAAAGGAGGAGTAAGAGTTTTTGTTTAGAAATGAAGAATTAGCTCTTGTACAAATAATTATTATCTTTTTATATTTATATGGTTTGTGTATTAGAATAAGTGATTGTATAGATTCACATGTTGCTGTCATTTGTCCAGTTGGATCCTTGAAATGAGCCTCAGCTGACCTGGTTGTGACCCGCTGGGCTGTGTTTGTCTCAGCTGGGTCTGTAGGTTCTGAGATGTATTTTATAGTTAACTGTGCCATCAATCTGAGCTCCTTCACAACATAGGATGACAAACAGGAAAAGTCTGTTTAAACGATTGGTCACTGAATGACAGTGTAGTCCATGATAAACTTATGTTACTTTTACAAGGAAACAATTTGCCTTATAAGAAATAAAATACCTTGAGGTCACCACTAGATGGCAGCATCGTGCTATGAAATCAGACTGTTCTTGCCTGTTCTGTCCTGGAATGTTTCAAACACAGTTTAAACTTAATTGTATATTAAGTTTATTTTCTATATG
>JBBPCX010000135.1:9900453-9928338 GCA_037974365.1 Hydrocynus forskahlii
ACCTACATCCTGTCATCATCACCTACATCCTGTCTTCATCACCTACATCCTGTCATCATCACCTGCATCCTGTCATCATCACCTACATCCTGTCATCATCACCTGCATCCTGTCATCATCACCTACATCCTGTCATTATCACCTACATCCTGTCCATCACCTACATCCTGTCATTATCACCTACATCCTGTCTTCATCACCTACGTTCTGTCTTCATCACCTGCGTCTTGTCATCATCACCTGTGTTCTGTCATCATCACCTACATCCTGCCATCCTGTTGTCATCGACTACATCCTGATGTCCTGGCATCATTACCTACGTCCTCTCATCATCATCTACGACCTGTCGTCCTGTTGTCATCACCTACGTCCTGTTGTAATCGCCTATGTTGTATCATCCTGTTGTCATCACCTACGTTCGATCATCTCTGTGTCTCTCTGTATGTGACACTGAATGGGTTCGGACGTCTCTGTGTTGTCACAGACGTCGGACGTCTCTCGCTCTCTTTCTCTCTCTTCACTTATCACTAGTTTTACGGCTCTGACTTTTATGTGTTTTTCATGTTGACTTTTGATTTCTTGGTCGTACCAAATTAAACACTGTCTCCTCCTATCCCTGTGTGCCGCCCATGTCTTTTCCGGGGCTCTGCACTGATCCGAAACAGAAAAAAATTGGTTGGGTTTTCTATGTAACATCACTTACCTACAGCACAAAAGTCTCAGGTGCAAAGGTCTTAGGTGCAAAAGTCTTAGGCCCCTGTGCAAACTGGTTAAAGCCACATATTTGAGCAGCGAGGTCAGCGAATACGCGGGTAAGCATTGGATAATATCAAGATTTGTTTTGTTTGTAAAAAAGTTACTCATGTTTTGCAAGCTGGTCAGAAGAACACAGGTTCGGTTCCAGATTTCAGCTCAATGCCTCCAGTTTTTGCCTGGATTGGTGAAACTCCATCAGCAGCTCCTGATTTAATTTCATGAAGTATTGATTAAACTGAACCAGGTATTTGAGGTATTTGATGAGGACTATAATGTAACACTTGGGCTTTCATGAAGAAAGATCTGGGCATGGTTAGCAAACACATAGCCATACACAAAACCGCAGTTTACAGTATTAATAGTATTTCTTTACATTGTAATATTAGCTTTTAAAACATGTGATGCTCAGTTTTAAGTATTTTGCATGGCAGTGTACTCATAAAAACAAACTTTTGACCTGCTGACGGAGAGAATTAGTGACACCTATGTAATTGTTCTCAGGTGTAATTATGGCAGGCCATAACACCTCACCGAGCAGACAACACCCGGTTCAGCACGCCTCCACAGCTTTACACAGTTTTACAGTCTTCCACTGTGAGGAGAAAGGTTACACTCTCGCTCATGGCAACAAGGCAACTTAACAACACCCACTATGCTTCCATACCATTCTTCAGTTACTAGCTGTGGAGTATCTATGGAATCTGTTTTCATATCACATTTACAGCGTTTCTCATCACAGTGCATCACTCCACTGAGCAACGGTTGTCTCTCCGCTGCAACTGAGTGTTAGTGATGTTCTAGAGTCCAGAAGAGAAAGCGAAGCCCTCAGAGAACTTTATTAAGATCATTTCACACCTGTTTGGTCAGCTGTGAAGAAGAGTGACTTTTCAACGATGGCGGAATGACAAATTTAACATTCAACACACTGGAGTTTGAACAGAACCGAACGAAAAACATGCCAACAAACGAGACGGGCAGAGAGACACTTTACAGACTGAATAAAAGCCACATTCAGAGAAATCTGATCCAAAGTGAAGAAGCTGAGCTCCACACTGCTGCACTTTTACATCTCCATCCGGAACTTCAGCAGGAGGACCTACTTTTTTAGGTGGAAGGAGTCGCCAACATTAAAGCCTGCTTGGTACAGAATTGAGGTCTTCTTTGCCATCCTGCGATCTTAATCGCAGAGACTGAAAGAAACTAAAAGAAAATACACTGAACAGACCCAACACCCTCCCTTACCCCGATCACTGTAAAACAGCAACAACTAAAAGTGTAATATCGAATAACATCATAAAATACACCAAGTAATCACAGTTATTGTAAGTAATATGTGAAATAAACATAATTCAAAATCTTGAGACTGGCTGTGTGCCATTAACATCATACTGTCAAGGGTTTTTGTGTCTAAAGAGAGAGCTGGAAACTGCACAGCCATGGGGGGTTTGCAGAAGCTCTGAAGTGCAGCAGCAGCACGATAGAGAGGAAGTGACTTTGGCATCTCTTAGTTTCATGTTCCAGAAAAGGGGCAGCGGTGTCGGTGGTGTGAAGGAGTGATCACAGAAGAGTGAAAAGTGGAACAGAAAGCCATGAGAAACCCCAGTCAAGGATCTCAGACAATATGTGATCTGTCGAATAACCACTGGCTTCATCTGGACAATCAATGACTGATTGTGTTAATAGCATTACAATTATTTTCATGATTATTTCAAATGAACAGTTATATACAAACACACATGCACACACACACACACGCACACACACAAAATCAAATGCAAAGGTTTGAACAACCCCAGTTAAAGAATGTGTTTCTAAGGATACAACCTCTAAAGAGAACACACTCAAATATGATATTTCTATGCCAATTTTAGTCCATTTCAATTAATTTGCTGAGTTCAACATATTGAAAACATAAAACATAACTGCAACGGATCATTACAGAGGGTATAGAAAAGAATCACGCCTTGCAAAATATGTACTCAATGCACAGTGGAAGACATGACAGTTTATAAAAAAAATAAACAGATGGATAAAGAATCATAAAAATATATGTAAACTCATTCAGGTGTAAATAATCACCTTTTCCATTTAACACCAAGCTAACTGGCTTCTACCTTTGACCAACTAAAATCGTTTTGATTAGTTCAGCCTTAAAACAGCTATTCCAAGTAGTTGGTAGTGCAAGTGAAAGCAAATAATCAACTATGGGTAGCAAGGCACTATCAAGAGATCTCAACAAAAAAGGCCTGCAAGAAATAAGCCACTCCAAATATTCAGTCTCAACTGAGCTTTGACAAAACGCACCGTGAAGATTCTGAGGCCAAGTGTATAAAAATGTGAACTATTTGGTCACAACAACAAATCAGGTGGAAAGCCAGTAGAGCTCACCATCCAAAGAACACCATCCAGAGAACCTCATACCTGAAGTAAAGCATGGTGGTGGCAGCATCCTGTTGTTTGACTATTTCTCTGTAGCAGGGAAGGGGGCACTTGCCAAGATGAAAAATGAATGGGGAAAAATACCATCAAATTCTTGAGGACAGCCAGCTGCCCTCTGCCAGAAAGTTGTTAATGGGAAGAAGGTTTACCTTCCAACATGACAATGACCCAAAGCACACCACAAAACTGATCACATGATGGCTGAAGGAGAAAAGGGTGAATGTCCTTGTGTGGGCTAGTCAGGGCTTTTAACTTTAATGAAAATCTGTAGAAAGACTTGAAGATTGCAGTCCACTACTGGTAATTATCCATTTTGCCTGAGCTTGAACACTTCTGTAAAGAAGAGTGGACAAATATTTGCATTAAGTAAATACAGCTGTAAACATTTTTTTAGATGTAGTCGACATTATAATTTTAACAATCAAGCAGCCCTAAGGTCAGTTTGAATGAAAACGGTTTTACATCTCCATTTTTGATGTTTTATTGCTCCACTTTTGAGCAAATGAGGATGCTTGTTTGTGAGAAAAGGGGAAATTCTTGTCTTCCTCTTTCTGCCTCTGTAACCCGACCCTGGAATTCGGTCCTGCTGACTCAAACTGGCTCTTTAACATCGCACAATCCACAAAGAGGAAATAATCACAATCATTGAGGCATGGCACGTGTCGCAGTTAAGCAGTTTTGAAACCACCACTGCCTTGAAGGACTTAGCCTCCCAGACTCACTGCAGACAGCGGACTTAGCACCACAACGCCAGCTGTGGAGCCAGTTGCTGAACACCTGAAACAGTGATTATTAGCATGGATTAGCACAGATTAGCTTGTTATGGTACAAAGTCTGTGAACACAACCTGCCAAAGAGGTAGCACAGCAGTCCGAAAGCAGTGGTGGCCTTCCACCTCCCAACATGGATTTGATGAGTTAAAGGTCTTATATTCCACTTTTCTTGCCTTTTAATAAGTAATGGCCACACTATTTCAATTACCCCCAATAGTACAGTCTCCCCATGTTAGGGTTAGTTTAACGCTGCTACAGAAAAGACCACCAATTGTACATTCTCCCTATGTGGGGGTTAGTTTAATGCTGCTACAGAAAAAAAAAACAATAGTACAACCTCCCCATGTGGGGGTTAGTGTAACGCTGCTACAGAAAAGACCCCCAATAGTACAGCCTTCCCATGTGGGGTTTAGTGTAACACTGCTACAGCAAAGACCCCCAAAACATACAGACTCAACACAGTGGGCTTAGTTTAACTCTGTTACAGCTAAGACCCCCAAAGTAAACATTAAGAGATGCCTATATATAATAAAAACTTTCTTTTTCAAACGTTTTATATTCTCAGACTCAACTACACACTGCTAACACAATATTGTGACTCCAGACTGGCCTGCATTGTTTTAACAAAAAGTATTTCCATCACCAGAACACCCACAGGAACTCGGGTGGAACGTCTGAGGCCGCTCTGTACGCTCGCGGCACACACTAAACTCTCTGTGATTTATGAAAGGCCTCATTTTCATATTTCAGCCCTCCTTCTCACCGAAGCCGATATTTTAATAAAGATTTGCAAACGATAGCTCTGTTGCTCTACTGGGCTTAAGAGGACTTTCATCACAACAACTATGGTAATCGCATCTCCATTTTCTACCTACATGACAAACAAGGCAACAAACAAATACTCTACTTGACTGTAAACAATTCAAGGTGTCTAAATAACAACAACAACAATAACAATAATAGTAATAATCTAGTTTATAATTTGCTGTAATAATTTTGTTACATTTATCTTTTTACATTCACTTGTTTTAGCAAAATAATGCAGTTATTACACAGTAGCTACAAAGAAATTACACAAACACACACACACACTATAATAACAAAGTAGTCATAAACACACCATACAGACTTAAACCCAAACCTACACTCTAGTACACAGTAATACACATCACACACACACATACACACACCTCAACCCACACACACAAACACACACATACTTTGCTACTAGCGGAGATTCCATAATGACCACCTGGCAACAAGCTAGCAACACTTTACTGACCACCTGGAATACTAGAATAGAAAAAAGTCTAGTAATTCCTTAGCAACCAGCAGCTGGTGGTCCAGTGGTTATGGAGTTGCCCCTGTGATCGGAAGGCTGTGGGTTTGAATTCCAGGATTGCTGGGGCACCACTGAGGTGCCCTTGAGTAAGGTACCGTCCCCACACACTGCTCCCCGGGTGCTGTGTTCCTGGCTGCCCACTGGGTTAAATGCAGAGAAAGAATTTCACATTGTTTACACTGTGTGCTGTGCTGTTTTCACGTACTGTATGACAAATGGACACTTTACACTTTATATGTGTGGTATACCACAAGAAAGACCTGGCAACACCTTAGCAACCACCTAGAAACACTCTGCTGACCACCTGGAATACCATAGCAACACCGCACACCATGTAGGGTCCGACAGACACCTAGCAACCACTTGGTAAGTCTACCAACACCTTAGCAGCCACTTGATATACCTCAGGAAAGACCTGGCAACACCTTGGCAACCACCTGGCAATACCTTAGCACTTAAATGGGACAAATTCATTACACAATAATTAATTATCGTTGCTGTCATTCATATTAGGGTTAATAACTAGTAACCTAATGATCACTTTAATGACTAACAGAGTGATCATAAACACACAATGATGACATGAAACATTTAGTTATCCTTCAAATGGTTGTTACAAGCCTGAGGGCATCAGTGAGATCCTGCTGGTGTGGGTTTCCCACCTTTCAGCAGTTCATAATAAAGCTTCTTGTGTTCCATTAGTGAAGAACTTTCGGACTGTATGAACACAACTTTCTAAAGACCTTTGGGTTAACTGTTTATTGTTCAATTAATCCTTGTTTAATTATCTAATTTAACTGGGTATTATTAATAAAACCTTAACTGTGGCCTTATAAGGACATACGTTATAATAGTAATGGCAACATCTGATGCTTGAAAACCCATCCAAACCACTTCATAAACAGCGCCTGAACTTCTATAGAAACGCCATAAACCTCTGAAACCACCCTTTAGAGCAGGTCAGTGGCTCTGATGGCATGTGTTGAGGGTGAAAAAGGAAGTGTGTGTTTTATCTGGTACAAAACTGTTTTTAACACTGAACACTCCTCCTACTCAACATGTGCAACTTATGTGTGAGTGTGTGTGTATGTGTGTGTGTGGTTGACAGACCTACATCTGTGTCTCTCTAGGACAGTTTTAATTCCTCTCTTGTGAGTTTTGATCTAGGATCATGTTTACTCACACAAAAAACATCTAAACCACTACAACCTTGTCCATTTACTATGTGACCTAAAAACATTTCCACTAACCCCAGATGTGGTCCATCGTCTGTCATCCAAATTCCAAATTTTGCCTCTTTAGTCTAGAAATGGCTGTAGTAACTGGGTGTACTAGATAAAACCTAACGTTTTCAATTATATGCATCCTTTAAAGCCTGAAAATGGTCAATTTCTATTGACAGCAACGCCCAAAACCACATAACCAAGTCTAGTTGAGATTACTCATCTAATTATTTAATACTAAGAGGCCTAAGTAATATAAGTTTCTTAGTTTACACTGCTGGAATACAGTATCTGTCAAAATATTGCATTCTTTCAAACACCAACTGCACTTGTCCTGTCGTTTTGATGTTTGTGTTTTTCTTGCACTCTCTCCAGCTCTCTTTGCACTCCATGTAATTTGTCTTGTCTTGTGGTGTTCTGCTTTTGTTCTTTGTAGGTCTGTTTTTGTTGGTTGTGGCCCTGGAGGCATGTTGTTTTGTTTCACTGTGTACCATGTAAATTGCTGTAATGACAATAAACCTACTTGACTTCAATACAAAGCCAAAGAAGCAAGCATTAGACACTAGTCATGTCTTTGGTTGACAGACAGCCAGACCGTCACTTTCAAGCAGGGGTGAGGTCAGGTTGGCAATCAGGCTCTCTTCATATTCCAACCACTTCACCCCAGAGTCCTCTGTGGCGGTGAGTAAATATTTATTCCATCATAAACAAACGGCTGGAGCAGTTACAGGCAGGTGTCAGAATGCAGGCCGTCACAGCACGTAGCCCATCAACAATAACCGTCCACCATCTGCCCCAACTGCCCTGCAGGCACAGACCCAGCCAGGGCCATGCAATTCATAATCCACCTCTTAATCCCAGTATTATTTCACAGCCAAGCGAAAGCAGGCACAGAGAGAAAGTGTTAAAGCCCACTTATATGCACTGCAGTGCTATTAAACTGCACTGAGTTTTGACCTGCATCTTGTTTTCATCATAAAAAAGGCCGCCAAGCCAGAATATGTGGTTTTCGGTCTGCAGGGCCAGTTTTGTGTCTTTTCCTACCGGTTTTCAGTCAGCGCCCGTCCCTCTTGCGCTGGGATTGGTTACTCATGGCCCCTTGCTGCGCTAGGATTGGCCATAAGCACAAAACTGCCGTGGGAAACTGGCCAATCGCAGAGCGAGGAGGCGTGATTTGTCTAAAAACGGGTGGGAAAATAATATAAGAGTAGGCGCCCCTTTTCAGGGCGCTTTTTCTGGAAAAAAAGAACAAAACTCTGGATTGTTTACCTCTTATGGCGTTTATGACGTTGTTCCCGTCCTTAATGACGTCCTTGAGAAACTTGCTGGTCTTTTCCAGCTCCTGCTCGTAGCATTTGAGCCTTTCTCTGAAATCCGGACTGTCGGAGTAGCAGTCGCTGAACTCCAGGGGATGATGTCCCATCTCGACACTTTTTCTTTTATTATTATTATTACTATTATTATTGTTATTATTATAACCCCCCTCCCCCCTTAACGTGCCCTCCAGAAGCTGCAACACCCTGTAGATAAAGCTCCTGATCGATACGGATCGATACTTCTATAGATGACGTGGGAGGGTTTTGCCGAGGGGGGGGGGCTTCGATAGTAAAACCACAGTGACGTCACGCCCCCTTTTTTCTGTGGAACTAAAAAGTCCAGAAAAAGCGACCCCGGCTCAGGATAGGGTGGTCCCTGCAAAGTTTCCCCACCTTGACTGCATGAAGATCAGACCCGCCACCTCGTCTACCAACCAACCAAACAACCATGCAGAAAAAAAGGTAGTCCCAAAGCAGAATGGGGGTCCAGTCCTGCCCAGGAGGGTCTCCAGTAATCCAGCAGCAAAGGGGTGGAAGGAAAAAAATAATGCACTTGTTCAAGCCAAATCCTCGCCCTGCAGAAAGAGATCCTCACTTTCTTTTCGTTTGTAGCAGGACTGAAGGATGGTCAGACACAGGAGGGAACACAGGGCCCTCCTCCAGGAGCAGCCTTAAAGAGACAGGCCTAGGATCGGGGGAGGGGGGGGGATGGGGGGGACAGAGCTCCATTGTGGCACAAGGGCATGGGTGTGGAGACCCTTTAAAGGACAAGTCCACCTACTTTCAAATTTCTCCATAATTAATTGTTTCAGATGTAAAGTGGGTGGTTCCGGTATTTTTGGTGTGAAACATTCCATTCTCGAGAAACTCATTGAGTCAAAATTGTTCACAGTGGCGGTGAATGGAACCAGACGTCCCTCTCTAAAAGCCCTTCACTGAAAGTTCTTCCAGTAGTTATGAATGCCTGAAATGTTGTTTTACCAGAGTTTTTCTTAGTCTGAAACTAAGATTTTAGTCTATAACTAAACCCATTAATGGTGGAGGGAAACATGTTGGGCATCATGAGGCAAAATAGTCCCTAAAGAAAACAGAATTTAAGTCATATTTACTGCTACTTTACCATCATCAGTATTATACAATATAACATTTATATGGCGAATGAATAAAATATGTTTGCATGCAACATTTGGTTCCATTCACCTCCACTGTAAAGAAATCCAAGTTAGTGAGTTTCTGTGCAATTCACCATTTTATACCTAATCCACTCCAAATGACAAACACTGAGTTATGGGATGCAAGAGCACCCCTTTCCTGATCCGAAGCTCCTGTCCACTTCCACTAGCCGAAAGCATAAAAACAGACTCAGTAAACTCATTTTCAAACAATCATAATGAAGACAGAAAATAAAATCTTAATTTATATAATTATTATTGTTATTATTATTATTGTTGCTGTTGTTGTCATTGCTGTTGTTGTTGCTGTCGTTGTCGCTGTTGTTTTTGGCATTGATGTTGCTATTGTGATATCTTAAACGGTACATAATAAAAATAATAATAATAATACATTATGAAATAGTGTTATTTCAAAATAAATAATACATAACATTAAACAATATTTATTCAATTAATTATTAAATATTTTCTTCTTATTTTTCTATAACAAAAAAATAAACAATATATATATATATTATAATAAAAATAATAATAATAATAATAATAATAATCTGAATATGCGCAGATCTTGCGCAAGTGTGATGGTGTTGTGTGTCGTGCTGGTTTTGGGCACGTCAGCAGAGGCGATGACGTCTCCACGTCCGCGTTGTCTGGGAAACATGGCGGAAGTGGAGGACGTAAATAAACCGCTGGTGAGAAACAAACTCTCTTTTCATACAGATTTATTCTAATAAAACGTGTTTGAACCGCACAGCTCGACCCTTTACTCGTGCATTTATTCAGGAAGAAGTCCTGTTTTTTGACGGGGGGCTCTGTGTTTCTCTGTTGGAGGAAAATGTCAATATTTACAGGGCTTGGAGCTTCACAGAGGAGCTTCTTACTTCAGTCCTCTCTGTTCCACTTTAATTCTCACAGCTGTCACGGTGGAGCTCTCATACCTGCCCTGCTGTAACCACTGCACTGTTTCAGGTGGAACGGTAAAGTCCGGTGAGACTGTGGAGAACTTGAGCTGAAGGCTAGACTTTATGAGCACGTACAGATAAAACGTGATCTGAGTTCAGGGATCCTACTGTGAAAAGCTTCTGGGCCCTTGTTTGGACTTGTCCTGGTTCGGACTTGTCCTGGTTCTGGTTCTTGTTCTTGTCCTGCTTCTGGTTCTTGACCTAGTTATTGTTCTTGTCCTGATTCTTGTTCTTATTTGGGTCCTGGTTCTTGTTCTTGTCCTCGTTGTTGTCCTGGTCCTGGTTCTGATTCTTGTCCTGCTTCTATTTCTTGTTCTTGTCCTGATTCTTGTTCTTGAGCCAGCCTGGCTCTGTGCTGAAGCTAGACTAGAATGAAATAGATACAGAAGAGTCTGCAGCATCCAAACCCCCTTCCAGGCACTGATGTTGGACGAGAAGGCCTGGCTCAGAACCTCCGTTCCAGTTCAGCCCAAAGGTGTTGGATGGGGTTGAGGTCAGGGCTCTGAGTGGGCCAGTCAAGTTCTTCCACACAGAACTCATCCAGCCATGTCTTTATGGAGTTTGCTTTGTGCATTGTGGCACAGTCATGCTGGAATAGAAAAGGTTCTTCCCCAAACTGTGTCCACAAAGTCAGACGCATGGCGTTGTCCAAAATGTCTTGCTATGCTTGATTTTATACGCTGTTGGCAATGAGTATGATTGAAACATCTGAATTAAATAACTAACAGCTGTGTCCCAGTCTATATAGTGTAAATAGAAAGTAAAGTGAAAGTAAAGTAACTCCTTCTTGTCACATGTGCTTTCTCTGCATTTAGCCCATTCACCAAGTGAAGCAGTGGGATGCCACCAGGAAGGGGCATCCGGGAACATTGTGTGGAAATTGTACTTTTCTCAAGGGTACCTCAGTGGTACCATAAACAGTCCTGGGACTCAAACTCACAGCCTTCTGACCGGTCAACTCCCTAACCACCAGACCACCAGCTGCCCCAAGGCGATTCAGGCCTAATCGCTTATATATCACATTATTGCAGTGTTTTGTAGCACTATATCAATAGCTTGAGAAAGAATTTCACACTGTTCACACTGTGTGCTGTGCTGTGACCTATCATTTGCATTCACAACTGGCTGTAGTTCTTCCAGTTAAGACTCTATATTGGATATTTTGTATAAAAGTCAGGGGATTTTGCTGATTAGTGTTTTTGCACCTTGTTTCTCTTTCAGAAGGATGGGTTTACTTGAGACCAGATGCACTTTGACCCTGATAGATTAGATTAGGCTCACTTGTGTGCGTTGTGTAATTTAAGGGAGGATCAGCATTAGCACGAATAAATAATGGCACCTTCAGTTTCTCCTCCCCTTCTTGTCTGCTCATGATCAAGCTTCTCAGTGATGTAATAACTGTTATTTCAGATTACCACCGTATTGAAGAACTGAAATGAACAGTTGGGAACGTCGGCACCATTTATTACAGCTAGAGAACATGTCTTTACTTTATTTACTTTATTATTCATTTCTTTATGTCCTGTTAAACCATAGCTGGGAGGATCAGGGTCATCACTACTGAAAAAGGAGCAGTCGTTGGAGCTGAAATCTACCCATAAAGTGCATCTGGATGAAGAACCGCCAGAGGAACATCAGTGGCTGCTGCTGACTGACTTTGTTAACTGCTTTACACTTTAAATTCTCTGGACGTACAGATCTTCTGCTCTCACTACAAAAGGGCAGACTAGCAAAGTGTTAACAGGATCCAGTAGTGAAGTCAAGTCCTTACAGGAGGAGTTCCTTCACCACTCAAACACGCATGTTCCTGCAGTCAGTTACAAACTGAGAACGTCTGCAATTAAGCTAAAATTGACATGTCTTGTATTGCTGTTCTTTTAAACAAAAATGATTAAAAAATGAATAGGTTTCTACATTAACCATTGTCTTGTAATGACAGGTTATTATTTTAGAGCCATTCCTGTCTTTCAGAATAAAGAAACTGGGGATGTTCATAAAAAGTTCAAGTAATAGAAGCTGGCTAAAGTTATTGGAAGCCAGATTCTATAAATTAGTGTTTGAGTGATCCCTAATCCTCCTAGCAATGGTTTAACAGGACATAAGGCAATGAATTAAAAAAGTAAACACATGTTCTCTAGCTGGAATAAATGGTACTGACGTTTCCAACTGTTCATTTCAGTTTTTCAGTACGGTGGTAACCTGAAATAACACAGTTATTAGATCACAGAGAAGCTTGATCATGAGCAGACAAGAAGGGGAGGAGTGGCTCAAGACTTTTGCTCAGTATATTTATAGTCAGGATCTGAAAACAAATGCATAGCCAGGAATATTTTTCTTTTACTACATTTTTAGGAGGTTTTAAATAAAAATGACAGTGTTTTTTTTTTTTTTTGTCAATTTAGTAATGATTTAACACCAACAAGCTTTTTATCTCTTAGAAACCTGTAGTACTGATAAAACATCACTTAAAAGCTCTACTTTTTTTTCCACTTGTTGTGATGTCAACACTCAAACCTTCCAGGTGTTTAAAGCACTTCTGGGGCCAAAAGAGCTGCAGTGTGAGCTTTTATCAACAGTTTGAAAAAGAAGACTCTGTTTAAAAGCTTCTCTTCAGGCCAAGGAGGGCACTCTGATGATCCTGAAACATATTGAGGATAAATGTACTCTGACGCTGAGTGTAACATGTTTGTATGTGCTTGTGTGTTCAGTTTGCAGGTTTGTCCGACGTGTCGATTGCGGAGGATATTCCAGTTGAAGGAGATATCGCCGTGCCGCTGAGCTCGCGGAGTGCAGATGATGAGATTTCAACACTGGACGAACCTGTAAAGGACACTATTGTGAGTTTCCCACAGCAACAAAAACAGCACGGCCTAGACCTCATACACAGTTTCTGGAGGGGTTATGATCACTTTCATCCACAATACCTCAAAAATTACATTCTCGATGAGTCAGCTTAGTGATTAGTCCTGAATTTCAGCTATGAACAAGAAATCTGAAGGCCACCATAAAGCTAATTTCTGCAGTCTGTGGCTTCTCCACAAGGAGGGGCTATTAGCATTCATTTTTAATAAAGCTCTTGAAAGATCAGGATTTCTGCGTAAGCTGGGCCTAAACTGAGAAGTTTTTAAACCCTGATTATCCAGCAATTTCTCATGCTCAGAAAGCGATTGACGGTGCAGATGAGGTTTGTGAGGTACCAAACGATTGTTGACCTTCTGTAAAAGGCTGACATGTGTGACGTGATGTTTTTGCCCAGTTTTACCTAGACAGCAGCGGTGATCTTTTACATTTTTTTAAATGTTACTTGTTCTTTCAACACAAGTTCTTGTTCCATCTCCAGTGGAACAACTTCAGTGGATAATAAATCTGGCTCCAATGAGTGGTCCAATGCGTTATTTCAGTCTTTGATAGTTTATATGGATTTATAAAAACATTTCACTGGCATTAATCACCTAAACGACTTGCCTTTTATCTCTGAGTGCGTCCCAATTCCATGCTCTAAACCTGATGTTATAAAGTCTACACTGTGTACTGATCTTAATAGTGTAGTTAGTACAGGTTAGCGCGTTAGTCCCCTAAGGCATTAACATGCACACCATTCCATTGGAACGGGACGTGAAGGAGTGTTCTTACAGCAATGTACATCATAAAAGATTCCAGCTCTGAAGGTTACTGTAGAGGAGGCTGCTTGAATGAGAAGGTTCCTGCATTGAATTATAAAGTCAGTCATAAAGTTTCTGCATTGAACACTGCTTTGCACACAAAAGATACTCATGAATATAATGCTTTATTTTACATTTGCATATTTCCTGTATGGCCTTGTTCCTTTGAAGGAATGTCAGGAAGAAAAACCCTTTTGTCGTCTTTATCTCTACTTTCTTTCATTCTATCATTCATTCTGTTATTTTTATCGTAGCAGGGGGGTGGGGGTGCAGCAGACTAACCCAGCACTTATAGGTCAAAAGTTGGAGAAACACATTACTGCATTGCTGTACAGATCTTGACTGAACCCATAATTCAGTGTGTGTAAACAGACAGGGTTTTTGTGAAACAGTTCATTGTAGAGTCTCAGTTTTTTAAAGTGTTGTTAAATAGAACCAGACAACTATATCGCAATTATAGTTATTTTATTTACTCTTCAAACCCGGGCAGTGAAGCATCACATGTCTTCTGAGGTGGCCTGCATGTATCCCCCACCATGAAAGGGTTTAGTTTTAGGCCAAAAACATCTCAAAACTCACCTCAGGCATCAGGGAGTACATTATAAAATGCTGTGTGTGTGTGTGTGTGTGTGTGTGTGTGTGTGTGTGTGTGTGTGTGTGTGTTTGTGTGTGTTTGTGTGTGTTTGTGTGTGTGTGTGTGTGTGTGTGTGTGTGTGTTGCAGCTGAGGGATTTGAAGGCAGTGGGTCAGAAGTTTGTCCATGTGCTGTACCCAAAGAAAAGCTCTGCTCTCCTCCGGGACTGTGAGTAATCGATCACATTGATCAAAATCAATCACACTGATCAGTTTCTTTCCTCGCATACTCATGATTAAAGTTTATTGATCAAACGAACTTTTGCATACTTTAAATTGCGTAAAAAGTTATTTGACCTCTCGTACAGTTTAAAAATCGTGTGCCTGTGTGTGTCTCTCCATAGGGGATCTGTGGGGACCTTTACTGCTGTGTGTCACCCTGGCACTGTGAGTGATTCACACAGAAACACACACAGTCTCATACATGCTCATTCACCAAATGCATTCATGCACATCTACCATAGACTCAAGTTTAGAAAACCCACAGAAGCTTTGAGGCTAAATCAACCACACACTGACACACACAGTATCCCTGATTTTCAGCTAAACAAGCATACAAACAGACAGCTGCTAAAGCTTCAGTGAACGTGCGGTAGCCTGTAGGTGAGGATTCATTTATACTGCATGTCATAGTTAGTGTTTAAGTAAGTGCTGAATATACGAAGAACGAAGGGTATTATACAGTGATCTTCAGTTTTAATGGGTTTTCTGTGTGTGTTTCTGTGTGTAAGGATGTTGCAGGGTGGATCAGCAGACAGTAAGGATGACGGAGGGCCACAGTTTGCTGAAGTTTTTGTCATCGTCTGGTTCGGCTCCATCATCATCACTCTCAACTCCAAATTACTGGGTGGAACCTTGTGAGTAATCAGACCAATCAGATTCACTCTCATCCCTGACCAAATCAGATGCACCCTCATTATTAACCAGTCAGATTCACTCTCATCCCTGACCAAATCAGATTCACTCTCATCCCTGACCAAATCAGATTCACCCTCATTATTAACCAATCAGATTCACTCTCACCTCTGACCAAATCATATTCATTCTCATTATTAACCAGTCATATTCACTCTCATCCCTGACCAAATCAGATTCATCCTTACTATTAACCAATCAGATTCACTCTCGTCCCTGACCAAATCAGATTCACCCTAATTATTAATCAGTCAGATTCACTCTCATCCCTGACCAAATCAGATTCACCCTAATTAGTTATCAATCAGATTCACTCTCATCCCTGACCAAATCAGATTCACCCTCATTATTAACCAATCAGATTCACTCTCATCCCTGACCAAATCAGATTCATCCTTACTATTAATCAATCAGATTCACTCTCATCCCTGACCAAATCAGATTCACCCTCATTATTAATCAGTCAGATTCATTCTCATCCCTGACCAAATCAGATTCACCCTCACTATTAACCAATCAGATTTACTCTCATCCCTGACTAAATCAGATTCACCCTCAACATTGATCAATTAGATTCACCTTTACAGCTGACCAATCAGATTCACTCTTATCACTGTCCAATCAGGTTCACCCTCATCACTAGCCAATGAGATTTACCCTTATATCTTACTAATGAGATTAATTCTCACCACTAACCATTCAGATTTGCCCTATTCACTTAGTGCTCAAATTCACCATCGCCACTAATCAGCCGGATTCATTCTCATCACTGAACAATCCAATCCACCCTTATAACTGACAGTCAGATTCAGCCTTATCACTGAGCGTTCAAATTCACCATTGCCACTGATCAGACGGACTCATTCTCATCACTGACCGGTCAGATCCACCCTCATCACCTCAGCAGCAGCATCATTTTCCACTCTTGAAAGAAAAAGCTGCACATATGTTCTGTCAGGCCTTGTAGAAATGTCTGCGGTATTTCACTGTGATCTGATGTTACTTGGTGCTGAAGGTAAAGGGGTGAAGTGAAATTTGAACCGTATGACAGACACTCCAGCATAACAGCTGCTGTTTCTGCTACCACCACTGGAATCAGGCACTGGACCCAGTAGAGGACAGCTGCCCACAGCCGTTCTAGTGGACTCCTCTCATGTGTTCTCTTGCTTTGTGTGTGTGTGTGTGTGTGTGTGTGTGTGTGTGTGTGTGTGTGTGTGTGTAGATCGTTCTTCCAGAGTCTGTGTGTGTTAGGTTACTGTATCCTGCCGCTGACAGTGGCCATGCTGGTTTGTCGACTCGTGCTCCTCGGCTCGGCAGGCACTGTCAGTTTCATAATCCGGCTGGTTGTGGTCATTGCCTCCTTTGGCTGGTCAACATTTGGTACGGGCACCACAGTACACACACACACACACACACAGCAAAACTCAAATACACTCATAGTCAGAATAATCCACACACACATTTCATGCTTGTCCAACAGTAACATAAACCTCACTATTATTCGATACAATACAGCGGTGTCTCAATACAATTAGGGCTGTCACTCTTGATTATATCGGTAATCGAGTAATGTGACAATTATTTTGGCAGTCAAATGTTTTGTTTGAAATCAGATTAGACCACGATGTAAAGGGGGGCATATTTAAAAACAAGGACTTTATACAACTACGATTATTATTTATTACATTTCATCCTGGAGGTAAATTGCCTGATATTAATTGCCTGAAACAAAAACCTTTGTGCTCAAATGAAAAATAATTCAAAGTAGATGGATTTTTAGTGGGTCCTGTCAGTGGAAGGTGTTTTTGTTATAGTTTCTCATTTTCCCACCAGATGGCACTAAAATACCATACAGCAATTACAGATACTCTTTCTTGTCCACCTTATTAGTCTGAGAGTAAATTGCTGTTTCCCACTCTCAATCTCTCCTCTCCTCTTCTGTCTCTCTCTCCCTCTCTCTCTCCCTCTTTCTGCTATATTGAATGGAGGGTGAACTGCCTTGTGTCTTGCTGAGAGCAGTGAGGGGGCCGATATTGGATTGGCTTTGCTAATCCACTGAAGGATCTTTGCCGCTCTGGTAAACGCAAGCGTCATGTCGGACACACTCAGACGCTCTTTAGTCAGAGTTGCCAGTCTGAAGATATACATTGAATCAAAACAATGTGCTCCAGGGTTGTTTAACACTCCGGTCCTCTTGTGGGCCATTTGTGTCCACTTCACTTGCTTTTGTTTTACCATTTTAGCTGTGTTAATGCATATGGAATAAAATTGCAATGGCATAAAAAGAACTTGAAAATAAATTGAGGACTGTAAGCTGGACAAACTGATCCATATGTGTGTGTTTTTAAGATGACCTGCACATTTTAATTGACATTTTGCTTCTATATAAAAATGTCTACAGTTTTAGACTATATTGTAACGTATTTAGTGAATGAATGAAGATATCTGAGCTTATATAATGACCTTATGAAAAAACCCTCCCAAGTTTTCAGTGGAATTTCAGTCAAGTGGTTTAGGTGATATAGATAAAATACTTTTATTTTACCTTTGTACCAAGAGTACAAAGTCCATACTATTGTACATAACTATTGTACTTCATCCTCCCCTGTTGTTTACATTTTTTGTTCTTATTACTGTTTAACATTTTCGTGTCTTGTCAATTCGCGTGACTGTAGGCGGCATTAGCAGTTAAGGTGCCACATATCAACAACGTGATTGAGCTCAGTTGCATGAAGTTCATCCGGAAAGAGAGATCAGAGCAAGCAGGTTACTCATCTCATTATTGCACTTTATGAAAGGTTCTGTTGGGCATAAATTATTTAAAAAAAAAACAGAGAAAAAAATCAATTGTCATGACGTTACTTCACATATATTGTGCTTGACATTTCAGCACCAGTACCTCAAAACACCTTCCCATGTCCTCAATTACCTCCATGCTGCTTAAACTAATTTATCTAATTAATTAACTAGCCTCTAATTAGCCCTTCAGTTAATTGGTTAGAACCGGTTAGAAACATCCCCGCTATCATTTGGTATTCAGTAGTTGCCATCAAGCAACCAGAGATACTATAGCAACAAGCTAACCACCATACAAATCATAATCAGTGGTCTGGAACACCAGAGCAACCACCAGAGATACCAGAGCAACAACCCTGCAACCACCAGCAAAGCCTGATCTGGAACATGCTAGCAACCACCAGAGATGACATAGAAACTGGTTAACAACAACCTAGCAGAACCCTATCAGCTATCTAGAACAAACTAGCAACCACCAGAGATACCAGAGCCACAACCTAGCAGCCACCAGCAAAGCCTTATTTGGAACATGCTAGCAACCACCAGAGATGACATAGAAACTGGTTAGCAACAACCTAGTGACCGTCTAGTAATCTGGAACACCCTAGCAATGACCAGAGATACCAGAGCAACAACCTAGCAAACAGCAGCAAAGCCTTATCTGGAACACCCAGGCAACCACCAGAGATGACATAGAAACTGGTTAACAACAACCTAGCAGAACCCTATCAGCTATCTGGAAAAAACTAGCAACCTGGGATACCATCGCAACCACCTAGGATATTGTGGTAACCACCCGTCTAGTAACACACAGAAACCTCTGGTCTAGCTGCCTGTTTCTAACTCTTCTTCTTCCTTCCCCTCAGCCTCCACGGCCTTCCTCGCAGACAGCCAGCCACCCAATCGGAAAGCTCTGGTGGTCTACCCTGTGTTCCTCTTCTACTTTGTGATTGGCTGGATGATCCTGACTTTTTCCCCGTCGCAGTAACTCTCAGCCAATCAGCAAACAGGACACGAGTCGAAGTCCCAGCAGGCTGATAAGATTGGTCAGGACTGAGGGATGTTTTTTTTTTTTTTTTTCGTTATTTTCTTCTTTTCCAAAGGGAAGAGACGATCGACCTGCCTCTTAAATCGCACCATTCTGTCTTGCGCTTCTCCCTCATCCCTCGATCTATTAGGCGGTCGGATGGACAGAAGGAAAGAAGAGAGAAAAGGGTGAACATTTGTTTGATTCTGGGTTTATGCAACAAAATGACATCTTTATACGTTCATACTCGTCATTAAAACTAACAGCTCTTTAGTGTGGGGACTGTGTGTCTCATATCTCCTATAAAGCAACTTTATGGGAAAAGATGGGAAAACCTTCTCAGCTCTCAGTGGAAGTGAGTGGAGCCGGCTTTTATCCAACGTCATTTTGGAGCATTTCTATCGGGTCCCTCATCCTAAAGTTTTGGCGCACTGTAAAGGCCTGTCTGTGTTTTCGTTTTATGTCATAAAAGATAAAAATGCTAAGAAATAAAAAAGATAAAAGGCTCTAATGAGGCACAGTACTGTGCCAAAGTCTAAGGCTGCCCTGAAAATCATTTAAAACTATTTGGATGATGAGTGTGTTTATACCAGTTAAAAGCTATGCCAGATACAATCTTAACATCCGAATACTAATACACATAAATCCTGGGTTGGGGGGGCAGATTGTTGAGTGTTTAGGAAAGTTATGAAGGTGTTGATAAGAAGAACACAGGTTTGGTTGCTGAATTTTCAGAGCTCCAGCCATCGCATGGACGCGTCCAGCTCCATCAGCGGTTCCTGATTTCATTTAAGGAAGGACTGATAGGATGGGAATTGGGAAAACTGGCCTTCTATTAAGAGCATACACACACACACACACACACACACACACACATTCACATTCACAGGGTTCAGGTTTGTTTCAACAAAACAACCCCTACAACAGGTCATTTTCTAAAACAGTGTTTATGTGCAGTGCAGTAAAACCAGCTGTGTGCAAAGGTTTTGGTGCCCTCTGTCAAATGACTGATTTTCTAAGCATCAATACATAAAAAATTGACACAGTTTATCGCAATATTATTTGGCATGTTGTTATCAATGCATCTTTAATATTATTTTAGAATTCAAAAATGGTAGACATCTGATAACATTGCTTCTGAAATCCCCAAGGTGGCGCAAGACCTCGTTCTTCTCGCACGGAAATCGTAAAGGAGGTCAAAAAGGCTGAGAAGAATCAAGATATTATTGTATCGTGTCGCCCCCTCTGTGGTGACTCTCACACTTAAAGAAAAGTAAAAGTATTTCAATAAACACAAAAAACAAACATAAAATATAAAAATAATATACTATTCTTGCCTAAAATGTGAAAAATAATGTTTTATCTGTAAATTTCTGCCCTTTGGAGATCTACTCACTGAACTGTTGATAAGAACTGAGATTTTCAACAGGGGGTGCCCAAACTTTTTCGTGTGTGTGTGTGTGTGTGTGTGTGAGTGTGTGTGAGAGAGTGTGTGTGTGTGAGAGAGAGAGAGAGAGAGAGAGAGAGTGTTAGTGTTAGTACTGGGCTTAGTGCAGATGAACCCTATGCAGAGAGTCTTGCTGTTGAGTACCATTGTGTGAATGTAAATCAGATCTTTTTTCTGTTCTGTTTTCCTTTAAAATGGGGTTTGTTTATAATATTGGCTTCATTCCATGTGAAATAGTTTATTAAATAACGTACTATAAACATGTTAATAGCAGTCAAGTTTTGTCTCTTACACTGGACACCTAAGTATGACAGGATTTACACCAAAGATAATAAAACACAAAGGTTGTAAACATGTGTGTTCGAATAAAAATTGAGAGCATTGCAACTATTAGTTATTTAATCATTTATTACATTATGTAATCATAATGGGATTTTTTCTGGTAATAAAATGTGTGTGTGTCTTTATACAGCTGTGAAAACAAACAAGAGACCGCATCTTTTTTTTTCCTGGTTGTTGCTTTTGTAATTTATGGGAGTGTGTCTGTGTAAAATGTGCATGTCACTATTTTTTTTATACACGATTGATCACATTTGATTCAAAATTCCAAACAAAGAAATCTTTGGAGAAAATATAAAAAATAATACATATACATCATTTATTATACCTTGTTAAACTACACAAAAATCTTACATTATTTTATGACTGCAACAATCAAAGTAGTGATGTTAAGAGCAGTGTGTGCATGTGTGACTGTTTCATCCATCAGAAACTGAATCAGGAGTGAAGCTGCTGGAATACAGCACATAGAAAAGCTGCTCTACAAACACTACTGCACTTACAGCACATATGGAGATGTTTCTTACTTTTTACACACTCACTGCAATAGTTCAGAACAGAATAGCAACCTGTACATTTCACACACACACTGCTGCAAATTGTACAAACAGTGAAAAGAAAAAAGGGAAAAGTGGTTTCTTATTTTTTCCATGCCTGTATATATAGACTGTGTACACAGGTATCCACCTTTGTTCGGTCTGTTTTAGATAATGTTTCTTAATCAAAATGAATCAAATTGAATTGAATTAATAGAACTGAACTGAATGATTTTTGAAGAGTGGGACTGAAGTGAATAGTAGTGGAGTCACAGATTCATCACTGATGTTCTAAAATCCACTCAGTTGAAACACCACTTTCAAATCAATGCCTTTTCTCACCCGTGCCCTCTGTGACTGTGTGTGCGTGTGTGCGTGAGTGCATGAGTGAGGATGTGACTGAAAGGGTGTAATTACACTTTCAGTGCAGAGACAAAACCTTCACTCACCTTTAATGTCACCTGACTCACTTCTCACACACACACACACACTCGGATCACTCAGGGTCAAGCCATTCACTATAGTCTCACAGTGCACTTTAGCATCACACGACATCACATATAAAAGAGCAAATCCCCCATGTAGAGTACAGTTAGTAAACATCAGGGACATTGTTTTCTTTGTATTTATCTGCTCTTTTAATGGCTGAACATTATGAAGTCCTGAACGGTTTGAGGGAGTGTCAATACAGGCCTCTTCACAATGCGGCAATGGCCTAAGAATGACCCTTTCATACCGAAGGTCTTTTGTAAGAGTGTCATTTTATTCTGCCATTGTTCATCTAGTTATCTCAGCAACAGACTCTCAAAAGTTGCTGCAGAATTGCAGAGTGCACGAGGTCTCTTCACAGTTTGTCTCTCTGGTCTTAGCAATATGCAAAGGCATTGGATTTTAGCTGTGTGCATGACCATGAGTGGGAATTGGCAGGACTATAACGCTTTTATGGCTACACATTTGCTCAGTGGATCTGGGACTACAACTGCACATAATTAACTACCGATGAAGTGTTCCCCAGAGTCAATCTGTCTGCTTTATTAACAAAGTAATGCAGTTATGCTTTAATTGGCCTTTTTATTGTTAGGCAAATTAGATGAAATGATAGAGCACATAGTTAAGGAAAAGAGACTGTTAATGGCCGCTGTGTCCATTAGAATATGTTATAAAGGATGTAATGCTGTATGTTTCTTTATATGTCTTGTTTGTTTCAGCTGCGAAGCATTTTTGTTGTAGATTTTACTATTGTTGCAACATTTTTCTTTGATGTAAAGCTGAGAATGTTTTTTCTTCCTTAGCGCAGTGTTAGTTCATATAGAGCCTTTGTAACATATAATCCACACTGATGCATTCTAGTGATTTTATCTGGTTGTGTGTATATGTATGTTTTTTGCATGGTCTGTCATTCCAAGGTGGTAAAAATGGCACTTTGCTTGGCCTGTTCATCACCACTACTTATGACAAGGTAAGAGCATGTCATTTATAAAGAATTGCATCAGTTTAATACACTTCAAGGTCTTTTGTAAACTAATTGAATTGAAAGGCAAACATATTACATCTCCGCTGCAAAAACTTAACACAAGCAAGATTCAAAACTGACATTTACTGTAGTTGAAGGTTCTACCTGAGGCAGAACCAGTTCTTTCAGCTATGAAATAATGTGTGTGCTATCATTGGGCTGTCAGTGCTTTGACCGATTAACCACATTCATGGTGAAAACTGTAGCGTCCTGTCACTTTCAGTTATTATGAGCATCTATGGAGGATATTTTTAGTCTTTAACACACCTATAAATCACAATGTCGTGACAGTCTACCTACAATTTAAGGGTAAAAAGATACTGCAATGGGAAACCACGTTATTAATGCTGCATTTTTCCTTGAATTGCTGGAGGAGGATTGTTGTTAGGAGGCTTTGGTTAGAGGCAAGTAATCATATTTGTGCTGAAACGGCTGCTTTCCTGTTAAATGTCCTGAGGCCTGCCTCTTTTTTTAGTTTACTGCATGAGCGGCAGAGTCAGTCTTTTTGAAGTAATAAATGCACTTAATAATTAATTAAATGTACTGTATGTTTGATGTGGCAGCAAGAAAGTGATGCTCATTTCATTTACACATGCTCTGTTTTTAATATATAAACACATAATATTTGTAAATATAAAAGTTAAATCACTTTCCGCACATTTTTTCTTATACATTATTTCCCTTTTCCCTTCATTAGTTAATTGCTATCATCTGTATCATCCTGAAATTTCTGCCAAATTTGTAGGAACACCCAGTGGAAAAGAAAACCTGTTTTGAGTGGGTAATTATTGACATGTTTCTCATGGACAACATGTGCACCCCTTCTGAAAACATGTTCCATTGGAAAGTGTCACAGAGGTCTCCTGGATTTCGTCACCATATTTTCCAGCTAACATCTCCCACCTGCCCAAAAGTGGTGTTTGCTCATGGAAAGTAGCCAGATGAAATCAGCAGTTGGCAAATATCTTCAAAAAGGGGCCTCGACAGAGAGTTCGCTTTGAAATAGTTGCATTATTCAAAATTTGGATTGAGAAAGTTCCAAAAGAGAAAGGAAGGTAAAAAGGCAGTCTCCACTGTTACCACCAGAGACATTTTCTCCAGAGCGTAGCTCTGAGAAGACAACCACAGGCTTGAACTGGGGCTGTAAGGACATCAAACACATCTTCTATGTCTTGAAGGGATACTAGAGGCCTTCTTTTTTTCCTGTGGTCTTGTATTTTGCTGGCATAGAACTTCAGAGCTAAACAGCGGGGAGGCAACAACAGAGAATTACCTGCAAACTGGGTTAGTGCTGGGTGATATATTGTCTATTCTGGGATAACAACGTTGGTGTCACACAGCAATCTGGATTTTAGATGAAAAAGCTGCATTGAAAAGCTGCAATTTATCTAAATTGCTAGTTGTTTCATACAGTTTTCAAAGTTCTAAATACACAGACTAAAATACATATATACATATTTTATACATACATAGGAATGCTGTAACACATGCATAAGCACTGAATAATGTATTTAAAGTCCATGCTTTACTTTCCATGCCAGTGATCACAAAATAAATGATACTGTACTGACATCATGGGTCTTCTGAACCTAAGTAACAAAAGTACTGTGAATGAACATAACTATAATATTATTTTGATGGACAGTTTGTATTGGCAAAATATCTGTGGCTTCAGACAGGAAAACTGAATAAACTTTTCATATTTGTAACAACACAGATCTTCTTAACAGATACTATGTTTTTGTACTTTAACTCAAGAAGAAATATTTGAACCGATATAAGGTGCTCTTAACTGGGCTTCCATTGAATGTCTTTTATTACTTGGGAATAATGTTTCCTAACAGTTATAAAGGGAACAAATATCTCTCACTTTATCAATACAATCATATTTACCTCATAAAATACCTTATGTTGTTGTGTGATTACTGGCATAATTGTTTTAGAAATATTTTGTATTGCTTTATAAGGATGATTTTCAGTGTTTAGGTGTAGCTCAACCTTGCATGAAGTACAAAGTTCCTTTGTAAACAGGCTTCATGTACATTTTTGTTCGGGAATGGGGCTTCTGTCTGATTGAAGTTTATAACAATTTATAAGGTTTTCTCAACAAAAAAAAAAGGTGGAAACAGAACAAAACAGTATAATCAAAATAAGCAATGTCTGGGTTTTTGTAGCATTGAGAAATAGTTCACCTGTAAGCATGCATTCTTTATATTAATGCAAACATAAATGCCATCTTGATATAGAGTTTTAACAACACTAAACTAGGTCTTAGCAAGAAGCTAGGTCTGTTTCAAAGTGCATCATTAGTGCTGTGCCAGAGATGGATGGTGACTTTCTGCACCAGTTGTTGGCCGCCAGAGAGAGAGCAGAGGGCATGTTCTGCTCTGGTCCCACAGCCTGCCTGCTGACCTGCCCTTGGTTCTTATTTAACAGTCAGGAGGCCCTGACCCAAAGTGGAAGAAGAACAAAGGAGAAAGGGAGAGAGAGGAGAAAAAAAAAAGCTTGGCAGCAATGGGGTCCCATTCTCCCCAAAGAAATTAGAGGTGGTAATCTTTCAGCAGCGACTCCGTTATCCTCTGTGACCGGTTAAACGTTATGGATGCATACGGCTCAGTCCTCCATCCTGATTCTGCATACTCGCCTGCCTGCATCAGGCCAGAGGGCCATGGTTGGACGTGTCCAATTTTGCCACGCAGCCCTCATGCTTGACACTTTAGAATTGACAAATAGCAGCCACTTCTGAAAGAAGGTTACGTTTAAAGACAGCACAAGGCAATGCATTGGTGTACTGACTGCTAAATCATTGTCAGGGAAACTAATGATAAGACATCATACGACGACAGCATACCATGAAAGATAGAGTGTGCTCTTTTGCACCTTAATCAGCCGCTGTCTGTCGCTCCCCACATTCATCTTGATTTTGCATAGACATGCACATGCTCTGCCTGCTGCTGAATGGATACATCAGATTGTCACGGAAAGTGTCACACAAAAGCCTTATTTAAATTGTAAGTAGCAGGGCTCTTTGTTGTGCTGTTAGTGATGAATGGAAAGAAATAATCATGACAAAGAATTCCGAGGCTGCCTCATCCTTCCACACTGAGGTACATGCGATTCTCTGGGCAGTCCTGACTACGGAGGAAATGTAACGTCGCATCTCTTGTGGAAAATTTAGATTGGAAGCAGATATCTCTTCCATCTAAGACAGACACTTATATGAATAGAATTTGTACTTGTATTTGATTTATAATCTATAACATTTAGGCCTAAGATTGATCACAAGGATTGGTTTAACATAAAGAAATAAAGTAGTAGAAATATCTGAGATTTCATCACAAGGCTCGCTGGCTTGTGAAAATGCAATCACTCCTTAATATTTGGATGAATACAAAGCACTGCTCTCTCTTCAGAAATGTTACACCTGCTGCAGTAATTCTAAAAACACACACTAAGTCAGAATAACAAACAGTGAAAGAGCCGAGGAACCCAAGGAGTGATGGTGGCATCTTGACAAGTCTTTAAGTAATTCCTTCAAGAACAAACACCCTGGGGCTCCCTGGCTTCACTGCTTATGTTGCAAACACTGAAGAGCTCAATGAGAATGGTCCAATCATTTGAGAAAGATAATTTTAAAAAATATTTATACATCAATCATTGCACTGCATAATTGATTTGGTGTTCCTGAATTCACTACCAGAGAAATAAGTCCTGACTCCATTTCTGATGAACAGTAATCCCAAATATGCTGTACTAAATTTAACACTTATAAAAAATGGGGGTAAAATGCAATGCAACTTTCTCATTTGTGTTTGTTCTCTAGCTTCCCTGCCCTTAATGTACTCACACATGGTTTAGTGTTCTCCTCTTCAGTGTGGTGAATGCACAGCACTTCTCCTCATTAGCGACAGGCCATTCCATGTTAGAGGGGAAAGAGATACGCAACCTTCAAGTGGCTGGAGGTTATGTGGACACAGAATGTCCAAGAATCTCAAGGACACATTCGCTTCCCCCAGATTAAACAAGATTCACTCTCTGTCAAGCGTGCGGCTCCCTGAACTGCCAAGCCAGAATCGAAATGAGCCCTCTGCTCGGCCCTGCTCCGTGCCTGAGAGGCGAAAGAAGGAGATGGCTTTAGCCTGAAGGAGAACGCCAGCTAGTGAAATAATCTTTAATCTCTGTCCCTCCTAGGCACGGGCAACACCTGTTATCCTTGATGGCGCTGTGCAAGAGGGCAGCACACTGCCTCGTTTTAAGGCTGGTAATTATTGTGCTAATTATTCACATAGGTGCTGGGTGATTACGGACGTCCATTCAGGTGAATACCCGTCCTGTTCTGCAGCAGATGAGACCGAGGCAGCTCGGCGGAACAGTTGCTCCTCTCCCACTTTTCCCTTGCAGATATTTGACCTCTTGTGTTGTTTGCAATCTGCACTTGGGGAGAGAAATAACAGCCAGAAACTTTTAATTGCTGCAGAGAAACACTGCTTAAAGACATAGGCTTTAGCCATCTGTTAACTGTTCAGATAGGCTCATACCCCTCCCCTTGCAGAGGAGAGAATGTGTTGTTTTTGTGCAAAACAAAAGGAGAGCAGAGGGTTGCTTCTGTTTTTCCTGCCTTAACTGGCTCTCCTGATAACAGCCCTTACTTACATCATTATTTGCATTGCAGTTTTTTTGTTGATTGTTGTTTATAATAAATCTCATTTTGTTTTTTTGTGCATTTCTGCAAAGCAAACGTAAAAGTAGCTGAATGTTGCATTAAGAAAGTGCAAGTCTTCCACTATCATATTAATATTTTATGTGTCAAATTATTATTTTTGTGTTTTAAAGATTGTATATTTAATGGGGCCTGGAGGGTTTAAATCAGATTTATCTGTCCTCAGACTGCATTTAATTCATGGTAATAGATTTTTTTTTTTGTAAGGGGAAAGAGCTACATTAATTTTTCATTTTCAGCCACCAGTTTCAATGCAATTATTGTCTCTCTGGAAAAAAAAACCTTTATTGTTCTCTGGAAAAAAAATGTTCATTA
>JBBPCX010000135.1:9928438-9952064 GCA_037974365.1 Hydrocynus forskahlii
AAACTGGTAGTGACCTTATCCTATTTTCATTTTGCGTTCATTGTACTCTGAATAACACTTGGATAGCATTCTGAGAACTTATTGTCTGATTTAAGCAAGGGAAGGTTGTATTAAGTCATTCATATGTTTGTGTGAATAAATTACAATGAAATTGTGAACATCATCTGCATCTCTGCTAATGCTGGGTCCTATGGGGTCCGTTTTTTAAAAAATCTGCATATAATTAATATAACAATATTTTCAAAATGTGGAAATAGCTGTCAGTCAACAATTACAACCATTACACCAATGTAATGACTGCTTAGACTGGTGTGTTTGAGGAACACACACTGGATCAAAGGGTAAATGTGAATGAAAGCAGCACATTTATCCCTTTAAGACTGTTTGGTGTAAATTGCTTCATTTGATGGCATTAATATGCCCCCTCCTTCATCACTAGGACTGCCTGACTTATAAATATGAATGGCTGCTCGGTTTAGCTCCTATTCAAATCCCTTGTGGTCAGTTTTGTCTCATAGCTCAGCTATGATAAAGCATTCAGAGAGGATTGGTGTACATGACAGTGACACTTCAAAGCGGAACAACGATGCTGGACAGGAGCTCATTATAACAAAGTTTTTAATGAAGAACAGCAGATTGATCTGCACGGCTTGGACAAACTGTTGTCATGAAGTAAATACATAAGTAAAGTAAAGGAAATAATTGTATACGCACATTTAACTTTTGATAGGTGTTGTAATGTGGATTGATGTCTCATTAAGTGCATGAGGTTTGATAGTTATGAAGGAGGGTTTGATTGTCCATTTGTATGAGTAGATTTTAGTATTTGCTCACCAAGTGGAGAATGAAGGTAGTGTAATAGTGGACGCTGGTTTCTGGTGTCCATATTTGTCACTTTGGTCACTGTGTTCTCTGTCACCTTTCATGCTAGACAGCCAAGAGAGCTCAGCCTCAAATACCTAAATGACTCAGAAGCGTCAGAGCTGTCCAGAGATGAATGTCTCTCCTGCCATCTTTCAAGTGCAGGAAAATATCCTCCTCTCTAGTGTTTTTGTCCTTTTTCTCACTTTCTTTTTTGTCCCCCAAATCCACAGAGGTATTAGGAGAAACAGATTGCTTGGCGTGAATTTAAACCCACAGCTAACCTTGAGGAAAGCCAAGTCCGCTGACAAACATAATTCTTCAAGGGAAGTTTGGAAAGAAGCTGGCAGGAAGAATGTAATATGGCAGCGGGGCTTCCTCGCAAAGGTCAAGATTTGTCTGCCTGGAAGCCCAGCTCAAATATAAATGCTCTGTAATACCAGTTTGCTGATTGCTTTACTCTCTAGACAATGTCAATTTTGTGGAAGGAGTCGCAGATTAAGTCGCTGGCATGTCAAGGGCTCTTGTAAGTGCGGTGTCTTGTCGGAGAAACAGGTCCTAAAGCCCATGCCTATTACTGCACAGACCCACAGGACAGATGTTGAAAGCTTAGGGGGGCAATGGAGAATAATAGCACATTAAATTCCTAATGTCTCCGAGATGCTGCATTCAAGGCGGAAAGAATCCTCTGGTGAGGCAAACACCTTGTTTTTTACCCCCCCCACCTCACACACACACACACACACACACACACACACACACACACACACACACATCCTTTCTTATTTTTCTTACCACCACCTACACTTGGTCCCTCTATCTCTTTCATTCTCTCTATCCCCCTCTGCCTCTTGAAATCCTACCCCCAAGCTACGTACCACACACACCATTCATCACAAGCTTGACCTGCTCAGATGAGGGAGAGGATACAATGGGCTAATGAACTCATTAAAATATGTGTGCATCCGTGTGCGTGCGCGTGTGAGCGTTCACGTGTATGTGGGTGTGCATATTCACCCATGTGTGTGTTTTATGCATAATGTTTGTGTGTACAAAGGGGAAGGAGGGACCATTTTACTCAGGATTCATCTGGAGGAAAAATGGGCCTGCGATGCAGAACCATTACCCCCTCCTCAAAGTTCAGACTGTACACATCAATCTTAGCCGATATGATAGCTGTTTATAGTGGTGATATATATCCAGGATGCTGCATAAGCTTATGCCAACTGGACAAATGACAGCGACAAAGATATTCACAAAGTGCCAGAGGAGGCCAGGGTTCATTTATCATTTTATTATCATTCTGGTCTCCACATACACGTACTGCTGTTGCATAAAAATAAAAAAAACAACAAGGCAAAAAATCTTTCATTCTATGTCAGTCTGTGTCAATAGTTTTCAATATAAGCAATATTGGAGCATTCTATTGGTTCATTCATGATAAACATTTTAAACCACATGAAGAATTGCAGATGTTTTTGGTTTTTGGACAACAACAATATGTTTCTATAGCCTTTTCTTCTATATTTGTTTTGAAAAAGAAACTGTCTCCCTTAACTAAACTATTACAAATCATAACGGTTCCAAAAAGGGGCCTTTGGAGAGATGCTATCCTTTAAATTAATATTACCTTCAATGATTCTATTTGTAAATGAGAACTTTGCTTAAGTTCAAAGGACCTCTGTTCTAAAGGTTCTATGCCAATTAAAAAGTTTACCTAGAACTGGTCCAAGCAAAGAACCATTTAGGAACCTTTATTTTAGAACGTGCAGCTGAAATACTAATTGTTAACGAAGGTAAATGGTGAGATGTTTCTGGTTGTTGTCAATTACAGTCTTATTATATATTACCACAGTTTTAGGATATTAACATTATCATTCCCCTGGAACTGTATGTAATTCTGTAGCTAATGCTGTATGCTACCCCCTACCTTTAGAGACCCCCAGTCCACCTCACCTGAGGCTGGATGTACACCTTGATGAAAGGGGACTGGGGGTAAATCTCACTTCAGGCTTAATTAATCTTCTGTCTGCTTTGATGAATGGCTCTCAAATAGTCTTCTGCTTTGGTGGTGGTGTGTCTGTACTCCCCGGCTCTTGTGTGGACAGAAGCACTGTGTGAAAGTCAAAGCAGGGACATGCGGGGGCCTCACTCACACTCTGGCTTTTTTTTCCCCCCGAAGTTCCCGGACGCTGTTGTAGACAACAGAGCAGCTGCCACCGTGCCCACTCCTTCCGCTCTCTCAGCCCAGGGTGTGTTTGTCAGTTTTGACAAAAATGATTTGTTGTCAGTAAAAACCGGAGCGCCTCAGGGAGTAAACACATTAGCCAGAGTAATCTAATGTTGATATTTCTAATGAGAGGTGCTTAAATGATCTTAAACATACCAAGTCTAGTTACACATTGGGGATGCGTGGAAGTTGACTTTACTCTGTATCTTTCTGTAGGGCAAGGTCATGATAATGGATGATCTTTCTAGGATTAATTACTTGCAACTCACAGTAAATCACCAAACAACAAAATAAAACCGTGAATGTTCGTGTTAATTGCCTCATTGCCGCTGAGCTTAGCTTCTTTAATCAAAGCTTTGGATTCGTCGCCTTCTCTTTGGTAAATGATGCAGTCTTAAGTAAAGAAATTGTACGGAGAGACAACTACGACGTAGTGTGATTGTAACACTTAAAAAACACAAGTAGTTATTTTATTTACTATTACTTCAAACTGCCTCCAGGGAATAGAGATTTAAAATCAGTCGCAAACAATAACAATTATGTGATTTAAACATGAAACGCGTGCATACATTATTTATCACCCCATAAAACACTTCTCTGCCCAAACTATTGACAATCTGCTCAGTTGAATGAGAGATGGGAATATCCATGGCACTGACAGTTGTTGGTTTGGGATAATAAACTAAACCCACCTCTTAAATCTTTAATGGGCCCTCACTAATCCCCTAGTTTAACAGGCAGACCCTGAGGGAGCGTCTGTGCTATGTGCAGTGCAATGGTGCAATCGAGAGGCAACACTCTCCTTTGATTCTCTTCTTTGATCCGTCCAAATTGATGCTAATTTCAGTCAAATTTCAGCATATGGAAACTTATACGCCTTTTTGTACAGAGTTTTGTTCGCTTTTGCATTACCATATTGACTAAGTGTGATGCAGTATATATTTGGGAACTTTCTAGCCTGGTCTGAGAGGGCCAGAACTAACTTAAAGGTTAAACTACTGCCAGTACTAAAATCATGTACTTATCTGCCCATATTTAATTAATGGAGAATCAAAGTGTGATGGATCATGCAGAAAACCTTAAAGGCCTCAGCTTAGGTGGCCATAATGGAGGTGATCTATTTCGATATGGCCATAAATGAGTGAAACTGTATGTGTGTCCTGTCTTAGTGTGGCTATTGTGTGAAACTAACACGCCAGTGAATGGCGCGAGTGGTGGCAGATGGACTGGAGGTGTGGAGCTGATTGAAGGGGCCGGATGATTAGATTCAGGGGCTTCGCCCAGCCCATGGACTTGATTAAGCTAATCTCATCTCTATCAAAGCATCGCGGGGCTAGTGGGAATGCTATTATTCATGGTGTAGGGGTAATTACAGGCAGGCACTCAGACTAGCCAGCCAGCCAGATAGTGACTGGGGTTCTGGCCCTGCAGGCCTTCACATCTTCAGGCTACTCAATGGCCATTACTGTGGGCCTCGTCTTCTTTGAATAAGATTATTAATTGTACGGAATATAGCAATATTCACAACATATGTAAATGTTAAGGGATTTATACATGTGCCAGAAAAGTGTTCAGAGAGACATTCATTCTTACAATAAAGAGGATATTTCACTTTCTCCCCTATTTCCTGTTTAATGCTATGTAGTTTACTAGTGCCGCTATTTCATTTCACCGTAATGTTCATTATGTACTTTAGAATATGATAGGTGCCTAAAATGATGCCATAGAAGAACCACTTTTGGTTAACCATAGGGCCTTTCAGTGGATGGTTCTTTAAAGAAAATGACAGCTATAAGTATGAAGAACCCCAAAAATCTCATCATAATAGAAAAGGTTCTGTAAAAAAGTTAAAGTTAAAAATTGTTAAAGAAAATATTCATGGACATTTATTTTTAAGAGTGAATAAATGTCTTCAATTGCTTTAGGCAAGGAATGAGCTTGGTTTTCTGGACAGGGCACAACACATTTAAATGCCCATTAAATGTCTGTCTCCCTCTCTCTCTCTCTCTCTCTCTTTCTCTCTCTCTCTCTTTCTCTCTCACTCTCTCTTTCTCTCTCTCTCTCTCTTTCTCTCTCACTCTCTTTCTCTCTCTCTCTCTCTCTCTCTTTCTCTCTCTCTCCTTCTCTCACTCCCTCTCCCTCTCTCTCTCTCCCTCTCTCTCTCTCTCTCTCTCTCTCTCTCTCTCGCATCTCTCTTTCTCGATCCGTGTCACACTCACAAACAAGCACGCATTCACTCTCACTGTGATGGATTTAATCAAGATTAAGTGCACTTGTCCTCATCAATTTACTTTGCCAATGCTTTTATTGAGCAAAATAGGAGAACATAGCAGGATTTAGAGATTAATTTTATTAGATAATGTATAAAACAAATATATTAAAACGGGCTATACAGATTTAGTGTGTGGGTGGATCTGGATGATTTACTGTGCAGAAATCTCAGAGGACCTTGCACAGATAATTTATCTAATAAGACAGCATGCATATTCATATGCTGCAATTCTTTTTAGGACACAAAATCTGGCATGTTTTTTTTTTACTGAAAGAAAAAAACAACTTTGTATTAATTTCAGTTTAATTATTGAACAGTGTGCAACAGTGTGCAATGTTTATTTAAAAAATGTAAACATACACAGTGTTCATGATGTTGCAACAACCAATCAGACAATACATTTGTGAAATGGTTTACACTGAAAATACAGTGTATGGTAGCAGAAATCTCTGGGCACTTGTATTTGCTTATTCCGTAGTGTTATTTACTCTTTATGCAAATTGCAATCACAGTAAACAAGATGTTCCTTGATTGTGTGTTTCGAATAAACATACCCTTGAGCTGCTTAATTAGTTCATTTGTCTGATGCGCAAAATTACATTTTGGATGCATTTTATTTCACATTCAGTCTTAAAAGTAAGGTGACTTCATAGAGGAACATTTCTCGGTTCCCCAAAGAACCATTCATAGCACGGTAAATTAAAGAACCATTTATTATCAATAAAATGTTTGCAGAAGAACCTTCTGTAACTTTAAGGAACTGATGTGTAATGAAAAGAGGGGTGACACTATTTACGATTATCATGATAAATTGTAGCATTATATACTTTTTCTGAGCATATTGTGGATATCAGTCTGGAACACTGAACAATGCATGTTAATTAGTCCTATTAACTGGAATTAGTACAGTGTGGTGTTTGAAAATGTTTTTATTAGTACTTCTCAAATGTGGCACTACTTTTTTGTCTGCTCCAAATTATGAACACTGCAAAAACTCCTGATCTAACCAAGACTTGCAATCTTATTTCTAGCCTAAAAGTCTTCTTGATCTTGTTTTGAGAATAATATACTATATAAGAGCAGATTTTTTTTCTTATATAGTATATTAAGATTGTTTTAAGATATTTTTTTCCTATTTCTAGAAACAAGTGACTAGAAACAAGTGAAATTATCTGCCGGTGCAGTAAGATATTTACGCTTGGTAAGATTTCTTGAAATAGGAAAAAATATCTTAAAACAATATCTTAATATACTATATAAGAGCAAAAAAATCTGCTCTTATATAGTATATTATTCTCAAAACAAGATCAAGAAGACTTTTAGACTAGAAATAAGATTGCAAGTCGTGGTTAGATCAGGAATTTTTGCAGTGAAAACATCAGAAAAATGCATTCTAATGATGCGTGTATTATGAAAATGTCTGGAATTGTTGTTATATTTTTGCTATATGCCCTAGGTTCTAATGTACAGGTTTTTCTATACATGCCAAGAATGTTTTAACTCTTTTTTGTAAGAGTGCTATCTGAGATGACACAGAAAGAGTAGATGCTGTTCTGTCTACCATCAGAAACTGTGAGATGATTCTTCTAGGTTCCCGGCTTGTTGGGGGTGGAAGGCTTCCCCCAGTGTCAGTGCACTGTGTGTGGGGTTGGAGAGTGCAGACCCATGGGGTTTTTCTCCTGGAGGAAAGAGAGAGGATATGAGTGATGGGAGTAAATAATTAGATCCTGGGGTGGGAGCGTGTCTCTTGTCCGTGGCCGGTGCTGTGTTACTGGTAGTGTGGATCCACTCCAGGCTGTGTTCTCAGCAGCAGGGTCTTTGAGCTCGACTAGCCCACAGTCCTGAGGATGTTTTCCAGTTCCGCGGCCCCCTGAGCCAGCCCGTCCCCAGAGACCGGCATCCAGTCATTAACAACTGGCCACGCCGTGAAGATCTGAAGAGATAAGTTCAACATAATCAGATCTGGGAGCGATGTACCCATGAAAACAGAGCAGGGCATCTCCTTTTAATGTCTGTTTTAGGAGTGTTGATGTACAGTACCGGCAAATTCTGGTTGAAGATCGTATTTCTTTGTTTGAGAGGTGGGTAGGATGAAAGTTCTGTTTTTGGTGGGTGTTTTCTTTAGATGTGGCAGTCATCAACCCAGTGAAGCCCCTAAACCACAAAAACAAGTTGTTAATCCAGTCGAAGGCTGTCACACTGACTCAACCTTCCATCCCAACTTGCTGTTGTTGTTTGCTTCCCATGGGATGTTTGTACAGATAGGGAAATGAACGAGACATGTTGGAAAGATAAAGCATATATATGTACCTTAACGGCGAGGGCAGTTTTTATTAGACTTTCCACAAGGTTTCTAATATTTAGTTTTGTGGATGTTCTGGATGGTTTGGTGTTTGGTAATTCCATCCAAACATTAGGTAATATTGGGCTTAGGTTTTAGAAGGTTACGTTACATTACATTACAAAATATAATTAAAAAAACTTTTTTTTTTTCATTTTCAGATTATTGTAAATATAGATTAAGATTACTCAGTTTATTTCTAACCGTTTAAAATGTCTTATTTAATTGAGAAGTTGTATTACATAAAGCAGATCGTTTTACTTTTTTTCAAGAAGTGGTGCTTGAAATAATGATCTGTTCATGGATTTAGAAACTTAAACATATTTCTTTAAATGGATTAAAAAACTTCCAGGGCCAGTTTTCTAGACAGGGATTAAGTCTAGTAAAACTACATTTTACTTTCACTCAGAATCCTGCATAGTCTATTTATTTAAGATGATTTAACATGATTTCACATGCCAAGACATAATATTTTAATACAGATTATCCCATTTTGTTATCAAAGGATGTGAATGCCTTCTCCCCTACATCTTTACAACTCCACATATTTAGGCTGTTAAATGACGTCACTCCTCGATGTCTTCATTTTTTTTCTTGTGTCAGTTAAGTCATCACAACCAGCTTCCACATACAAATCATCTACTTAAAGCAAGCCAAAACAACCTCCACACACTTCTCTGTTTTTACTTTCTGTGAGGAGGACTTAAGTGAGACTCTCTGTATGTGCATCTTAAGTAAATCAAATATGTCTCAAGCCTCGGTTATTAAAACAGTGTCCTCTTACCCCCACCCTCCACCCCCCCTTCTCCATCAGAGCACAATAATTCTGATTTACACAGTTTAAAAACCTTAGCCATATCCCGCTACCTTCCCAAGGAGATCGAGTAATTAAATTGGTACTTTTTACAAGTCGTACTCAATAAATCTGAATAAATTAACAAGGCATTACTAAGACTGCTACATTAAATTTGCATAGTGTGTTTAATGAATATGCAACTGCAAGTGAAAAGGTCTGCTACTGTGAACCCTCTAAATTAGCATAACTACTTCCAGCATGTTTCTTAAATAATGCTCTCATTTGCACATCACTGAGTTGGCTAATTCTAACTTCAGTCAGGGTAGCCTTGTAATTAAGACTCTCGCTTTAATTTTTAATGAAGTTTATGTTACATCAATCCTGACAGTAATGAGGGGGACATGGAAACAAAAAGGCTGCTAATAATTAAATTCACAAACCAGTTCTAGGGATAATAATTCCTGAGGAGGAATTACATGACTAATTATTAATTAAATATTCATACTGTTGCATGGGCTGGCTCACTTAACTGCTTGTCTTGTTGCCAGCACTGCTGAGATGCAAAATGCCTTTTTTCCCTATCGCTACCTTGACTTGAAGGTCTCTGATTCTTTTTAGTATGCGATTAATCATGTTGACACCTCAAATTAAGTGCTTTTTATTGAGCTCGTTTATTGAGCTGTATTATCGGAGTTGGTTTAGCTCCTGTTGAGATTCATTAAGGAGGTTTAAATACATAAACACAGTCGTGCTCAACTGACTTGTTTATGATTCTTAAGTATATTAGAGTTAAGTGATATCATACTCGCCTTTTAGAATGTTTTTCTCATCCCATCCTGTTGCTTCTTTTGATTTCTTTTGAGAGAAATAGTTGGCTAATGTTATTTTCTCATCTTGCCTTGTCTTATATAAGAGTTTAGCCCCCTTTTCATTGGTTGAATGAGCATGGTTAATCTCTTTAATGCCTAAGTACAAATATTGCTTGGTATGCAAGGCCAAATTATTAACTCAAAGCAAAGAGCATGACTTTTAGTATTTCAGATTTGTTTCCTGTTAAGAATTGCTGATTTAACAGTGTGTGTTTTGACATTTTTGAGCTGGTCATTAGATGCAACTAGCTGTGCTTCTGGTCTCTGTCTCAAGCTCTCCATTTTCACATCATTAAGAGCCACTGAGAGCCCACACGTTCACCCAATTTTTAGTCCTTGTTGAGATATTAAAGGCACATTCTGACTTCCACAATGAAATTGGAGTGTCTCCTAATTAAGCTTGGCTAATCAAATGCCTCTGTGCCAGTTTAAGTGTCAGTGACAGTTTCAGCACATAGGAATGTATTTAGCTACTTGGAGAATTGGTTTTGTCTTGTTTTTGTTTTCACCCCACTACAATTCTTTTGATCACTCGAAAAGTTCATGAGCATTTGTCAATTAAGTTATTTACTAGTTATTTACCACAGTTTCTTTATTGCTCACTATAATGAAGTTTTAATGTCCTTCTGTGTTTCCCCCTACCATAAAATAGGCTGAGTGGCACTCCCGGTCAAACTCACCTTGTAAGTTGCAAGCAAATGTTTGCTTCCTAGCATTTAGTTTGTATGTGATATGACCTATTTTTTGGCCAAAATAAAAAGTCTAGTTTCAAATTTAAGAAGCAAAAGTTAAGATCCCAAAGCCTATTGTGGACTTAATCATTCATATAACTATGTTATATAGCAGTGTGTTGGCTAGCTTAGTTTTGCCAGATCGGTCTTATTGAAATATCCTTGAACAGGGAGTAATAAAAGTTTTCCACAGTGTCGCTCAGCCTTAGTGAACAGTCAAAAAGGCATTTCTGGCAGCTATAGATCCATATGTAGGTTCAGCAAATCTCATATGTACTACATTACGTGGTCTGAAACATCCTGGATTATGGTATGGAATCAAATTTCGTGTTGTGACAATGTTGGTGTTTTGGCGTTGCATGTATTATGTTGTTATATAGAGCGCAACTACTCTGAAATACATCTGAACAAGAAGCCCGAACCAAATCATTTTGCACAAAATAATACATTGCTCATATGGGTGTTACATGTCACTGCTGTCCAGAAAAAAACGTTTTTCTCCATTTTTTCATTTCTCTAATATTTTCCATTTTGACATTGTTTGGACCACAGCTACCTTTTGTGGAACATTTGTGATGAGCAACCCAATACAAATGCAGCAAAATTATTTGGAATAAAATTACTTAATATTGTCATACATTAAAAGTACCAAATGTTTTTGCCTTCTTTTTTGGACAGTGTTATAAGCCCTACTCAGTACTTTATAGGAAAATCTTTACTTCATAGAAGGAGCGGAAATGTGCTTCACTGTGTCATGACATGTCCAGTCTCTATTAATGCACCATATTTCAGGCAGTTAAGTGAGAGCCTATGAAGTCCATTACTATAAAAATGAGACCACAGGTCCTGTGGAGTCATATTTTTTGTGAAATGGCAGCTGTGGGGTGGGCTTTTAGCCTATATTAGCTCTCATGGTAGTTAAACAGTAGGACTTTCTGTCTGCAGTATAGTGTACACCTACCAATCACAGGATTCACCTCTTGCAGTGTGCACACTTTGAAGCCTTCACATGTGATTGAGGTACAGCTTAACATCTGTCAAATATCGAAAAGCCTTTTCAGCCTCATTTCATTACTAATAGATCAGTCAGCGATTCATAATGTTAAGCTGAATCAACATTTATCTGTGCTCACGCTTGAATTAGCGTGCTGCTACACATCAATCTCCACTCAGCATCCACAGACCCCTGACACAGTAATGAAGCTGAGCCTAAGTGCCCTGGTGACTCAATTTAGCACTGCTAGGCTCCTTCATATTGCAGTAATCACTCCGGTAACTGGCTAATTTCCAGCTTTTCAAAAAACGCCCCTCTGCTTTTTGTAATCAGCTTTCATTTGCTTAATAACCAGTTTAATTGCTTTAATTAAACCGATTTGCTAAACGATTAAAGCGTAGTTAAACGTTAGTTTGTGAACCCATTGACTGCTGTTGTGAGTTCTTGTTGCAGTCGGACAGTCAAAGCAATGGGGGACTGTTTGGTCTGCTGTCTACACCTAGTGTCTCCACTGGTTTTGTTTCATCAAGCTTTTTACACAGTCTAACATATTTCTTTACACTGTGAAGTCGAATGACAGTGAAAGTTAAGTGATCAGTTCACCCTTATCATTTCATCCATGCCTTATTGGGAATCCTTATTGGGAGCAGTGCCATAGAAGAACGATACCATTGAAGTTGTTTTCACAATACAGTGGTTCTTCTTATGGTTATTCCTATAACTTTTACATTTGCTAAAATTTTGTAAACTATGAGAGGTTTGGCAAAAATGTATTTATATATTTTTGCAGCAAGCGTTCACATACTTTTTTGTACCATCCATATTCATTAGGTTTCCAAAATTGGTTCTTCTAAAATTTGGCATCACATAAAGAACCCTTTCTGCCCAAGAGAATTTTCTGCTTTCTACTTCTATGCAAAATATCCCAAAACACAAAATGAGTCATTTTGCACAAAATAACATATTAATACTGTTAGTAGTGTTACATGTCATCGCTGTCTTGTTTGGGGTTTTTTTTCAGCAAAACAGTAGAATAACGTCTTACGGCTGTGTAAAGAACTTGCAATAAAAGTTAAAAGAACCTTGTGCATGGTTTTTAAACATGAAGTTCTTCACTCTCATGTCACCATTTTACAAAAATGGTTCTTTAAAGAACTACCAGTTGAAAGGTTCTTCTGTGGCATACTTTGATCAGCACGCTGTAACTTTTGCCCACCTCAAAAATATTTTCTGAGTTTTGGTTCCATCCCTGTGCACCAGCGGGCAGGGACATTAATATTGACTACAAATGTTATGTTGCAGCAGTGGCACAGCTCCGTTTTGGCACTTTTATTTTTAGGAGCATATAAACAAAGTAAAACCAATTTGCCTAAATTAAACAGTGTTTTAATGAAATGTTTGTGTATTTCTCTTCATAAATGCTTTGCAAAGGCCATTTCACCCCAAGAACATCAGTTGGAGCATCAATATTAGCTAGTTTTACCAAGATGAGCTCAGGCCTGTCTTCTCCTCTACTACTCTCACACTGCTCCCACCAAACGTTCAGTCTTCTCTCTTTTCCATGGCTTGCTCTGTTGCTAAGGAAACAGGTTTTTGAAAGTCAATTATTTGGGCTCATAATGGTTTTTATTCAGACAGGGGAATTGGACATTTCCCTAACTATGGGAGTTAGGCCCTTAAAGGTGCAGCAGGGCAGAAGTCAGGCAGAGACGCGGGTGTTTTCTACCATCCAGTGGTACTTGACATTTGTCAGATCTGCACGCTGTGGTTTTTCGCTCATAACCCCAGCAGCACGTTTCCCCTGCTGTATGGCGGCTCCGCCATCTCTGCAGATATTGTAGTGCAAATGCTATTAACTTCTTCCATCCTTTGCATAACTACCTCACATATAAAATCAGAACTTTATTACAAGTAGATTAGGCATCGGATTGAAAAGGTGTGCCGTTGTGCTCAGACAAAAGATTATGATCTGAGAATAATGTTCTGTCCCGATGTTAAATGAACAGCATACTAAATTGTTTGTGCCACGTAAATGAATGCACACTATTCTGAAGGTTCATGTAAGACTAGATATTTTTAGACGATATACTAGAGCCAGATGAAAAGAGCTGTGAGGGGGTTGGCACATTTATTATAGAACATATGGTAGAAATCTATAGTCGTGTGCAAATGTTTAGGCACGCTTGGTCAAATGACGTTTTGTTGATTTTTTTTTAGGTGAAAATAGGTACACATCCTCTTCTGAGAACACATATTTACATATGCAATATTTACAGAATTATTGTTAATTTCCTGAATTTATGGCATGATTTATATTTTATGTTTGATTTCTTCCAATACATTCTAAACATTCATTCTTTCATTCATTTTCTAGAACTACTTAATCCTTACCAGGGTTGCGGGTACCCGGAGCCTATCCTGGGGCCAATGAGTTTGAGACAGGGACTCACCCTGGGTGGGGCGCCAGCTCGCCGCAGCTTTCTAAACATATTTCTAAATAAACAGAAATACTGAACTAAACACAGAAAAAAAATCAGTATTTAAGTTCGTTCACCAGAGGATGTGCACTCATTTTCAATGATTTAATACTTTCAACATAAACATCCCTGTCATTTTGCGTATGACAGTGCGTGTGTGTGTGAGACTACATGCATATGGTACTTAAGGTGGAAAAAAACTCTATTAATGACCATCATAACACTCCAGTGTGTACGTTATAGAGTATTTATAGTTGGTGAGTTCAGGAACTTGCATACATATTTTCTCTTTAACACTCCCTGTGATGCATTTAATGCAAATAGTATTGTAATGTTAATTTCCAGTCATTGAAGCAGAGAGATCTGCACCTCTCATTACTGTAACACCAAGCAATTTGGACAGTCCCACTCGACCATTTCATTACGTATGTAGCAATTAGAGGAAGAGACCATGTGTCATGATTATATTTAAAGGAGAGTAAATTCATTGAACCATAACCTGTTATTGTATTACACATAAACCGTAAATAGATGAGATGTTGACCTTTAAGATTGCTGGTTCTAAAGTGGTTGTTGAATGCTATTTTCTCTCTCTGCTCTTGTTATTGCAGCCCTGACATGCAGCAGTAAATAGCCTAAAGAAGATGACGTATGATGCATGCGGATATTTTTATATGCACTTTTGCTGCTCCAGCACCTTAGAGTTTGGTTTTCTAACTGCAAAATTGGTTTCTGTCCATAGCTTTACTCTACCCAGTGAAGACCCATGTATAGATATCCTAAATCTTTACCTAACAGTGTTTTGAAATGTAGTTGGATAATAAATTACGCCTGGCCTTTGGAGTACTTCCAGCCCTTTCCCTGTGGAGCCTTTTGCATATGACTGCTCTTCTCTTGGAGTGCTGTGTAATTAGTCAGAGATACACAAAGTGATTTAGTTGATGTGTTAAAGACATCAGGCACTTTGCTTTCACACTGTGACATGTTTCTGAGTGATGTGTGGAAGTGGAGAGGGTCTCGAAGCTAGTATACCATTTCTGATGTATATTGCAGAATGTAGAACCTGGCACTAGATCCCAGTGAATTAGCATTACAGACAAATATATGTTATATAATATGTTTATATATAGAGAGTTGTAAATGCAATATTCTGCTCTTCCAGAGGATAATCTGACATCTGTGACTGCCAATATGGCTTCCCTAATTTTTGATGTCAGGTTGACTTTCAGCTTGTAGAAGAAATTAATGCATGAAGTTTTTCATGGTCAGGTCTGATATGTCACAAAGTTGTGTTTTCACTTATACACAGAGGAAGTTGGCCCTCGGCTCGTCCTTATTTGACGAATAAGTTTGTGCATTTTGAATGAGTGTAACTTGTTGTATTTGACACTTTTGTGTCTGATTTATTTATTTATTTGTCAGTTCGGCTCATGAGGTGAAGAAGCTGCCTCACCTCGCTGTCACCACTGTCCCTCACTCTTCGTCTGCTCTTGATTAGCTTTTCCCAGCCTTAGTATTTGATGGAGAGCACTTGTTGGAAAAACAAGCCAATTTTGCCCGTAAGTATTATGTATGCATTAGAGGGCTTCCTCTGTGTCAGTCCAGGAGAGGCTTCTCACTGTCAGACGATAGCTACCATGGGCCTTAGCCAGAATAATTAAACAAGATGAGGATGCCTCTGCTGTACTGCATTCACTATTAGCATTCTTTAGCACAAAGCCAAATATTCCAGTGTGACAAATTCCTGTTTGAGGCTGCTTCCCCCCCGGCCTTTGATTAGTTATGGATTAATAAGACCTTTCTGCCTTCCTCATAGCACACCCTATTACAAACTCAGGTTAGCTTGTCTCCTTATTACACAAATGAATTAGTGCTTGCAAATGCGTCATGGATATTACCTTGCAGCAGGAGGCACACGGGGCTGGTCCACTCCCAAGGAGCAGAGGAAAGCCTTGCCATGCTCAGTTGACTGTTTGCGTGGCCTTATTAAAGGCTTCATGATTTACTGGGAGGCCCCAATTTGTGCTCTACAGTGGAAATGCAGTTAATTCCTAGCGATGTAAATCAGAGCCAATTAAAGTATTTGAATGTCTTTGACAGGCTCTAACTGCTTGAAGTGAAACTCGCCCATAAAAGCAGACACCGATGGGACAGCAGGGACAGCAGAAGAAGGTCTAACATGGGTTAGCTGATGTTAGTGTGCTACCCATTAAACACAAGCAACGCTTTATTTTCAAAAGCAAAGGCTCCATTAACATAGGTTTTATTGCAAGACAAAGGGAGATTCATAAAGGGTTTCTGAATTTGGCCGTAGGCCTAAGAAACGTGTTGACCACTAGACTAGATTATGATGTTATCAAAGCTGACCGAAGGCCTAAATATAGTTTTATATAATTATCGCCACTAGCATTTCAAAACCTTGTGTCTTTTTTACACTGTTTGAAAATGCCAGGTGTTCTTTATAATATGTGAACGCTTCATAATGAATGAGCCAATTACACTGATCAAAAATGCCTTGGAATAACATCTTGTGACATTAATGTACATTAAAATTAAGAATATTTTTCTCTTGTCCTGTGAAGCTTCCATTTTAAAGATACATGGCTTTCTTATGACATTGACAATAATACATTGACTTCTTAAGAAAGAGTGCCTACTCTGAAGTAGAAACTGTTTTGGACTTCTCAGATGTGGACCCAGCTCTCATTTTCCCACCTACATGCCTTTAGGTTACTCTTCACAATGTCCTGACTTTTATATAAAAAAGCTGTTGTTGTTTATCTGTGTGCTAAACACTAATTTAGGTACTGCTGTGTGGCATGTGGCTGTGATCTTTAGTGGGATGAGTGGTGTCCTGGGACAGCAGCCTGTCCCCAGACGCGGGAGATGAAAGACAGAATGAGCGCCCCTCGCCTGGTCCCAGTTGGCTAAGTGCCTTCTGCTCATTATCAAGGTCTCAATGAAACACACAGGCCTTAAAGAGGCACTGCCTCATTGCCACTGCTGATCAAATTAAAAGGGTTCATCATCAGATGAGGCCACACTGTTTACTAAAGTGCCCTGAAAGAAAGAATGAGCCTTTAAGAGGGAAACCCTGTGTTTGTGTGGTAGGAAGCGCTAACAAGAAAACATAACATTAAGCAAATGTGTCTCTGGCACTACCTTGTGAGTTAGCTCTTCAAAAAAGATATCTGTCTATCTGTCTCTCTCTCTCTCTCTCTCTCTCTCTCTCTATCTCATACAGAATGCTTAGAATGCTAATATAACTCTAGTAAATATATGTTAAATGACTGTCAATTTTGAAGACCAAATGTTTTGTCAAGTACAATATATGTTCCACCAGGACGAATTCGCCCAAAGTTTACAATGACGTCACATTATTTTAATTATGGTTCCATATAGTTCCAAATTTAGTTCCATTCAGAGTCAGTCAGCATATGCAGACTTACCTTAACATTAAATGCAATTACATATAATATGAACATCAAATGTCCCTACTCACAAGTTTTGCTTTTTCGCTGCATTTACATGAACATAAAGGGTTCATTCAATTACAAATGCTACATGAAATGCAGCAAATAATTTTTAACTTATAGCTAAAAAATAAAAGAATATTATGGTTTATCAATAAGCCAGGCTATTTTAGCAAATTCATTTCAGAAGCTCCTTTAAGCAGTTAGTTAATTGGGTAAATATATAATTTGCATACACTCAGTGTGAATATGATATTGTATTTTTGGTACTGGGAATATTTTCTTCATTAAATAAATAAATAAATTGAATAAAAAGAGCCTGGAGTCCATATGGAGGCATGAACATGCACAATAATATAATAATGCAAGGATACAGTGGTACCAGTATTTTAGCATATCAGTTATGTTACATATATTATGTATATATATTACTATAGTATTAGCTACAGTACACATGTATATGAATTTTTCTTTCAAGTCATTACTAGCTATATTGATCCAGACCTGTTTTGTGTGTAACATGTGCATTTTTGTGTGCCAGTGTATGTGTGTGTCCATGTGCTTGTGTAAGTGTTGTGGAGTTCTACTTACATGAAAGTGCTGTGACTTCCCAGTAGAGGATCAGTGCCCTGTTCATTAGACCACCTCCTATTATCCTCCTACATCCATTATTATCCATTTCAAAGCCCACTGTCATAATCTTATTCTCTGTGAAAGTAACCAGCCCAAACCTGATAACGCCACGCTAGTTCATACATTTTTCACACAATGTCCCCTTTTATCTCTTTTTCTACTTCATGTTTCATTTTTCACAAGAATGTCTTCTCAATACTTAATGGGCAGGATGGCTCATTGCATTGATTTTAGTCTTTTTAATCAGTTCACATAATTATTCACCAGTGTTTCTCTGTGCTCAGCACAGGGTTTGAATATAAAGTATTTTAATCTAGACCTCCTGTGCCATTTAGTGAGTGCTGAGGAAACTGGAATGGCGACACTGTCTGTGTCTGTGATCCTCACTCTACTGTGTGTCTGCGGTCCATCTGATTCATGCAGGCGCAGATGCCACCCAGTGTGTTGCTGTGAAGTTGACAAATCACCAGTTTTGCTGTTTCTCTTATTATGGCTGTTGTGCGGACTGGAGACTGGGAGCTCAACATTCTACACTGTAAATCTGAAGCATTTACGTTCAGAACACCTTTTTGACACTTTTGAAAGTTGTCCCAGTGTTGAGATGAGCTGTTGCCTCCAGGAAACTGTAACATCAAAGACAGTCATAAACACTTTTTAGTTCAAATAAATGTTCCCTTCTTTAAAGGGTCCATATCATGTCAAATTGAATTTTCCACACTTCTTCAAATTAAAAAAAATGATGGCATTCACTTCCCAGTCCATATGTGAACATAAAATGTATAAAGTGTGCCCTTTAAAGCTGATGTTTATGGTTGTTGTGCCGTGACTCCGTTGGAAGTGTTAAGAACCTGATCGTTTGCAGGGAACAGCTATCATTCAGAAGCTGAGCAGGGCTGGCTCTGTTTCAGTAAGTGATCAGTTTACAGCAGTGCCATTTGTCACCAAACCTAAGGAGAGCTCACCATAGGTCTGTGGCTGCAATGGATCATGTGGGAGCAAGATGGTCACACATGGTAGCCCAAAGCCTGGCCCCAGGTAGAGCACTTATCAGTCCTGCTGTTTCTCTCCATATGGACTCACTGAACTGGGGCGAATTGAGAGGCTTCCCACTCCATGTTAGCAACATCTATTATCACACATACATACACACCACAAATACACACACACACAAAAACTACACACATGCTTACACCCTCGGAAATACTTATTTGGACACGCATACATGCCCAACACACATTTGTGGACATGTGTCATTCAGTTTTACACTAATGGCCAGCTGTGCTCATTCTGTATCTACAGCACAGGGGGGTGCCAGATGTGTTTGTTAAACCCAGATGTGTATTATAAAAAGCACCCATACTCTATTGCACATCACATATGCTCTCTTTCTTTCTTTCTTTCTTTCTTTCTCTCTCTCTCTCTGTATCTCTGTCTCTCTCTCCCTTTCTGTATCTCTCTGGCTGGCTCATGTTACAATGATTTAAAAGCCGATTGTTGTAAATGAGAATGCAATAGTGAAGTTACTGACAACATATACAAGTAGATTGTAGGGAACTCAATGGAAATTAATCCAATTAATCTGTCTTTCTTTATCATTCTACTTCATCATGTCTTATGGATACCTCATATGGGGCTGTGGTAAAGTGGTGCTGATGCTAGTAAAAAATGTGAAGATTTATGGAGTTTTTGGAATGAAAGAAATCCCAATCTGGTGTTTTATGGCACTATATAAAAACTGTTTCCCCATTTTTATTGACTTAAAAACTGGTATAAATGATGTTTATGTTTGCAGTTAGAGACTGAGGAAAGTGCACTGAGCTCAATGATGTCTGGCTTCACACACACAGAGTGAGCCATTTCAGATCAACTTTTTTCTCCTCCTGCACCTTTCTACAGTGCCTGCCCCCACCTGATGGCCATACTGAGCAACTGCTGCTTTCTCTGTTAAATACTGAAGCATAAGAGAGTGGAGATTAGCATCATAGTGTATGTAACACTGACTAATGTATAAACTCATTACATATTATATACATACATAATACATACATTTACATTTAATTCTTTAATACTTTACTAGCAGTATTTTTACTACAGTGATGCATATGTCACTGTAACGAAAAAAAGTGGTTAAGACAAATGAGTGTTGACCTGGCTTTTAGTAAACCCCCTCTGATTCTTCAGCGTCCCAACCCAGGCTCAATTGAGACATACTTTACACCTGATGTGCTGTATAATGAATGTCTAATTCATGTAATTAGTCCATTAACTATAATCCCAGCATATGTTGGCCATGCCCTAGAGGCGCTGTTCTCCCAGGTACTTCTTTTGATGTCACCAAGAAGCAGCTAATTAATTTTACATGCATACTAATATGGAGCTCAGTGTAGCGGCCAGGGCTTGTATTTATCTTGGTAACCTTTGTGGGAAATGGACTGCATCCCACGTCTAACAGCGGCTATATGACCATCCTCAGGCTTCTTCTTTCACTTGAAGGGTCTTTTGAAAAATGAGCTCCATCTGCAGCTATTATTTAAAGGGCTTATAAACAGTTACCCTATTATTTTATACTCAAATGTAACTGTTTTGTCCTATTTAAAGCGGGACATAATAATGTAATGTCATTTGTTACCATAAGCGTATAATTCAGAATACACTCTTAAAATTCAAACATAAGATAATATCCCGTGTTTAACAGTAACAGTACCCATCAATTAAATAAAAGCTTTGTACAAGAGTTGAGCGTCATTATGAGAGCCCCCTATCTGCTAATTAATTGACATTCTCTTGAATATTCATACATTTTATCAGAAAAATATGCATTTAATTGCACCGTAAAGCATCTCGGGGGAGGGGAAATCGCCACAGACTTAATTAAAAATATACTCGGCTTCGCTCAGACAGGTAAGTCCCGCGACTGAAGCTGAGACCCCCCTCCTCAGCCCACCCGTCCTCGCTCTGCTGTCCGCGCCGCTCAGGTGTGGAGGTGCAGAAAGACTCGACTGTGAAACCGAGACTGTCCACTTCAGGTTTTAATTACTCATGTATATAAATGTTTGCATTAACAATGTCAATTACACCGCCAGCGATTGCAATTTGTTTATTCATTAGTTCTTTGGTAAATCTACATTGCCTGCAGATACAGGAGGCTAATAATGCTGAAACACACATTCGGTTTATTGAGAGCACTGCGGGACTCTCGGCCCTGAAAAACTCACTTCAGGACTTCAAAAATAGGGTCTCGCAGCCTTACCGGACCTTGTTTGTGTTGCACAAATTTTAGTGCAGCTCGGTATCCTTGGGTTATTATTATTATTATTATTATTATTATTATTATTATTAATAATTTATTTATTTATTTAATTTTATTATTATCATTGTTATTATTACTATTATTATTATTGCTATTATTATTATTATTATAGTAGTAGTAGTAGTATTGTTATTATTATTATTAGCATCATCATCATTGTTTTTGTTGTTGTAGTATATGTGTAAATATTGTAATAACATTATAATATTAATAATTATAATATCAATACTATTATAAATATACATATTATTGCCTATTGACATTTAGGGTAAAAATAAAACAATACTATTTCATTATTGTTATTTTTATTATTAGTAGTAGTAGTATTGTTGTTGTTGTTTTTGTTGTTATACATATATCAATAATAATAGTAATAACAATAATCATGATAACAATTTTTGTCCTTGTTTTTTTTTCCCTCTGTTAAAGCGTGTTACTCGCGCGGTTGAGTTTCTCGGGTTTTCCTCGTTCGCTCAGTGGTCTGGTCCTCACAGGTCCTGGGTGGCAGTGCGGATCCCACCGCTGATTCACTTTTGACAATATTGTTTGGCCATCATGCGCCGCGTTAGACTGAATGGGATCGATCCTCTTTTAACAACATTTGTTTCCCATTGTGTGGCGGAGCAGCAGTTGAGGGCAGACGTGTGAAAGTGGCTGTTTGATTCTCTTTTTCATCGCCCTGACCTCGGCTTTTGTGCTCCGTCGCCCTGGGAATGTTACGCCTCACTACTCTACTTTGAGATGCCTCAGAAAGTGCCTTTGTTTCTCTTTCTCTCTCTCTCTCTCTCTGCCCCCTCCGTTGGAAAAGATACTTAAGAGTGAAGCCCCGGTTCACAAGTGCAGTGCAATTTTGCTTTAGCGCAGCTTTTGTGCGGTGCGGACAAATGACCAAACTCACGCACACATTATACAGTTGATGTACTTTAGTGAAGGAGGATTGGGGGCGTTGGGGTTGTTGAGGGGGGGCACATTTAGGGTACTATTACTGGCAAAAAACTATATAGTTTATAGACAGAGATTATAGAGAGCACAGAAACAGGCAACAAATCTTCAGTGAACAAACACGACTTGCTCGTCCCGCTCTCAGATGGTTAAACGCTAAGTTAAGGACGCACAATTTGCGCAAGACGGTTTGCAGTTAAAGCGCGTGCTGCGCGTGCTGTTGGGTGGTCTCTGTCTCTCCCTCCTCGCCCTGTTACTGTGTCACTGCGAGCATAATGAGCTGTGGAAACGTCGCGGGGCAGATTTCCGCCGTCCGGCCGAGCTGGAGACCACTTTCCCCACTCACTCAATACACCAGCTCTCATACTGATAGAACCATCGCCTTATATCAGGTGCAGGGGGTCTTTAATTCTTTTGGTTTTTCTGGGTTTTTTTTTCATCTGGCCAATAGGTTGCACTATAAGGCCTATATTTGTATATTTGAGTCTTATTATAAGGTCTTTATTTGTTTGTTTTAGTATTACTACTTTACACATATTGTGTGTTCACACATACATAAATAAATAAACACAACAACAAACCCACTGAAGCACGTGCGCCTCTTCAGATCACTGGAATAAAATAAGGGATATGGTTTAAGGAGAGCAGGTTTAAGTGTCAGAAGATTGGAGGGAGTGGGGGGGAGTGCAGATTTGTTGGCTCCGTTTGATCGACGTTGCTTTCCATAGACAGCCGGAGCTCTTAGGGAGAAAAAAAGTTGTGCAGGGAAGAAGAAAAAAGGCTGGAAAATCGGAATCCTTTGGCCCTTTTCTGTCAATACACAAACAGAGGAATGACAAGTTAAAAGAAGTGCTTGGTGAGGAAGGGAAAGAAGAAAGAGTGGTGCTATAAAAAGCTAAAGACGCAGCGTGCAGCTGCTGACTTCCAGCCCGCAGAGACTTTCTGACACTGAGGAGTGTGTGTGTGGCAACCAAGGAGACTACTCTTCTCCTCCACACTTTCAGCCCGTTCCCTCTCTGGAAAAAAAGAGGTGCATGTCGTGTGTGTGTGTGTGTGTGTGTGTGTGTGTGTGTGTGTGTATGTGCGTGTGTTTACAAACCCCCTTTGTAACAATCGCTGCTATTAAAAAACCTATAGCAGAATAAATAGTGTGTCTCCCAGTCACTCGGATTTGTGTGGCTGCTGCTATTCGTAATCCGTCAGAGCAGCTGAAGGGTCGCATTGTGGATTTATGGAGGAAAATTTGCATAAATTATGAGCAAATCCGCGAGTGTGTGTGGTCTCCCGTATTGCAAATCCACCAAGCGGAAAGGTGGCCCTTGGTGAGCCTTGAAAAAAAAAGAAGAATCAGAAGAAGAAAAAAGCTTGAATGGCCATTGCTCAAAATAGGCTTCCATTTGGTTTTCACATTCATATAATTGACTTATGGATATTTTATACAGTTTTCACAACGCCAAACTAAAAGCCTTTTATTTGCATTTCTGAAGTACTTTTTCAGTTTGTTTTGAATAAACACAAAAGGCTGAGTGGCATCATGAAGTTTGGTTTCACCGACACTTTTTTTTTGTTTGGATAGTTTGCGCATTTTCTTTCAGGGCGCTCAGTTAGGTGTAGGTCAGTCTAGGTTTGGTTTGGTTTATTTGTTTGGTGTGTTAACAAAACAAAACAAAACAACAACAACAATATATAGATTTAAT
>JBBPCX010000135.1:9955869-10003579 GCA_037974365.1 Hydrocynus forskahlii
TATTATTATTATTATTATTATTATTATTATTATTGTGCATACATTTAATGTGTCTCTTGGGTCTATTTGTATTTTTACAGCATTGTTTGTTTTACAGACATTTTAGTGTTATTTGAGTTTTAATTTTATAAGTTTTAGTCATTGTCTGTATTGATGTGGTGCACAGGTGAGCTGATACAGTGGTGGAGTTTCGACACGTTGATATGAGGATCTCCATGCCCCTCTCTCTTTCTCTCTCTTTCACACACACACAAACACAAACACACACTCTCTCTCTCTCTCTCTCTCTCTCTCTCTCTCTCTCTCTCTCTCTCTCTCTCTCTCTCTCTGGGTTCATTCCCAGCCTGTTGGAATACAGGCAGACATGAATGAAGCTCTTGATTAGGATGCATGGAGGAGCAGAGGCGCAGGCACAGCGCACACAGCCTCTCATTCATCCGCCCGTCTCTCAGTCTCCACACACACCACACACCACCCCACCTTCAGACCTGCACTCTGTTCTCAGCCTCACACACATCACTCCACCTTCAGACCTGCACTCTGTCCTCAGCCTCACACACACCACACACCACCCCACCTTCAGACCTGCACTCTGTCCTCAGCCTCACACACACCACACACCACCCCACCTTCAGACCTGCACTCTGCTCTCAGCCTCCACACACACCACACCTCACCCCACCTTTAGACCTACACTCTGCTTTCAGTCTCCACACACACACCACTCCACCTTCAGACCTGCACTCTGCACGCAGCTCATACTCACCTCGGAAATCAGTGCGAGTGGGTGTGTGTGCGTGTGTGTGATTATTAACCCAACCGAACGACTGTCAGACTGTTTAAATTTTGTCTCATTTTTACTCTTTCATTCCACCTCATTTTCTTTTTCTTCTGTCCTATTTTCCTCGACTGTTGATTTATTTCAATTTTTATTTCAATTTTTTAATTCATTTGTTTTTATTGTTTATCATTGTAGTTTCTTTCATTCTTCCTGCTTTCTTTTTCTTTCTTTCTTTCTTTTTTCTTTCTTTCTTTCTTTCTTCCTTCCTTTCTTTCTTTTTTATTTATTTATTTTCTTCTGTAGTGCTTTTTGCTTTTTTTCTTAATTTCTTTCTTCTTTCTTTTTCTTTCTTTCCGTTTTAGTGTATTTATTTTTTATAAAGGCTTTGTATGCAATCATTTTCCATCTTTCTTCTTTCCCTTTTTTGTCTTTCATCATATTTCTTTTTTTTCCCTTTCTTTTTTTTTTTTTGTTAAAGCGGATCCTGCTCCGTTTCTAAAGGCGATTAAATTGTGAGAAACAGGTGTATTGTTTGCGTCTCCGCCCAGAGAGCAACAGCCTTCTCCGGGATATTAAGCAAATACATTAGGATTCCGTCACTTTATGCAATTGAGTTGATCAAATAAAGGGTCTCTGGCCACTTCATTCACCCTCATTCAGCTGAATAGAAAGTGCAAAGAATTGCAAACTTCGACTGGGCCACCGATGTAGATTTAGCCTTTTTTCACAGAGACAAAAAGGCTGATTTCTCCCAAACACATAGCTGACTGGGCTACTAGGAAACGAGTTCTGAGACCCCTTTGGAATTTAAATCCAGCCCCTCCCCCTTAGACTCTGTTTGCACAACACAGCAAGGTTTTCCCCCCTTTTTTCCTTTTTTGTTCTTTTATTTTTGTGTGTGTTTTTGTTGTTTTGTATTTTTGTCGTTCTGTCTGCTGCGTCGCTCTCCACAGCTCAGACTGAAGGGCGGAATTAAATGTTCGAAAAAAATCATTCGAAACTACCTTTATTTAAGCTTATAAATGAAAACAGCGCCAATAAAATTGACCTAAACGTTTTCTGTTTGTTTTATTTGTTTATTTATTTTCAGTCGTTTACTCTCTCGGCGTCGAATCACTAAATAACTCCCAGTAAAAAAATAACTCGAAGTTTTTCTCTTTTATTAGTGTCTGAAATTACCATTTTTATCCTCAGTGAGAAAAGGGTGGAAGCTGGTTAAAAGTATTTTTGAGGTTTGGACTTTATATAAATGATTGCTTTTATGCACTTAAACTTAAGCTTTTATCCGGAGAACATAAACTGCTTGTAAAAACAGGATTTTTTTTGTTTGAACAGATTTGAAACAGATTTTTAATCCAGGAAGATTCTACCTTAACGTTATTAGTGTTAAAATAACCTCTGTGAAAAAATTAAAAATGTAATTTATAATAATAATAATAATAATAATAATAATAATAATAATAATAGTTATAATAATAATAATAATAATAATTATTATTATTATTATCATTATTATTATTGTTATTATTATTATTATTATTATTATTATTATTATTATTATTATTATTATTATTATTGTTGTTGTTAGTAGTATGATAAAAATAATTATATTGCATTTAAGAAGTTGGCTTTGTTCTTTATATATGTTCATTTGTGTGTTTGTTTGTTTTTTTGGTAACAGAACTACTCTTAAGAACTACTCCTGTCTGAAAGCAAAGCAAATCAAGGCTGCATGCCAAAGTAGGAGTAGCAGTCCTCCCACGCAACATTTCCATACATGCAGGGCTACCACACCCACTTCTGTTGCTTTCAAGCCCATTCAAACCACAGTTACAATGCAAAAAATAAGCCTGTTATCTTTACATTTTCATCATCACTCTCAAGATCCAGAGCTCTGTATTGTTGTGGCTGTAGAGCTAATAAAGTGGGGCCTGTTGTCTTTCAGTGGGCTTTTTCTCCATTCATTAGCACAGACATGAACCGTGTTGTGTAATCAAAGACAGAACTGCTGTTGTGTCCCTCCCTCCCCTCTGTTACATGTTCCACATCCTCTCCTACAAAGGAGAAGGTCATCTTCGGCAGGGGATAAAATATAGAGCATGCCATGCAAAACCTCAGTGTGGTAGTTTAATTAAAAGAATTCATTAGAGTGGAAGCCCAGGGTAATTAGCATGCATAATTTATGATTCCTTTAATTCATGCAGTCCATAGCGTTAGTAAGAAACTTAACCTCCAGTAGAGAGAACTGAAATGGACAGTGGATGGTTATTTACATTTTTATTATTGAGCCATAACTGAAAGTGAGGAGAAATTTTGATCATTTTGATGCTTAGCTCATTCTGAATTTTCCTGACAGAATGTGTATTTTCCCACAAGAGTACGGCCTCTCCCTGGGTGTGTGTTCCGTCTACTGCATGCGCATCCTATAATCATACACAGATAATACACACAGGAAGTGATTTGAGGTCCTGTGTCTGTGATTCTGTTGTCCTGTGAGGCAGGTTGTAACATTTATTTTCGAGTCTGCCCTTTTGTTCGTGCCATGTTAGCATCAATTAGGAGAAATCCCTTAAAGGTCAGACATTCTGCTATTAAAAGGACACCAAAAGAGTACAAGTCTGTTTAAGTCCATTACTTAATATGCCACACCATTAAGAGAAAATATAGCTACTACTGAAGCATTCTCCCCATTAGAGTTTACCTGGGCTAAGGATCAAAAGGGAGAGATTTGATAGAATGAGGCCATGCACAGCACACACTCTTCATACTCCCTCCAATATAATGTGCTGTCAAGGCGTTGTTTGTTGAAGTGAGAAAAATTAATCTATGGTAAGCGAAAGTTGCATTAAGTTTACTCTGCAAATGTGACAAACTGCTTGCTGGAGGTGGGGAAGTGTTGATGTGTTTATGCTTTGCTGATGGCTATTTTTCTTTCTCTATAATGCAGCCACCTACTGGTTTTACAAAAACAACTACATAAAAACAAATATTTTCTGATGTGCTTATGGTGGAGGTTCTTCAGAAAGCACGTTGACAGTGTGAAATCTGCAAATAGGTGACTCATTATAATCATAATTAACAGTTTCAAGCTAATCATGCTTAGAAGTTCTGCATTCTTGTATCTTTTTCATGTATAACTGATAAAATTAAGACTTTCTATGTATACTGACTGTAAGTGTAAGACAAATACCATAATGCAGAATAGATCACAGGTCAAATGTTACTTGCTGTTACTATCACTTACCATTGTGGGGTTCCCCTGTTTATCTATTTTTAACCTAAGATGTAAATGATGTCCTGCATGCTGCGCCTTCAGAGTCCATGTAGTATGCTCAGTTTGACGCTGGAGGTCATGCAGATTGCTATGCTTGACACATGCAGGTGTAGTGGACAATAGTGGACAGGCAAAGCACCAGAGGGCTGCGGTGAAGAGGGAACTGGATTGGGCCAAACACCCACGTGTGCATGAAATTAGAATGTCAACATCTGATTCACACTGCTCGGCAGTGACTGTGAAACAAATTATGTCAGTGGGAGGCGTACGCCATATTCCACTGAGACATGGCCATCAACTGAATATGCTACAGACTGAAGTCCACTGCTCAAGCTGAAATGGGGCTGCGCCTGATCTTTTCATATCAATGTTAAGAAAACAAATTTGACAATTTGAAATGTGTGAAGATGCTGACAATTTTTACAAAAAAGTCTGATCACAGTATAAAATAATTCAATTATTGCAGCTATTGTTAACTTCTAAATTATAAATACTGAAGTACCATTATGTTAAACACTTGGAATTTCTAAGTAAAAATAAGGACATTCTCTCTACAGAGAACACACATCTGCACATTTTAATACTGTTCATTTGAATTAAGCATACTGGAAAAAATATTTAAACATAAAATGTGCTTTGTGCAAAGTTTATGGTGCATATATACAATTTAATATACTTTGTGCAATACATTTTGCAGAACAATGCCATGTTTGAGTTTCTTGTAAAACGTGTTTTCGTATTATCATCTAGAAAATCAGCAAACCATAATTTGACTAGGGGTGTTCAGCGTTTTGCATGTTATTGTACATGTTTTCTATTATGAAAGCTTCTCCAGGTGTGCCTTAACCACAGCATTACTGGGATCTCAAAAGAACTAAGAACAACATGTTATACGTGACCACTGATGCACTGAGTTGTAACACAGTGCAGAGGGAGAATTATCTTACATGTATATTTACATCTAAGTCCTCTGTATGCATGGTGATGCCTTTTTTAAATTCCACTGAAAGGCGTTTTCCTGTTTGGGTGCACCTGGCCTCTTACCCAATTCTCATACTGCCTGTTAGTGCTAATGGGAGTAACTTAGCATAGCAGGGGCAGGGAAAAGGGACTAATTGTTATTCAAGATAAGGATGTGTATTATCACAGGAAGGCCATCACAGGAGCCATTAGATGGGATCTTAGTTTTAAAGGTCTTTGCTTTCACCTGAAACTCAGAGCAGAAGTGCTGTCCTGTCACACTGGTTCACAAGGTCAGCTGAACAGCAGTCACTAAAGCACTTTTGTTTGAATTCACCTCTTCACACCTAATTCGCCACATTTGTGTGTCGAGGGTGCTTAGAAGCATATTAGCTTTCCACTTAATTCGGCGTTTATAAACATCTATTTTGAAATGTGCAGGGACTCCATTGCGAATTCATTTGTGTGTTATAGGAACCGTTGTTTCTGTTGTTCGATATTAAAAACCCATAAATTAACACTTGTCATAACACGTGCTGAAACAGTGATCCAAACCTTCTTTGCCCTGCAGAAACATGCAGAACCCCATAGCGCCCTCAGTGATACACAGGTTCAGGCAGGGCCCAGCGTGAGCTGTTGCTCCTCCCATTCATCAGCCTTCAGACTCCAGCTCTGTCAGCTGCAACACAGTCTCGGAACCCCACTCTGCCAATCCCAAGCTAAATTCTGCCCCCCCCCCTTCCAACCCGTTAATTTACTGAAGCATATTTCATGACACGCAACTGCATCTGGCCGTGAGCCCATGGCGTCCAATTTAGAATGCCTGTATGAAACATTGAATAAGTGTTAACTAGTTAATAATCTTAGACTGGTCGCATTTCTGTTTACATGCTGGAAGTGTTTTATATATATGGAAGTGATATATATATGAAAAGTTAACCATGTCTGAGGATTGCATTTCTTCTAAAAGTAGACGATTTGCTCATGTGCTTGCATTTTACTGTAATCCCAGGGGTTGTGGCAAAAAAGAGTGACGAGTCACGGTCTGTAGGACTACGTAGTCATTTTGGTGGGTGATTAACAGCCTTGTGCTTTGTCTTGGCTTGTCCTTCGCGTTTCACAAAATAAATACATTGTTGGGTTTTCTAGTGCTGTGTGCAACACTGCATGCGGAATGATGTTTGGCAACTTTTCACCTTCCCTTCTTGTAAAATTTCACCTAATAACAAACACAAACAGCTCTCTTTAAAGAAGGTAATTAGCAGATTTGGCGCTGCACTGCTTGGGTGCTAAAGGGTCTTCGCTCAGAGGTGTTACATATGTTAAGACAGTAACAGGCCCTGTAGATTTTTTTCATACCCTTGCTATTTCCCCTAGCACAGGTGCCATAACAAGCCAGTTTATCACCCTTTTTTCAGAGATGTTATCTCCTGTCTCATAAACTAACACTTTCTGCTGTACTTCAAAGGCCGCGGGGTCGACAGAGGTGAGAGAGAAAGGCAGCGAGTGCTGAAGGCCAGATCCAGCAGGCAGGTGAGTTGCTGATGATTAGCAGTGTCAGCTGGGGCCACTTCAGCTGGGGCCACATCTCTGCTAGCAATGAACAGAGAGCCTCCCAGTTGGGAGAAGAAGAGAGGTGTGAGCTATGACAGCCGGGGGTCTCCCTGTCCCCCCTTTTTTCCTGCCCCTGCAGAAGGGGTAAGGCCAGGGCGGCATTAGAATACCTCTAGAGCTCCAGTGATATATTGGGAGTAGGAAGTCAACGGTAATTGCAGTTCGTAGAATGCTTGAGGGAACCAGCCCGCTGCAGTTGCCATTTGCAATAAGGAAGGGAGTCTTTGCTGTCTTGCTATCGTTTGGAATGAGACGTCACCTTCAGTTGCCTCAGAACAGAGGAAAAGTGTAGTGAAAGGCTAAGACATCCTACGTCCTACATCCTCCATCAACCTTCAGAAGCCTTCTCCGCAGACTTGAGATTCACGGATACTGTATTTAAATCCAGAGGAAGCTGACAGTTGTCTGTAATGGGCTTCTGTGACATGCAGATGTATGCCTCTTGTTGTCGAATAACAAGGCCCCATTGTCCCGCTAATGTAACTTGATCAGTCTTTGATCTAATCCCATGTTGTCGCGATCAGTGTGAAAATTCCCCATCAAGAGCATGATCCACTACTTTGTCTTTTGTTATTGTGATAATCTCTTGCATTTAAATTCGACTTTGTTCTTTTGTGCTTTTGTTGGGGAAGCACAATGCGGGGTTAATTAGCAGCCACCGGTGCTCCCTGTGTTCCTCCACAGTTAATCACACTTGAAGTGTCCTCTTCAGTGAGCCGCTGACACTCATCAGGTCCCCACTGCAAACACAGCCAAGGTCCAGCCATTAACAAACAACAAAATAACAAACAGTCAGCCATTAATCCGAGCTTTGGATGACAGATGGGGATGAATTGCAACTGTGTTGTGTTCAAGAGTTACACACTATCAGTAAAGTATTAGCAGATGTGTGAAATAATACTAGTCAACACTGATCAATATCTTTGATATTTAAGTCTCTAATAGTTATTTTAATATTACTGCACATGTATATTAATTATGTCATTTCTTTAGAGGAAATCATCTATTTAGTTATGTATTACACTAACTGTAAATACGTTAAAAACAATATGTTCATTTTCATGAATACAAGATGTTTTCTGTTTATTTTTAAAAACACATTTATATTGTCTGTAAGCTGTAATGCTGGAAGACAAATGTTTATGTGATATATTATTTTTAAGAGTGATTGTGTTTTCACGAGTCAGTGTAGCACATTTAGCCCAAACAGGGCAGTTCAGTGCTGTCAGTCACTGAACTGGTCTGTCCCCCTTTCTCTCACTAAATTTACCGGATACAGACGTTCGCGTTCATCCGCAATATTGCCCTTCTTCAGAGCAAACTCTCACCATTCCCTGGTGGTCTAATTTATGTTAAGTCACCAGCCTCCCCCATGGCTGTTTTGAGGCGTCTCCGAATGGAGACTGTGTGGTAGATGTTTGTGTGTGTGTGTGTGTGTGTGCCTGGGTCCCCTGTGAGATTATCCTCCACGGGAAAGAGCGACACACACTGAAACCATCTGCACGTCCATGGGGCAGTTCAGGAAGAAAGAGTACGCTTCTGAGGAGATGCACACTGCAATTCAATTTTGCTCATGAAGCAGGTAATTAATTCAGAATGAGAGAATGTCCATGGCTGTTCTCAGATCAGTGGCCTGTGTAGTGCTTAAAGCACTGATGGCATTCAGCATCTAAATGACCTGCAAACATGAAAATCCTTTGTAAATTTACAGGCCATACAGGGATCACTCACATAAGGGGGGGGGGGATTCTTTGACTTTTTATTGTGTAATTAGGTAATTAACTTTTATTTTATTTGGTTTTTTTTGTTTGTTTTATATTGAGTTTATTTGATTATTTTTACACTAGCATTGGCATACCTATGATGAAATACAGTGCATACTGTTACATAAATGATCCTATTTTTGTGTAGTTTTTTAAATACCCAAACACAGTGGAATTTAATGGTACAAAGACAATTAAACACAAATCAGGAATCAATTGAGCGAGCCACCTAGACAGATTTTAATGAGTGCTGGTTCAGCTCTAGAGATCTTTTTATAGCAGCCATTACACTCAAGGGACTGTTTGTTAGTAACTATATCTGAACGTGTTTATGCTTGTGGATGCTAATGAGGCAGTAAATAAACACAGGCGAGAAACAATTGTATTCCTGGAGTCAACCACAACATGTGATACACGCTCCCGGACGATGTGAATTTCTCAGAGGAGCGTTTCCTCACTCTGATCATGGCGATGAATGTAGGTCATATTAAGTTAATTAACAAGTGCACAGACTGATGAAATAGGGAGAAACAGAAAAGCTTACAGCTTTTAATAAACCATTAAAAGAATAAAATCTCAGTCCTCATCAGCAGTTTATTCTTAGTGTGTTCACCAGCCTCATGAAAATATTAACAACCTGAGTATTGACTCACAGTAGCAGTGTTGTTGATAATTTTGATTGAATACACGAATTTAACATGTAGCCTAATCCTGTTTAGCTAATTGAATGGCAAGCCTACAGGTCACACCAGTTAACACCCACTGCTCAGCTTAGGTTCTCGTACTTAAACACAGGCGTCAGCAACAGATTCAATATAGATACGGCCTCGGGCCACAGCCCAACAACACCCCTCATTTAAGCGCACAGATAACCTGCTTGCACAGTTCTTCATCCATCCTGCCTTCAAAGGCTAAGCCGGCATAGTGACAGTTACAGTCTCCTCCCTTGTTTAAATTCCTTCACTGTTTGATGGTGTTTTTATTTGTTTGTTTGTTGTACAAGCCTGAAGAGACATATTACTTTCCCAAAGCCACTGAATCATCAGAGATTAGCCAAAATTTCCTCTACCTCTAGATCAGCGTAAAGAGGCAGCTCCTTGTTCACTGGTGCACAGTGGCTAGAAGGGGTGTCTTTCACACAAAGCCGCTAACGTGCAGGAGAGGGCCTGTGAAAGGAGAACGGCAATAATTCATTGGCAGTAAAACTGCTCTCCCTCTCTCAGACTCAGTTGGACATGAATGGCTGTCCAAGCCGCTCCCCACAGCTAATTGTCATCCAGCCGGCGGTAGGAAGACACTGCTGTGCCCCCCTCCCACAGCCAGCTCCTCTGTCCACCAGTGTAAATAACCATCTCAATAACAAACACAGGAATGCAGGGGACCCTGCGAGTTAGTGCGGGTAACCCCGCACCGGACCACCTTAATGACACTGTCAATGGGGCCCACGCAACGCTCTGCTAATTTCTTTTCTTTGACTTCATTAGGTGGCAGTACGGAGGGACAGCGTGGGAGTGAGAGAGGGAACGCTGGCTGTTGTCTTGTCTCAAAGGTCAAAGAACAAGTCAAACAGAATTGCTATTCCTGGCCTTCTTAATAGTTAATGCAAACAGAGGCAGCAGTTCTATCAGTGAGCAAGTTGCACTCTAGAAAAGAGGGAGACACTTGGATGTAGGTTGGATAAATCCATTTTCATCTCTTTGTTTTAGTAAAAAATTAATCTTCATGACAGTTTTTAGGGTGTTTTACCCCTTTCCCTCCTTGTATGGTGTTTCCTGCCCATGAGGGCCCATTTGTACATCCACATCTGAGTTCTTCAGTCTCATAATTACATAACATACATAAGTTTCAAAGTAGTTACTGGATATTAAGAGTTAAAATTAGGGATGGAGTAATATGCCAATGCAGATTTTCTTTGTAAATATCTGCTCAAACCTTTCTAATTAATCTTGTTGAGCATTACAGAAAATTATATATTTTTTGTACAATAAACATGTTTTTAAGCATTGATTTAAAATATTTGATCAAATGTAAAGACATCTCTGACATCAATCATTTTTTAAAAATAACTTTCCCCTGATGGTGCTTTATATTCCAGTATCATTACACATCAATAATTAAGACTGATAACTAGGGCTAACAGGTTCAAATTCAGGTGCCTGCTTTGAATAACACAATTACTTCTAAAAACGAGCTTACAAAACTCACATAAGTTGGTGGTAGTGGCCTGGCGGGTAAAACACTTGCCTGTGAACCCAATGACCACAAAGTTGCAGGTTCAAACCCCCACTTTCTACCATTGTGTCCAGGGGTACTGTCCCTGTAACTAACGATTGTAAGTCGCTCTTAGCACCAGCCAAATGCCCTTTATAAGCTGCAGTGATTTCCAACGAGCAGCAGTCTCATTTCCCTACTCTGCTCTCTGCTACTGTACCAATTCTGGAGATAACTGACATTTAAAACTTTTGCTCTATCAGTGTGTGTCGACTCAGTGATTTAATGGAGGGCTCTTGAGCATGCACCAGAAAGCAAGGTTGCCTCTCCATAGCTCTTGGTCTAAGGGGGCAGCCTCTCCATGCTCTGCTCCAGCACAGCTGTAAAGCAGTGGCCTCCACAGCCACAAATCAGGCTCCTGAAAGCAAGCATGCATCTTCAAAGGGCGGCCTGCCTCTCCATGATATACGGCCCCCGCTGAGAACAAGTTAGCCACGGCCACTGTCTCTGCACCTGGGCTATTATCAGGCAACTGGGATCATCTCCCCTCACTACACATTCAAATGTACAAGTAGCAGATTAGGCTGACTCAATCTTCTTTTCCTCCGAGGGAGAGAGCTAGAGAAAGAAGGAAGGAGAAAGAGAAAGAAAACCCCTTCTGACTTCAAAAAGAGCCCTCTCCCTTCTCTCCGCCGGCCAGCCTGAAAGGAGTGGGAATTGAAACCGGGGGGGGGGGTTTGTGTATTCAGAGGACTAATTCAGAACTGATTCCTCTAATACACTCCTGAAACACTTTTAATTGTGTTAGTTTGCATTCAAAAGGCGTGTTTGCAGCTTTTAATTGGAGGCTGCTTTGAAATAATTGAAATGTGTGACTTTGTGGGGGCCAACTTAAACAGTTCTAATGTGCTTTGCTGGTAGACACTAGCACCCTATAATTCCTCATTCGGACGCTGAAGGATGTTGGAGGGGTCTTGGTAATTTGTCTTGCATAAATTAAAAAGGTATTGAGGTTTGGCAGGCAGCTTGCTATGTCCTCAGATTTTGGACTATCTGTGTGTTAGTAGTTAAGTCAGCAACATCACAACAAAAGCTTTTGTTTGTTTGTTTGTTTTTGTTTTGTTTTGTTTTTTTACACCATTTGGTAACTTTTTGGTAACAAAAACAAATGCCCTTTACTTTGTGCAACCCATTCATGATGAATGCCCCAGCAGAAATCATTCAGAATAACTTGGAATTAATATTCTTATGTTGATTTAAATAAAAAGTTAACGTTTTATTCTTCACTTGTAAAGTTACCACTTCCTTGACAACAGCAGCAAGCAAAAAAATTGCCACAACTTGTCTTTAAGATTATATTTATAACCATTTGAAAATATCTAATAACTTTTTTTTCTTAAAAAAATCACTGTCATTAATAATATGAATGTTATGTATGCAAAATGAATTTCACATTTCACTCTTTGGCAAGTCTATGTCAAAGCTGAACATTTTCCACCTATATTTTCAGTAAATCCCATCCTATTTGAGCTTCACTGTCGACAAGTATTCACTCACTCCTCCTCACTGCTCTGTCGTGCCTTGTATGAAGCTGGGGGGAGAAGGCTGTTACTGACACAGGCATCCACCTGCTTGTCAGTCTTTTTATTTTTTCCTTTTTTTTTTTTAAACCAGACTTTTATTTGTCATGGCAAGGTGTGATAAGTGTGACAGTATGTAGTAAATCTGCATTACACTAGGTTGCTCAAGCATGATACAGTGTTCTCATGGCTTCCAGAAACTGAGAGAGAGAGAGAGAGAGAGAGGAATATTTTAGTGAGCGCAGTGCTTTGCTGAAGCAGATGGTAGTGTGTGAATGCTTCCCACTGTTATGTCATTAGATTCATATTATCAAAATGGTTTATGTTGAACATAGTGGGACTTAGCTTTTTCTACAAATTCAGATATTTCATCCCGCATTCATCTCAGGTTATTCTTCAGCAGCCTGCTGTTGTACTTTTAGTTCATGTTTGGGCTAAATCCTTGAAAACAGTCCTTTCCTCCTGAATCGCTCCTTTTCTCGAGTCATTCTCCCTTTCTCTCTTGAATTATTTTAATCCTCAGGGGGGCTCACACTCTGGCTGTCATTTGATCGTCCAGTGCCAGCACTCGGGCTCTAAATAAACCCAGTGTAGCGTGAATATCATTCTGTGGATGTATGGGCCGTCTTGGTGAGCCATGGGGCTGAAGAGAGCGAGCCTTCACTGCCCTCCCTCCGAAATGCCTGGCGACTGCTCGGTTACCCCACAAGTGAAAGGACCACCCACTTAGGCTTGAGAGGGGATTTGAAGCCTCCCTGCCTCTCTGTGCTTTAGCCCCTTTTTGGAGGCCGTTCGCCGTCCATCTGATTGTACCCGTCCCGTTCACACGTTATTTCCCCCGCACCATAAAGCAGAGCTGCTGCCATCAAACTTTTCTGTCCAGGATGAAGCTCACCTTATGAAGGTGAATTCTCCAGGATTTTCATGCATGGTGCGGAAGAAGAAATGAGACAATGTCAAGCGTTGCATTTACTGCATAACAGAAAATTAGCTTTGAATCAATATTTATTTTTTCAATCCATTTATTTTTTCAATCCTTTTCACCTTTATGATGCACAAAAATATAAAAAAATAATGTCCTTCATGCAATTAATACATTTTCATTGCTCTAGGGTTGAAGTATATTTCACTGGTTTTCTTACATTACATCCTGAAGAGCTTTCTTCCTGAAGAGCACAATGCCCTGAATTTACATGAGTCGAATGTGTTATTCAGTTGCACATGAATCAAATGTGTTGTATCAGCATGAATGCTGCCTTTCAGTTAATTCTTTGAGCGAGAATTGTGTTGATGTGACACATTTTATTCAACCGTATAACAAATTTGAGTCACGTAAATTCAAAGCAGCATTTTTTTCCCAGTGTAGTCTCACTGCGACGTTCCGTCATTTTATTCCGCAGAAGGCGGCCTCTGCTTGTGTTGTGTGCATGTTGTGTGCTGTTCTCTGTGGGGTCTTGTATATTTGAATTCCGCAGCTTCGGCGCTCCACCCCAACATGTTCATTCCCAACTCCCTGTCTTCATTCCCAACCTGTTTTTATCAACTTTTCTCACAAAGCACAACAAAACAGGGGGAGGGCAGCGCTCGGCCTGTCGGGGGCCGATACTGGCAGCAACATTGTCCATGAACTCCTCGCCATCTCCATCCCCTAGTGCCATATACAAACAATCATTTCCATATGCAGTGGAAGGGGTCACGGCGTTAACAGAGGGAGGAATGCTTTTGGGGGAAATATTGTTCAGCAATGACACAGAAGTAATTTGGGGCTCAGTGAGTGATTCTATCACGGCCTTTTGTCGCTTCAAAATGTTTGACCCAGAGGTCCCTGTCACCCCTGTAGTTAATGGCCGTTAGAGCGCTGTGACAGTCTCCAAAAGTAAAACATCTCAGGACTAATAGCAGGCCTCAAGAGGCTTAGGCATAAATATTTAAGCGCTCCTTACTTGTCCCAAATACTAGGGGGTCTCCATGGTGCATTTATACATAATGCAAGCAGGAGAATAAATATGAATGCAGGAAGAGGACACTGGCTTCACGTTAAGCAGACACTGTTTAAAACTGTTAGTTTGACTCTCGTGTTATAACACACTCAAAATTTGAACAGTGTCTGGTTTGGTATGTATTTTCTTTTTTGTTGTTTGTGATCACCAGCAACACCCCCATCAGCCTTTTTAAACAACAGACTGTTTCATGGTTCATATATAATACAAGTGGGTATTTTAATCCACTTATGTCGTAAAACTAAAACTAAAGAATGGAGTGTGAAGGAAGTGAAGGAATTAGTAATGTGATCTCATTTGCCGCCAAGGTTACTTTCTTCCAGCAACTCAAAGTGGGCCTGATTCCGGGGCCACTCATAAGCCCCATTTCTCAAAGTAAACTTAATTAAATATGTGGGTTGTTGAGGTAGGTTGACGTGCCATGAATGATCGTCCTGGCGAACAAAGGCGTTACACAAGCCATCGAATTATCTCTGTCAAACTTTGGCGTAATCTGAACTGATCCTCTTAAAAATATTTAAATGACTTCATTTGCACATGAATGGGCTCCATGGCAACCTTGTGTATATTCTTCTTCAGGGTGCCTCTTTAACATAGGGCTATAGAAGAGCACAGCTCTTCCGTCATGTTGACAAACAACAAAACAAACAATCCCCAAAGAAAGCAATGAAGTATTTTAGGACATCATGATGGATGGAGAGGGGGAAAATGCAGACGTTCGAAAAAGAGAGAGAAACTGGCTGATGCTGTGGAGAAAAGACAGGCGCAGTTTTACTCAGTAAGTCTAAGTACAGTCTTTCTGCAGAGAGACCTCCCTCACTGTGTAGTGCAGGTTCAGTCTGTTCAATGTCTGCTCAAGAGGCCCCAAGACTTTTGGCTGTAATTTGTGAGTATTTCAGAATGTGTTATGCATCCTGAAGTGAACTGCATGGAGAGCTGCAGTGCTCCTTCTGAAGAGCAGCTCTCCCTCTAGTGGCTGTGATAGACTAGGTGTGGGTTGCTGTGTGCAATGCGCAATGCATCATGCCCCGAGTCTAAGCAGGCTCATGCAAACAGGAGCTCTAAGCTACATCTTTGCCTCACTGGAAAACTATCTTTCTCCACAGATAGATTCATCAGACGGCAAATGTCACAATTTAGGTCAAGGAATCGCCTACATCCGTTAGCACTGCTGTTTATGGCTGCCATAAATAAGGAGATGTTTGTGAAAATAATAGCACTTTCCCATGTACTTCATTTCCATACTGGGAAAACTGTTATGTATTAATATAGCTTGTGGCTCAATTTAGTTCTGGGAGAGAGGATTAATTAATTTGTGGCTAATAGGCACAAACATGAAAAAACAAACTTCTTTACTTTTTCGCTCAGACTGAGCATAGCATTTTTAAGTAACTAATGTAAATTATGCAGATTGTGTTGATTATGCCGACAAGAGAGAGTTCTGTGGGAGGTTAATAAAAGACTTTTCCTGGCACATAATCAATTGAACATTTCCATAATTAAATAATGTTTTTTTAAGTCATGTTCTATTTGGCTTGGGTCCCTGTAAAGAATGTGGTTCATTCACAATGGATCTTTTACTTCCCCACTTTAACACAGCACAGAGTGCTACCTTAATACAGAATTACCACAAGAATCGACAGACCAAAATGGTGTCTCATAAATAAATAAATAATCAAGTAATACCTGAAGAAAACAAGATAAGAACATCTCGTCAAGTGAGTCTAGCGGCAATATGTTAAAGGGATATTTCCACTGAATTATTCATTCATTAACTTGTAAAGTCATTCGCAGTGGTTTGACGGGAAATGCTCAGTTTTAGAGAAACATATCGAGCCAGAGTTGTTCACAGTGGTGGTGATGGGAACCAGACATCTGCAGACTTTAACGCCTCTGAAAGCTACATCGACAAAAGTTATTAGATGAAATGGTTACGGAAACGCTTCCAGTGTCTAAGACACTGTTCCTCAGTGGTTTTGGGAAAGGTTTTGAGCTAGATTCTTTAAAATGTGTTTTAAATCAATGCATGGTAAAGAGACAGAAGGCAAAATGGTACCAAAAGACAACTTTATTTTAGGATTTGGTCATTTCTTTTCCCCTGTATTTGCACTGTAGGCATCACAACCCCAGTTTCTGTCACCACCACTGTAAAGAGAAGCTGGTCTCTCTACAATGCAAAATGTAGAATTTCTCCAACTTAAAAAAAAATCCCAATTAAAGAGCTTACTGTTGTGTTATTTTAGTATGTGCTGTCTATCTGATTTAGGATTTTGCATTTTCACTGCAATGTCACGCTACTGCAAGGTAAAAGGCCCAAAGCTACAGGACCTGGGCTGTGGCCATCAATGGAAAAACTGCCCCAATCAGCAAAATATCAATTAACAAATGGGAGTTGAATGTCACCTTGCCATCTCCCACCGATAGTTCCCTCAGCTTTTATTGAGGCAAGATTTAAATAGCCTCCCAGATTTTGTCATGTGGGAGCAAGCTTTTACAGCCCAGGCCCACAAGTGCATGTGCAGTGTGTTTGTAGAGAGAAAAAAGCTTTCATTGCATTTATATCCTAATCAGATTTTCTCACTCCTTTGGCTGCAAAAACAGTCATGCATTTTACAGGTTAACTGATTAATCTCATATCACTATGTGCCGACTTGCACTAGGTTAGATGGTTATCCAGTTGCTTGGCCCAGCAGCCCTTAAACTATGCCTGTCTGACTGCGGCCCCTATCTGGGCTGTAAATCAGCATGCGTCCTCACATGTGATAATTCTCCAAAGTTAAACAGCCATAAAAGCTGAGGGAACTCTGACCTTCACGATCTAACTAAGCAAGAAAAGCCAATGATGTGTACCAGTGCCAGTCGCACTCCTCACATTATGATAAACTATGGGCTCGCCAATGCTAAAAAATAACTGTAGGTCTTCGGTGACATATATAGGAGCAGCATTTCAATGCGATCCCAATTTATTTAGCACTAAAATATTTTACTGTTGGCTATAAAGCATATGGCTGAGGAAGAGAGACGAAGGACAAGGATGTCTACCCAGAGTAAGTGCATCGCTCTGCTTAGGAGAAAATCTATGGACCCGGATGGCACATTATAATAGAATGTGGCAGTCTTACAGTATAGGGGCCATAAAACTATCAAAACTGCTAAAGCCCCTCATAATAATCTCATTGACATTTAAAGTGCGTGTTTATCTCAGCCCTGCTATTTTTCAGGGTATTTTTCCCTCTGTATTTACTAATGAAGAAAGGAGGCTATTGGGATTGCTATTTCTATCTTAGGATGTTGTGCGGATTTTCTTTTCAGTTTGTCAGTTTGATAAATGTTACAGGCTTTGTAAAATAGGAAATAGCAGGAAAGCCACAAAGAGTCCAGTTTTCAGGTCACGTCCCTCTTGTGTCTGTTTAGATTTTTGATTTGAAATACAGATAATTACTTGTAAATGTACCCTTAACCCCAGCTGTCATTTTACTCAGAACAACACTGTGGGTAATTTTATGCATAATGAAAATAATTTGTTGTTTATATTGCATTTCTATGCTATAAGGTGAACCATTTCACAGAACATAAAATCACTGTTAAATCTGTGTTTGTCTATATTATCCTGGATGAGCAGAATCGCAGACTGAGGCCTCCACTACAGCATGAAGAGGAACGAGAGTGAGCCTCTCTATTATAAAGCAGGGTCGTTTACAATGCCATAACGTATTCAGACATTGAGGAAATACACTGCGGCTGCATCCTCTGCCATCCCTGCCCTTCACAGCTGTCATAGCACGATCATAAACAGCATTTATAACAATTTAGCCTGTGGGTGAGAGAGAGAGAGTGAGAGAGATAGAGAGAGGGAGGGAGACATCAAGCCTAAACTCTATGAAGTCGCAATTTTTCTAGTATGGTTAAAAGTAAGGGTTCCAAAATGGTCATTGGCCTGTATTTAGGGTTCTAGGGGGTGGAAAATGCATTAATTAGTACAAAACCATACATGCGTGGAGGTTCCTCAAACTTTAAATGGGTCTTTCGACTCACACATCTCATTCATGAGCCTGGTTCTTTAAGAAAGCATGCATCAAAAGGTTCTTCAGGGAACCAAAATTAGATCCAAAGGAGTGTAATCCTTAGTTCCACTTTTTAGAACCCTGCCGGGCAGCAGACACTACAAACTATCTCTGGCTTTGTTGCAGGGCAGACTGACTGAAAAACGGCTTGAACGTCTCGTATTCCTTCACATTATTTATGCCGCCCCAATGAGAAATGCATGCCTTGTCAGCACTGCTTGCATAATTAATTAATGAGGAATGATTTCAGGGCTTTTAGTACAGCCGTTTAATTGGCAGCCCTATGACACACGTTTACATTTGTGTTTACAGATAATAACATAAAACATTTGCAGATGCTCAAGCATCCAAGCTGCAAACGGAACCAAGAAACCCTCTGAAACAGTATGTACTTTTTGCCCCTACTGTGGATCTGAGGCAGGTTTTGTCGGTGTGCACCGCCTTACCTGCTCCATCAGCAGACCCCCTGGCACCCACCCGCCGCAGTGATAATATTTAGCGAGCGCTTCTCACTGTAAACTCAGGCTCCCAGGTACGTCATTAATCATAATTAAGCGAGGTGTGACAGCAGCTTAGAGACCCCCTGCCTAACCCACCCTCCACACACACAGACACACACACACACACACACACACACACACTTCTGCGCCGTCCTGCAGGAATACTACATCCGTACACGGCACGTTAGCATTGTTCCTATTCACATGAGCTAGGGGTTCAATACTGCTCACAGACACTGAGCTGTAATGTGAAGAATGAGGGTCTATTCTGTGGCGGTGAGAGCTTGGTGCTTGGCCCTGTATTATGAGAGATCATGGAGGGTTTTGACCTCTTGCAGTGGGACACTCAAAAGGCCTTGAATACGTAGGCCCCTCAGGTTACATATGTCTGCCTTACAGATCTATTGCTGTACTTTGCACAAGGCTAAATACCATTTAATTTATCAAGCCCCGCATATTCATCTTCACGCCATGATTCATGAATCTTGCGTGCTCTGATGGGTTTAACACAGCCTCCATGCTTCCTCCTAAAGAGGAGCCACATTTTTACTGTCTTATTTTATCGTATTTTGCCTTACTTGTTTGTTTGCTGCCACTATCCAAATTAGTTGTTTGAATTCAATCAGCAGGTTTAAACATTCATTTTTGTACATATTTTTATTTCTCGTAGATAGTAGTTCTCTTCTGGCTTTTCTGACTAGCATGCCTATCATATTTAATACTATTCATACCAAAAATGAACATTTAAAAAACAATTTAAATATTGTTGCTGACATCATTTAACAATTTATATAAATGTTTATTATTATTGTTGTTGTTGTGTTTGTTGTTGTCATTGTTGTTGTTGTTGTGTTGTTGCTGTCATTCTTGTTGTTGTAAGTTAATGTAGAGAGATGCAATTGCATACAATTTGTCTATTCCCCATAAAATACCCACACAATGTAAAGAACAGCAGATGTTTTCAGATAATATAAAAAGAATTTATCAAGTATTAATGAAGATCTAGATACTGCGGTGGTGATACAGCATCTCTCACAAAAATGGTTCTTATGGGGTTCTGTCGTACAGGCAATGGTTCTATACAGAACCACAATCACACAAAGAACTTATTAAATGGTAAAATGGTTCATCACTATGCTGGAAAACCGGTGTTTGTGGTTCTTTAAAGCTTAAAAAAAATTCCATACAGCACAAAGGGGTTCCAACGTCTTTAATAGTCAAAGAACCTTTTGTTGGTATGTAGAGTGTAGGTCCATAAATGTATGCGCTCTGTGTGTGTGTATGTGTTTGTGTGTGCGTGTGTGTGTGTGTGTGTGTGGTGTTTGCAGTCATAGCTGAAATATAAAATCTTGTCGCAGTGCTATTTTGCTTTTTTTTCTGGTATAGTTATTGTTTGAATATTGCCGTGTCTGTTCTCCGTAATCCTGCTGTTACATTTGCTGATGATATTCAGTGTGAATAAGAGCGCTTGTTTATGTGTGTGTTTAAGCTGTGGTGCAGGCTGAAAGGGAAGATGAATTAGTTAGAGCTCTGTTGCTCTCTCCTTAGCTCTCTCTAGGGACTTCGCCCTGCATCATCACCTGCTGCTGATCGACACAGCAAACAGCATGTGGATAAACAATCTGGATGATGTGGCTTTAAGTCCTATTCATCTTTACTTTTCCTCACTTTGCTCCCAGTAACAGTGCAGTTCAAATTGTTTACACTCCAGGTTCATATTGCTATGGACACAGAAAAGCAGCTGTGTTGTAGTCATTGCTTGAATTTGTGAGTAGAGCATGAATTGTGATGAACTGCCAAATAAGAGGAAGATGTTAGAAGATGTGTGTGGACAAACTTCTGGCCAGTTTAGAGCATTTTCTTCTCACAAGCAATGTTCGCTTGACAAAACTCTGCAAAGCTGTTTCATAATCTTTTACTTCATATTTACTAGGGGTGTGCCAATCAGATATTCTGTATTCGGTCCAGTAAAGGCCAGTATCACTCGACTGGATATTGGATGAAGCTATAACTGTCACATAAATGCTTAACTGAGCAATATGCCATAGAGAGAGATGAAGACACGAGTGACACAGATGAGCAGCAAGCTCGTGTCTCAAATGGCTCCATTTCCCTCCACTGTACATCATGTAAGAATGAAAACACAGACTCCTGAGCCCAAATAGTGAATAATATGTCTATCAAAGAGCGATTGGCTATTCAGCTATGTAAGCAGACTTCCAGAATGGACATATTGTGCGCTGTATGGGTGCAGAAACTTACATAGTGCACTACAGAGGAAGTAATGAGCCATTTTGGATTCAAAGTGCATCCAGACAAATGTATTATTAACAGCATATTATTAACAATTAATTAGTTGTTCAACAGAAGGAAAAAGACAGCATTGGACTGATATCGGTATCAGCAGATACTTGAGGTTGCAGTGTCAGTATCATTATTGGACATGAAAACGTGTTGTTGTGCCACCCCTGATATTTACTGGGAATCAATTTCAATGCAAATGAAGTGCAAAATGCAAAAATGCAAACTGATAAAATCTCAAACTGTACTAGTTGACCAGTGCTGAGTCAGCTGTAGAAAAGATGTGTTAGCACTTAGGCTACATTTACTAATTTTGATTGCTGGACAGTACTGGTACAGTAGTTTGCCTAAGGTACGTCACTTAAATTTAGATCCCCGAAGGAATTGACACCGCAGGAGCCACTGTCAGATGCTCTGATAAAAAAAGCTTTTCCTGGCTTAAATGAGCTGCTTTATTGCTGAAGTTGCTTCTTGCCACCATAGCTTTGTTGAAGTTGGATGATAAAGTGAGCACACCATCTGCGGCTGCCTTGAAACCGGAGGCAAAAGCCACGTGAGGCTACATGCTGCTCTGAAACAGGCTTTTCGCTCTGATGTTTGGGCCGAGGCAGGGTCCGAGCACCTCCCATAGGTTGAATTATTTACCCCTTTCAACTGACAGCAGTCTGCACAAGCCACTCGTCTCCCAGAAGCTCCGATTCAACAAAGAAGCGCATATGTTCCAATTAGGTGTGGCACTACTCTACAAAGCCAGTGACTCCTTTAATTTGTCACTGTAAAACGTCATGCTCTCGCAGGTTTTGAAAATGTCTCACAATAGTTTTTAAGTGAACACTTTGTATTCTCTCATATATGTCTTTGCTGTCATATTGTATTTGTTGATTAGTGTGAACATGTCAGTGCTAAACAGGAAGTGGTCTAAAATGATATTAATATACATTAAGAATATTTTTCCTCCTCCAGCTAAGTTAACCTTACGAGATCCAAGGTATGTACATGAGCACCTAACAGATAACTGAAGTTTCTGGTGAAATGTAGTGTAGTGCGGGGGGTGTTGATTATTGGATACTTTTAGCCAGATAAAAGTTTTAACCACATTATGTTTCATAAAAGACAAAGTTTGGATTGTATTTGTGAGGAATGGATGTTAGGAGAATGAGTGAAAAAATCGAGGCTGTGAGAAGTGATCTGCAGTCGCATATGGCTAACAGCTGGATTCTGTTTAATTTCATAAATAATTTTGGTCATCAGGGACACACCTTGTTTTAGGCTTAAACAGGTTGTTTACTATTGCCACATGTTTGAGGGACATACACTGCTGTTGGCACACTGTGAGGCTGGTAGAACAGCACTCTAGGCCAGTATTTGGCAAAGACATGAACGGCTTTTGGGGCTTCTTTGCACGTGTGTAGCTGATGAGCAGTCTCAGAGTTTACTGTAGTAATGAGACATACTTCTTCAAAAGATGCAGGAATATATTCATGTATATATATTCATGATGTGTAAACCACTTTCTGTATTACTTTTAACATGAAATATTGCTGTTGCGCTTATTTTTCAATTATACTTATTAAATCTGCCTGGTATCCATTAGAAAACAGAGAACTAAATGAAAACTCCCTCTAGTGGGATCAGTCTGTACAGCACATGCCCTCTTTGCATTATTTTTCATGTCCCATGGAACAATATTTCAAACACATGCATTTTCATTTCTACTTATAAAAGACTGAGTGTACTAAGAAATAGTGGATTCACTCATGTTTGATCAAGAAAAAAATCAGTGCCTAATAGTCAGTGGAGTAAAAAAAAAAGAAAGAAGATAAAAGATACTGCTATTTTTGCCATTGGCCAAAACCCCACTTTAACAGTCAACTGAGGAAGAAGTCAACTGAGAAAGAAATTATTGGAGAATAATAAAATGAAATGTGTTTCTCTCCATTTCCCTGGAGGCATTCGAAGAGATTTAATTTGGAAGAAGAGTCTCATGTGGACCACGAAAGGGAGAGAGAGAGGAGGAACAGAAGAGAAAGCACATAGGAGGTGAAAAATGGAAAGAAAAAGGAGGCAAAGAAGAGGAGGAGATAGAAAGGAGGGAGTAATGGAGGATTCAGAGTGAAGAGGGTAGGAAGAAGATGAAAGTAGATGGATAAAGAACAGAGGAGAGGAGTTAGAAACTAGACAGGAAGATGTACAGAGTAGACGGAGAGAGGAGGACCTAGTTACTGATGAGGAGACGGAGAGATGGGAGGAAGAGGAGAGTAGGAAATACAGTGGGGGAAAATGCAGAGAGACAGAAAGAGATCAAGAAGAGGTGATAGAGTGGAGGAGGTAGAGAGGAGCTAGTATAGAGAAGGAGGAGATTAAGAGGAGGTGTTGGAGTGGAAATGTTAAAAAAGGAGGCAAAATAAGGGAGGAGATTGTAAAGAGGAGGCATGTGGAGAAGAAGGCACAATAAGATATAGAGAGGAGATGGAGGAGGTATAAGAGGAGATAGAGGAGCAAGTAGAATCTCTATCTTCTCTATCTTCACTCTAGAATCTAGAGAGAATAGAGAAAGTACAAGAGGAGAATCTACAGAGGAGAAAGAGGATGTACAAGAGGTGATACAGGAGGTACAGTAGGAGACAGAGGAGGTAGAAAGAAGACAGAAGAGGAGATACAGGAAGAGATAAAGGAGGAGGAAGGGACATAAAGGCTCTGACAGAGGTGTTGTGCTATCAATATGAGTTTACTGCAGCAGTTTACTCTCCATGTGTGTAAACCCACTGCAGCCTGCGAAGCTGCTCTCTCCTCCCCTCAGAGCTGTGTGGGTGCAGTAAGGCCTGGATGTCCAGCGTTTACACACGTCACTCCCTTCAGTTCTCGCAGCCCTCCTACCAGTCAGCATGGTGCCAATTAGTGTGTTTGGAGCAAACCCATGCCCCCTCCCGTCTTTGGATTAAACACCATATTGATGGTATAAATTACAGAGGACAAAAGATTGCAGGGTGTTTGCATGTAAATGTTGAATTAGCTGTGACTGGTGCTCTGGGATATTAATAGTGGAGGAGCAGGCAGGGGCCTGAGCCCAACACAGAAAGCGGGACGAGCACAGGTTCCAGCAGTTCACCCCCATTAGCACAGGACATGTAGGAATCTGTTCTTAAACGTAAACTTAACCTGGGCTGAAGCACAATGTGTATGCTGAGAAAAGTCATAAAAGGAGGAAGAGCCTGAGCTGCTGCCGATGCTTAATCTTCAGGTCTAAGGTGCTGTGATCCATGCAGCACAATGCCTTTATTATTAACAGTATTGTTGTAGTTGTATTAAACCCTGTGAATTGTGTTGCACCCACCCCGCCCTAACACAGAAACCAGAATCTCATGCACGAGCTTGCTTTTACTATACACTTTAGGCCTGCTCTCTGGACAAGGTGGGAATTCTTGTTATGTCCATGATAAAAAAAAAACAAGCTTAAGATAGATGCTACCATTCAGAAGCTTCCAGATAAATTTATAAAATGATTGTAGACCTGTGCAATTTCAATAATAATTATTTTGTAAATAAAGATACATCTCCATAATAAAGAACAGATCTGCAGAAATAATAATATTTCTTCAACTAATTAAGAATTGGTATACTAAGAATGCTTCATAATTTAAACCTTGTGACCAAACTTTGACAAAAAGGTAAATGTGTGTGATGTATAATTCAATAATTGCTTACTAATCCCATGTTATTTAAAATATTAAAATCTACAATAAATAATAATGATTAAAAAAATTCAGTAGAAAAAAAAAATTAGACGATATACATCACTGTTATCGGAACAAAACACTCAAACCAAAAACTCAAGCAAAAAAGGTCATGTACATTTTTATTATAAGTAATGTTGGACAATTACAGTTAGTCCTTTTGACATGAAATGTTGACGATTTTGAAATAACCTGGCTTACTACGTTACGTAGAAAAAATAAAAATAGTAAAAATGACTAAAATGGGGAAACAAGATTTTTTTCCTATGCTATGTATGTATATATTGTTTATATGTCATGTATAGTGAGGGTTTCCACTTTTTAATTATTTTTATTTAACGATTATTACAATTGTCATACTCCTGTTAAATATAAAAAGCAGTGCAGGCTAATGTGCTCTTTCTCCGATAAACAGCTGCTTTCCAGAGCAGCGTTCCCTCCATGCTATTTATTCACTGCAAATTCTCAAACATTACTCGCTTTACATATTTGCCTCCTCCTCACTGTAATACACAAACAGCTTTTGACATTCAATGGCTGTGTTGGTGTTCATATAAACTCCTGTTTGCTCCCCTGCAGACAGCAGCATTGAAGCTCACCTATCAAAGAGCAGAGGAAATGATTTTAGTGTTTTGTGCAGTAGAAACAGATAAAAAAAACCATAATGCAATGACAAAGCTACACAGGATTTTTACTGCAAAGCGTACTGCACTGACTACAACCATCTCTTTCCTCCTCTCTGCTTCTGAACTCACACTGACTGCTCCCTTCTCCACACACCATCAGTGCTGTTCATATTGTTTGACCATAATAGCTATGCTGTTTATTTATCCACTCATTCATACATGCAGTTCTATATGTATAATTATTATGTGATTGTTATTGTATCTTTATTCTCAGATGACTAAATGGCAGCATTAAATGTGTGTCTTCATGTGGTTAATCGTTACTGTTTCCAAAAAATGTCAACTGTCTGTCTGTCTATCTGTCTGTCTGTCTACTCATATATTTACTCCTACATCTTCTCATTACCAGGCCTGTGTGTGCAGTCTAATCCCTGCCTGCTCTATCGCTCTAGTCTCTGAGGCTTTGCTGAGGCTGAGGGTAGGGTGGTAGGCCTCCTCTCTCCCATTTCCTCTCCCAGCCCGCCCCGCAAAAGTACGCTCGCTTTCTTTTGTTTCCTCCGTGCGTTCAGACTGAAGCCCTGGAGCCTGCAGCAGTCCCAGGCTCACCGGGGGAAAGTGACAGGCTGCCTAATTGGGACTAATCAAGCGCCTGTCGCCTTCACACGAGAGGCGGCGGTGACCTCCAGAAATAGGTACAGCGCCGTAGGCCTCTTTTACACAGGAGCTCCAACCGCTACTGCTGCATCTCTTTGGTCAATAACACAGAGAGACAGAGGGAGAGAGAAAGAAAGAGAGAGAGAGAGAGAGAGAGAGAGAGAGCAGGAGGAGAGGTGCTGAAAAGAGCCACGCTTGACAAAATTTCCCACCGCAACATTCAAAGGAGCTGTGTTCTGAGCAGCGTGCTACATTATTCTTTTTTATTATTCCACTCTCAGCTATTGCTTTGAATTACAGACGGATCTCTGTTAAGAGCGAGAGGGGGAGGAATCAAAAATTCATCAGAAACAGTTCTAGATAGGGTGAGGAGAATGGGTTGTCGTGCTGGAACCAACATTTGCAAAAGTTCCATCTCCTTAAGCAATTATTAGCGGTGATAGTTTGACATGCTCAAGAGTTGTCAACAACTGACTTTTAAACAAAAGTACAAAGCAGAAATAAACAGAGCCCGGGGCGAAATTAACTTGGGGACTAGCCGCCCCATGAATTATGAATGGCTATCCATTAGCGAGCTACCAGGAGGCCTCTTCAGCCTACAATACAGTAGCAACGTTGAGGAGTAAAGGAGAGGAATGTAGGCTAAAAGAGAAGGCGAGAATACTGAGACTGTTATGTGAGAGCCAGCGTTAGATAGCTGTACTTTAATGATGGCAAATTAGCAGCCGCCCCTCAGGGAATACTATCATTAATTTTTTCCCCTTATCTGCAGCTCACTCAAAAATGACCACCCTGCTCAATGCATCTCTTTAATCGACTAATTAAGAATATGTGTAGCCCTTATGAAAGAATGTTTTATCTTTAAGGAGACTCCCTAACTGGCTTTCAATTAAAAATGCTAATTGGAGACGGTAAGAGGGTGTTCAATACCGTACGTTCAGATAGGGTTATAATCCCTGGAGTCATTCACACTTCAGTCCATTTTCCCCTGAGAAAACCCTTCTTGCAGGAGTACTTTTGCTCTTTACTGCACCGCCGTTGGACGCTGGCAGTTCTTAATGTAAACATTAGAGGACGGACTAGAGGAACTTACCAAGAGCTTAAGCTGGGAAAGTCAGGCTCCATTTTGTTAACTGTTAAAGTATGTGTTGGATGTAAAGCTACTAGTAGCTACTACTGTTATGTATAATTTACTCTTGTTGAAGTTCCAATTTGTAAGGTGTTTGAAATCCTGATATTGTAATATGAATCTCTACCACATGGCCTAGATAAGTACCTTTGGGTTTCCTCCAACCTTGATAGTGCTGAAGTCTCACCACATGTTCTGGGACACGTGTTTGTCAGTATGTTTCTGAAGAAAGGTTCCAACCCCCCTGAGTTTCAGGTTTTTTACTCCTGCTATGAAAAATACACACCTTCAGAGTATTTTGCTTTACCTATACTCTCAGGATGCAACGGTGGAACATTCCATGACCCGAGTCGGGAAGAAGTGGGAGTACTTTCGCTCCCATAAGCGTCAGCAGCGACAGTGAGAAAAAGACGAGAGTGGTCAACATTGATAAAAGCTATCAGCCTGTCAGTTCGGCAAGGGACTTGTTGCTGCGAGGTCTTCCTGTGCTTCATATGTCTGTGATAAGGTTGCATGAGGCTTTATTGGTGCAGATTCCACATGAGATGGAGCGCTCATTTTCCTACTTTATATCCCAATGGGTCTTCACTAAAGGCATCTTGGGCTAAGAGAGAGATCCAGAGATATTCAATTAAAAGGGAGGCAGAGTGAAGAAGCTGGAGAGCGAGCAACAAGCAGGTTCTCCCAGCTGGCATGTGGCGGAAGGCTTTTTACAGCATTAAAGGCGAAACTTCCTCATCAGAAATTTTGAGTCCGAGGGTGTACGACTGCATTTGTTGTGAATGTCTGTGGAGAATGTAAAAACAGCTGTGATTGAAAAGCAGTACCTTTTTTTGCTGTACCTCAGCAATCTTCAAAAAGGCGATGAATACAAAGCCTTCAAAAAACACCTTGAGATTTCATTTGAAGTAAACCCTACATTTACACACCGAGGGATGAAGGATCAACACGGAGCTGATCTGATGCAGAGCTTATGATTGGCATGTCTCGGTAATTACTGCTGTTTTCTAACTGCACATTTCGATAATAATCAGACCTGTCATTAAAGCACATTAACCAATATATATTCAGCATCGTACTGTGTAGATTTACTTCTGAAAAACACTCGTTCTTCAAAAGTAGCTGTGATGCTTGGTAAGTGAGGCTGCATCGCATCTGAGGTGACTTGAAATAGCACTTTTTGTGCTAGTCGCACAACGTTGAACCGCTCCCCTCAAGGTGTTTTTGTTTTTGTTTCTTTTTTCAACAAATGTACTAAAATATATGCAGTTTGTTTTGAATTAAAAGTCCCTATAAATAAAAATAAACAAAGGAAGTAAACAGTGTTAACGGCAGGAGGTGGAATCTATTCATACGAGCAGCCCCATGTAGCCCTTTTTTTTTGCTTACAAATAAAGCCTATGTAAAAAAAAAAAAGTCAGAATTATTCATAATAATTTTATTTAATCCCCTTGTCATACATTCTGATGTGTTGATGTGTGACAGTGATTAAAGGGCAGGGCAGGTCTATGAAGTCTGCATTTTAATATTTGAATATGGCATCTGAAGAAAACTAAGATGAAAGTGAGGTGTGGGCAAGTGACCAAGCGAGTCAGTGCATGGCATTAGCGATCTGCTCTTTTGTGGTGGCTTTAGTAATGTAGACAGATAATTGTCCCACATGCCTCTGAGCTATATAAGCAAGAGGTTTGAAGTCCAAAAGGCATGGGCGTGTTTTGCATATGCACTGTCCTACAGCATGGGGGCCATAGGCTGGCTAGTGATCGTGCCAGTGTCTACCGGTCTTTTTGTTTAGCATTAAAATGAACACCTTGTTCCATTATCCATGAGGGACCATCAGTAATGTGATAATAGGAGCCCTTCACTATAGCCTTCCTTTGGTCAAATTTGACAGAAAACCGCCCAAAAGGTTGACGACGTGCTTCGAACGCCACAAAGGCCTGCAAGACCTTCAAGACCAGGGAATTACTGCGACACGCTGCGCGGCCGCTCGAGCCCGCTCCCTGAAGTGGTCTCATTTTTATGTATAATTACCTCGAACATGGCAGGCAGCATGTTTTTTGATGGCACCAGGGGTGGAGAGGATGAGAGGACTGCTGTCAGACAGACAGGAAGACAGTTCATGCGAGGGAAACAAGCAGATGGTGCATGGAAACGTCACGCCGAAGCCTCACGCCTTCATCTTTTCTCACTTCGTCCCTTTTCCCCTGTGAAGAGCGTGAAGAGCTGGCTTTGCATTGCTCCTTTTGATTGATTATTCAAAATGGAAAATTCTACAGCCAGGCCCAGTGTTGAGCCAGTGCACAGAAATCAAATAGCAAGAGAGAGCAGTGAGCAGCAAGAATGTGAGGGTTGCGTACACGGAGAGTTTTTTTTTTTTGAAGAGCTGCAGAGTAGCCAAAGGCTAGAACTACATCCACCTTCTTTCTGATCCCTGCGCTTAATGGCGTGCTTCCTTATCCTGCCGATCCCAGAGTGAAAATCTCCGTAAGCCCTATTCAAGCCATAAAAAAGGCTGTGCAAAGTGCTTTGAAATAAAATGTAAGCATATATTTATTTTTATAGTTTAAAAGGACTGAAGGCCTTAGCAAAAACTCTGAGTCTGTCTGTGGAATTAATAAGCTGCTGTGAAGGTCGGAGCTGAAGAGGTTTGTTACAGCAGCACTATTTGCTCCAAATTTGAACAACTCCAGCTGATGAAACCATGGAAATCACATATTTTCTTAGTTTGATACACTCAGATACTAACACACTTGCAAGAAAGTGTTGGCTATCAAAGCCACAGCAGCAGTAATCCAAACCAGGTCCAACATTTTCATTTATCACACTGTAATGGCTCCAAAACTGTTGTAATTGAATATTGTGGGAGAGGTTCAGAGATAGCTATTGTCTCAGCCATGTGTCCAAGGATTCTGACAGAGTCTGATATTTTGGGTTAACCTTTTCACAGTGTAACCTCTGGACTTGACTCCTGCTGGCCTTCATATTTTACCACTAAAGTAGCACAGATGGATGGTGCATGCTGATGATGTTTTATTCCTCTGTGTTCACCACAGTCTTCTGTTCTGCAGGTTTTTTCATTGTACAGTCTACACAAATCAAAACTGACATGGTACACAAGTATTTTAGATCCACGTGGCTTAGTGTGACCAGCAATAAACTTATAAGATTGCTGAAATCTTCGTCATTAGATGGCAGAACTTACTGATTGTGGGTAAGTCATGGCTGGCTGATATCTGACTCTTGAATGAGGTAAGTATTGGTGTTGTAATGGATCAAGTATTAGTGATGTACATTGTTGTTTTAAAACTGTTTCAGTGTGCACTGTCATTTCTGTTCGCCCCAATTTTCTTGTGTTTTGCTTGTCTGCTGCATGACTACTGACTCTTTACCTCTCTGTGGCAGTAAAGAGATTTAGTTGGTTTCCTAACATTTGCTGTTCCACATCAGCATCTCCGTGACTTCATTAATCTCCAGACGTAGTGCAGAATCAAACATTTGCCAAACATTTGTGGGCAAAGACTTGTTTTTCCCTCCTCGACCTACGAGAGCACATGAGAGATGCTGTCTCAGTTTAGTGGAGCCTAGCACCTTTCTCTCCCTCTGCAGTGCCTCTTCTCTTCCGGCACAGGGATGAAATATTCATGCTAATTGTCGAGAAAGCTCCGAATAAAAGCGCAGACAATCAAATGAAAGGGACCTGTCATGCTAGCTGTCATTAGAGGCCTAACTGTTGAAGCTGAGATATCAAAGCATCCTTTTTGATATGCCTGTGCCCCGTACAGACCCACTGAGCAGTGCTCCCCTTAAAACATGTTTATAATGAAGGGCCTTCATCAGGAGACTGTCTCTCTGCATCAGTCACTCACCGACCTGTTCCCTCAGGCTCCATCCACAAACACCTGACTGTCTCTGACTGTCTCTCTCTCTCTCTCTCTTTCTCGCTCGCTCTCTCTCTCTCTCTCTCTCTCTCAGCCTCTTTCTCTCTTACTGTCTTTCTCTCTCTCCATCTCCCCACTGATGGTTCACAAAGTCTGCCAAAGTTTGCATATTGTTTATCATCTGTGATTAGCCATTAGCATTGTTATAAAAATGATACAGGAAGAAATGAATGGTGAATCCTCATAAGAAGTCATATTTCAGCAATTAAAAAGGCCTATGAAGAACAAGGGCATCATTTACTCTATACTATAAAAGAATAGTTCTTCAGGGGTTCTGAACTAAAGGCCAAAGGTTATATAAAATCATCAGCACTCAAAGGGCACTTTAAAAGTACTTGCCTCTTTGTCTGGTTTAGTAGTTCTACTCTATGGTGGTAAAAGTGGTGTTAATGGTTTAAATCAATTTTCATTTTCAGCCAAGGACCATTGGGAGAAAGGTTCAGAATCAGAATCAGTTTAAATACTGTGTCTAAAGTCATCTTTCTAATGCAAACTGGGGAACAAATATAATGACAGTATGCAACTGACCATGCTTATGTCAAGTGTGTCTTTGCTGCAGTAAATGTGAAAGACTACAGACATCAATACAGTGTAGGGATGGGCCTGGGGTACCCAGAAATGACTTAACATGTTATACCTACTTCTGCTGAAAAAAGCCCCCAGGTAAACAACAACAGAGTCAACAAAAGATGCAAATCACAGAGTTGAAAGAGGAAAAAGAGTACCACATTTTTACAGTGTGTTTGTGTGAGTGTGTGCGTGTGTATGCGTGCTCTGATGTGCTTTGAGTGGGAGTTAAGGGTATCTTACGGTGCATGTTATTATTTACAAAGAGTATTAATTAACATGTTTTTAAATCCCTGTTGTAGTTTTTTATTTGCAGTGCTGACAGATAAAGTAGTTTAGCTGTGTATACTGCTTCGGGAAAAGGAAACCAAACTGGTGATGCTCATGCTTTTTTTCCCTTTCGCCCTGGCTCTCTTCTAAAGTAGATTTTCTCCTTTGTGCTGATTCCGTTGATTAATTATGAAGCAATATAGATAACAAAGATTGGTTGTGGAAGGAAATGCCTAAATGCCTTTTTTGATTATAAAATATGAATCTCTTTTTTGCATCAGCAAATCTGATATCATGATAGTAAAAACATGTGGAAGCAGTTTCGTTAAAGGTAGGTCAGTGTTTCATTAAACTAGCTGCTGCTCTTGACTGTGTGAACATTTCATTGTAGAAACGGTCCAAAATACTTTGGAATAAAATCTTCTTGCATTCATCTATGTTAGTTTTGAGAACATTTTTCACCCTTCTGTTGAAAGTTACTCTTTTGCACACATGAGGTTTTGTAATGTCGATAAGGACACTGTACAGTGTGGGTTTGCTCTGGACTATCCAAACCTCAGCGGCTAGTGCTTTGTACGCTCAGCCTCTGACAGCTTCCAGTTGAGAAGCGCTGAAGGAAAACATGTGTTTAATCCGTTCTCTCTGGGCACCCTAGAATGCACAGCCAGTAGCCATTTGGAGAAAGTGCTGGTTCAGGATGTGTGGATGTGTCCCAGGGCACTGCTTTGATCAGCTCTACCGCCACACTTCACCTAGAGGTGAAGCTCCTCTCTCCTGCTCAATGGCCCATTAGCCTTGGCTTCTCCCTCGTTATGAGCTACAGGCCCATCCCAGGCAGCCGGGGAGCACTTTCAGCTCCTAAATGCTATGTTGGAGCTGGGAATATTGCAGCGATGGTCTCGAACATGTAGTTCAGAAGTGGGAAAATGTCATTATGTGTGGCTGCGTGAGGTGGTACCTGCAGTGAATGGTTGTTGGTACTAAAATAAATACCGCCATAAAATATGTGTCTGAGAGCGAAAAAAGTGGGTGTCGTTGCAGACGGACACAGTATGTGCACAGGTGCCTCTCTCGCTAATGAGAAAATGCTTTTAATGGGCTTTGATATTCAGCCCGTGGTACAGAAGCAGGCAGGAGGAGCAGTGAACTGGTTAACAAAATAATTGCACTGGTGCTGTTCACTCCGCACACCCAGGCAATGTAGCTTGGTTTGCCAACGGTGGCAATTTCGAACAAAAGAAGTTTACTTTGTGTTTGTCAGGCAAGCATAAAAAATATTTTAAAAAGAAAAGAAAAAGAAGAGAAAAGAAAAGAAAAGAGGTCCGTATCTGCCGGCGGTAGAGAAATGAGGAGAAATAGATAAAACTCTGCCCTTTTTTCCATGAGAGCTGTAGGCTAGGCGGAGAATCTTCTCCTTTTTCTGCGCTCATTTCCATAGCCGAAAGCAACAGAGCAGGTCGGGCTCATTTTGGCCCGACAGAGTGACCCGGGATAGCAGATTACTCTGTTCACCTCAGCACCACGCTATAATCCACTGTGACAAAATATTTCCCTGAAAAATCAAATCTTCTGCATGCCACGTGTCAGCTAAGAGTAAGCAACGATGCAGAAAAAAAGGAAAAGAAAAAAGAAACACAACTGCATTTTTTTTCTTCTTTCCTTTCTTCTTACCTCTTTCCGTCTCGGATATTTCCTTCTTCAAAGCGTGGAGCTCTCTACTGCGCCCTAGGGTTAATTAACATGAACCAAACAGGGAGTGATCAGAGAGAATAGGAAATCTCCACAGGTTAAGTGTCACATGGGGAATGTGTTGTCAGCAGTGGATCCCTCCCCACTCCATTCCTCTTTCAAAGTCTTCCAAAAAGAACCGGCAGTGCTGAAAAAGAAGCGCATTTACAGATACCTTTTCAAAAGTTTGCATTCGCACTGTCAGAACTGAAGGGCTGCGCAGTTTGGGATTCAAACCTTTACATTTCACGTTCTGACATGCAGATGTGAGGGAGGCAGCCGTTTCATTCACGAACTTTGTTGCACCGGGCTTCAATACAGGGTTTCACCTTGCAAATCGTGGTTGATCTATGCATAGAGTGCAGAATATGATTAGATGCCTGCTTGAGTGTCATTTATACAATAATGTCACAGTAGTTTTAAATATATAACCTATCCACTATCTATCTAACTAGTTAGCTCTGCTCTTTCTTTGAAGAACCATTATTGTTCCCTAAAAAACTATTTATTGTAAGTGAGATGTATAAAGAACCATTTAAGGTATAAAGCACCTTCATTTAATGTAAAGATTTATTTATTTATTTATTTATGTATTTATTTATTTTACCAAATTAAGGAACATAATCATCTGGGGGTTCTATAGACTCTACAGAGGTTCTTCACACTCACACATCTCATGGCACCTTTTTAAATTTTGTATTTACATAGTTTACATAGTTTAAAAAGTGTCCTTTACAAATAGGCCAATACAAACAGTCCAAATTGTCCATTTGCATTTACATACATGAAGAATGATTTGACTATTCCCTGCAAAGTTACTATTTTGGTCCTACAACAATAACAGTGTTCATAATAGGCATTATTTTGGTCCCAAAATTCAAAGAAAAAAAAAACAAGTAGTACTACTCATTTTCCACTTGGACCATTTTTTTATGAGCATGATCTCAATCACAAAACACTACATGAATGCGTTAAGCTCTTTATCATTCATAATATCCCATTAGGAAGCGAGGAGGATCACCTGTGATAAAGATATATTGTGAACTGCTTGTCTTACAGATACAAACGGAATGGTTTGGCAGTGTACTAATTAATTCAAGGTCCTCTATCCCTCTGCCTGGCTCGCCGTTGACATTTGGTTCATGCTTGAGTGGCTGGCAGGCCGATTTCCATCTCTTGCATGAAGGTTGTGTGTGTGTGTGTGTGTGTGTGTAGATGGCTGAAGCAGTCCAGTGCACTGCCTTACAAGGACACCAGGAGACAGGCCTGCCTTCAGGAGATGGGATTAAGGTAGCGTGACAATCGTGGATTTAAGACACTTTCAGCCAATCCCACCCTACTCACAGGTTAGCGGTTCAATGGCAAATGCTAAAATTCAGACATGCATACGCATGAGGCGACTACAGGCCCCTATGACTCCCTCACAATTTATACACTGAAAGTGGACGGTCTAATTGGTTATGTGGGTTATTGTGTTATGTCTGCTTTGCGGCCAGCATTGTTTTTATTACTGACATTTTTATTGTTCTGTGTGAAATTCCATACAAAAAATGTATACATTGAAAAAATATTACAACTGATTTTATGCACAAAAATAACCTCATAGAACAATATATTGCTCTGTGCTAATTGTCAATTATGGTAAAGAACGTGAATATGGTATCTGCAGCTGGTAGTATAGAAACATGCTGTAAAAACTGCTATTGTTTCTCCTAACAGTATTATTTATATGAAAAACGATTCCTTTGCCATTGACCGCATTAAAGCAGTGAAGTGCAAAACAAATGAGCATGTGTTAGCAATATTTGTCATTTTTATTTTAGCGTGTTAGCGTGGCCTGGACACCGAACGACTCCTGCAACAGTGGGTAAGCATCTCTCATTAACCCAGTGCTAAATCACTGGTGCCGAGGCCTCCTGGTGAACGGCCATGTTTCATCATGGAGATGCCCACATTAATATGCAACCTCCCGTAATGTTTGTCTTAACCAGTTCTCAGAATATTACGATTACAAATAACTTGTATGTACACACCATGCATGGAGCCAGCAGCTTGTACAAACAAGCTGAGAGTGGCAGCAGCCTGGAACAGATGATTAGAGCCACTTCACAGGCAATCATGATTAGCGCCGTTGGCTTTGCGCCATGACTCTCCCCACTTCCTCGCGGACGCCATGGCCCTGCTGCCGTCCGCAGGCCTGGAAGCACGCCGGCAGGAGGCGGAAGAGAGGAGGTGCCAGCAAGTCGTTTGTGGCCACAGTTTAAAGGATGGAGGCATGAAAAGTTAACAATCGTCTGTGGCACATCTTTCTGCTGCCAGCAACTAGAAATTATGCACACCTCCCATAACCCATTCTTCAATTAACTGAACAATTCATTACACTTGTATTTTTATGTTTAATGAGAGTCAGTCGGGCAATGATTCAGGGCAGTTTCAGGCCCGGTGTACTTCCATAAAATGTCATTGTTATATATTGTTAAAGACGTTTCGAAATAATTTAAAGGGGCCATATCCTAATTTATTTTTTTCTGAGGTTCACTTAGGATGTTTGTGGTGAAACCATTGTACCAGAAACTGTTCATTTTGGCCAATATAAAATACATTAATAATGTGTCCCAGTGACTAAATAATTAACATTATATATTATATTATATTATGTTATAATAATTCCTTATTGTGATTATACTATTATTATAACATAATTTTCTTTTAGGTACAAATACGTGAAATAAAGAGTGCTTTACATAAGAATTTAAGTGGAGATAACACACTGTAGTCTAACACAATTACAATATAACAGTTGCATTGAACCTGCATCAGCTCAGCAGGTCATCTGTAGTCAGTTGATTGGTGATGTATGCCAGTGCTAATGCGAAAGTTAGCAGGAAACCAGTGAAAACTAAAATTCAGGCTTAATTAGGGCAACCTGGCGAGACAGCAGGGCATCCAATTTACATTAAACACATCCAACTACATTAAACACATTACAGAAGTCTAATCTAATGGTTATTAAAGTGTTCTCTAATTTCTTGCATTTCTAGCATCTTGTTTGATATTTTGAATATGTTTAGATATGTACTTGGATAAGTTATAAGGGTCATTAAATGGAGGTCAAGGATAAAATCTGCATCCTTATTTTTATTTTTTTTATCAGGCCCAACAGCAGTGTTGTTTTTTAACTGGTGTAGGTTTCTGGTCATGTAGGCTTTTGTATCTTTAACACTGTCTTCCGTTTTGTGTAGTTGTGTCACTGAATCTTACTGAACTGACATGTATAACAGTATCGTCAGTTTAAGCATGACTGCTCTACATAAAGACTGAACAGTACACATCCTTAAACAGAGCCTTGTGGGGCACCATATTTCACTCTTCTATGTTTTGAAAATGAATTTACCCTAGAAAATGTAATAACAAAATACAAATATATCACAACTACATTTTCTTGCATCTTAGTTCCATATGTGGACTTTACGGACTGGAGAGTGAAAGATATCGGCACATTTTTATCCATAAAAATAATCTTTCAAACATGTTTATCAATTTAGTTTGAAAGCTTGACAAACATATCCTTGCTTGCTTTGTTAGAAAAGGAAGACTGCCTCTGGTTATACCGGCAGAGGAAACTACTTTAGTCCTATTATTGTTTCAGCAGGTGTTCAGGGATTTAGAAGCTGGACAGTGGACGAGAGCAGGATTGACCTCAGGGGAAAAGAGGGAGAATGGTGATAAGATGTGAACTTGTACCCTCAGAGCAGACAGGCCTCAAGCAACCACTGATCTTCCTCATAGTTGGAAACTTAATTTCCAACTAACATACATTAATATTGTATGTTTTATTGAGGAACATCTTATCTGCAAAATAACCCATATATACATACCTACAGATTATATGCAGCTTTGTGAAAGACAAAAACCCATTTTTATCATTTTATTACATCCTGAAGACATCAGGATCAGAATAGTCTGAATAAAATCTAAATAAAAGATCTGTAGAAAAAAAAAACTTCATATGAAAATAAATTATGCTGTGTACAGAAATGCTGGATATAAATTTAATACATAAGTAACACAGCTGAGTGAACCCTATCAACACAAATGGTAGTTTGGAGTAAGGAAAGTTAGCCATATAGTAACATTTGCTGCACATCGGTAGAAAACGAGTAATCTCAGAGAGCAGGAGGGAGCGAGGGTGTGAGGAGCAGAAGACAGGGGCTTTCTATCATGTTTTTCATGCTGTTCCCATCATGCCCCTACAAAGGCAACAGAGTGGAAGCTTGATGAGAGCTGCCTCTGTTGTCTCAGTTTGAGCCTCATAAAAGGAAGCGGTCCTGACAACACCAAAGGCTACAGCTCCCTCTGCCTTAGCCAGAGAGAGAAAGTGAAAGAAAAGGGGGAGAGAGAGATGCTCTCAGAAGAGCTGTCCTTCACCAGAGCCCATATGAATGCCTAGAGGGGAAGGGGGGGAGCATATTTGCCGTTATACACTACCTACTACTCTGCAGCATAGAGGCCTCAGTGAGAAATATATGAAATAATCATAATTAAGAAAATATTAATCAAATTGGCATCCTCTGAGCAGCAGCATTCTGCAGGAGTTAGCCTAGTCACTTCCTCCAGCCAAGCCTATAGGCCTCTTCGTTCCCAAAGCACATCCACGTGGCTGCAGGCTGGAACAAACACACGCACGTGCCACTATCACTGAGGCCTATTCTATAATTAAACACACCATGCTATACAGACACATGGATTTTGGCTTGCCACAGGCATCGATGGAGTACGCCCAGTTAGAAAATGAGAAAGAATCTGTCAGTCCTGTCTGTAATACAATACAGGAGCCTTCCCGGAAAGACGCTGTACTGAAGTACTCTGTGCTCACGGTTGTCGGAGTGTAGGAGGTGATTCAAGTTGCACTTTACTGTACCGGAACATGAAAGTGAGCACCTTTTTCTCATGAGTTTCCTCTCCTCCACTGGAAGAGAATCCTCACAGATGCTTACCAGTGCGTACTATTGTACTACTATCATAATACACATAGTACAAAAGTGGAAATAAATTAGTGCAATGTATTTATTTACTATTTTTGTACTATTTAAAATCCTGTGTGTGCCCAAATAAAAATATAAACTCTAAATAGGATTATATATTAAAGAGGAATTACCAGCGATGATATCTTTGACCATCTGCCATTTGAAAACGCCACTCATTTCTCTATACTTGTGTGCTTTTGCATCCCGCCAGTGCTGGGGCTCATTCTGCGTTTGACATTCATGAGGCTAAGGTCCTATCTGAATGATTGAGTGTCAGTGTTTGTGATGACAAATTGCACGGCTTCAATCTGGAAGAGAGTTCCCGTCAGGTTTTGTCGGAGGTCCCTGTGGGCCGGCCTTGAGCTCAACAGCATGTTGTACATCCACATAAAAAGGAAAAAATATGGGAGGTACTCTCGTCTTTATGATGCAGAGATTAATCTGTCAGCGTGGCTCGGCGTAAATCTACTCCCTGCTTTTGCAAAATACTGTTTTACTCTCCGTTACACTATATTTTATCTTTTATTGGCAATAAACATAAAACAGCACAAAGGGGTAATGTTCTCATCAATATTATTACAAAATGACAATAAATTTGCTGGCTTATAAACTTTTGAAGGAATTCCTACTCCAGCCACACAGAATAAGTTCAGTGCATTTGGAAATCCACTTTCTGTCTAACAGCCGCTGCAATATGTAACCTTTGAGGTGTTCACAGTATTTTGATCAGGTATTAGAATAACAAGAATCAACTCAAGGAACTGAATGATACTGATATGTATTCATTTTTTACCTGCATTACAATTCAAGAATAACTCACTATGACATGAGATGTTTCACTGCAGCTTCATATAGTGCCTGGGGAGAGGGCAGTACCGGTTAACTGGGGTCTTTAGTGTGCTGAAGGTCAGTGGCAATAACAAGGCCTCATCAGTAAAAGACTAGAATCATTTTCACCATGTCTACTTTCTCTGGAGTTCTTCACACGCACACACACACACATTTACCCTACGGAGAGCACGGGCCCTGCTGGGGCTGCGTGTGCTTCTCCTCTATCAGAAATGCATTGTCAACGCTTTGGCGGTTCTCACCCTCAGAGACCACAAACTAAACAGCACAAAGCTCCAGTATAGGAGCCCCTTTCTGCTATGCTAATCATCTTAGCTGGAGGTTAAATTAACATTTTTAATTAAAAAATTAGCACCAAACAAACACAGCAAAACACACTAATGATTAAAACATCTAAATAAAGCCGCATCGCTTGAAAAGGAAGGCGGCATGAAAACACTTTTTATTGCGCCCATAAAACATGTCTGGGAAGGATATTCACATCCAAATAGACTTTCACTCACTGGCACATAATGTGGGGAGATGAAGCCTTATGTGATTATTATGTAAATGGTTTTGGAATGAATATGATGCCTGGTTTCCTTAAGTAACAAATCAAGGATGGCAAGTATCTCTAATCAAAGCCTTTATTTGGCTCTACATGTGAGCAGTGCATATTTATATTTCATGATGAGCGCAAAAACCAAAGCAGCAAGAAAATATTTCATCTGTGAGTTAACTTTTTTTTTTTTTTTTTGCTTTTACACTTTTCGAAATGAGGGGATAAAATATGTAAATCATATTTGAGATCAAATATTTTCAGACTGTTTATTAAAAAATAAAAAGGCAGCTCTGAACATCAAAGTGAAGCCTAAGCAGGCAGCAGGGTGAATCATGAGGCTTAGAAGCAAAGCCCTGTGAGGCTCTACTGCTCTCTACTGGACAAGCACGGGAGCTGCACCCCTGCTGCAGCTGTCTTATTTAATGCTGCAGAAGATAAAAACTAAACAAACAAAAAATACAGAGAAGCGCTGAAAAATGTGTAGCTGAAACTGAAAAGAGACACTAGTTAACAAAATGTTGTCCTTTTATTCATGACCTCCCTATCATTGCTAGTTTAGATAAGCGTATCGCTTATCTGATCATTACAATGTCATTACTTCACGAATACAAAAAAGCACATTATAGCATGGTGAGATATGATCTACAGGACATCTTGACAGAACACTGCATGAGACTGTTTGTCCAGTTGCAGAGACAGTTTGGAGACAAGGGCTTCACCCCTGAGGCTCATGGCATATGAGGCTGCTGGAGCCAGAGAGTGACCCGGCCCACTTTAGTCATCTCCCCCGCACAGACCCAGCAGGGCCGTCTGGTAGTCTCCTTTGGTGTGTTCCTGCCGAGACATGACACAAAACATGATCAGACAGACTCGCTGGTGTGCTCTCGGTCATGCTGCAGATCTTTCCATTTGAAGACTAGATTTAAAACTAGAGGTTGGAGGTTTAATTGGAAGACCTTTGTAAAAGATATCTATGTACAGTTTCTTTATGTGAGTTTCTTGGAAACATCAACTTGGTAAAGAAACGGAAGTAGATTTAAATGAATGAAGCTGTGTGTGTGTGTTTGAGTGAAACTTACAGAGATGGTCTGGTACAGAGACTTCCCAAACTGGGCCTTAAACTCAGACCTGATCTTTTTAAGGTCCACCTCACAGCGGGAGATCATGATCCTGGTCACCACTTTCTCCTTCGCTCCTTTACTCTGAAACACACACGCACACATAATACACATGCATGTACACACAACACACACACACACACACACACACACACACACACACACACACATATATATTAAAGACTCCTGTGCTGCCTGATGCAACTTCACCGAAAGTCTTCTGCCACGTCAGCAACTAGATCACAGAACTTTTAAACATTTTCTTTCAAACTCATGAGAAAACGAGTGGAAGTTTTTCAAAGAAAAAGAAGAATGCAATGCTTTTACCTTCATGGCGTCATTGAGTCTGTTGGCAAAGTACAGTTGTTTGTTTTCAAAGCACTGGACTGCAAGGAAACAGTTTGGAGACACTCAGTATTCAGGTAGAATATTTTGAACTCAAAATTACAATAAAACGACAACAAATCGCTGTTTTTCTTTGAATTTTTTTTTTTTACATTTTCATAAATTAGCAAGTAATATTTAATATTTCTATCTAATATATTTCAGTCTGATACTAATATTTCTGTCTAATATATGTTCCAATATATTATTAATGAGTGTAAACCTCTGACTCCATATTCTTTCATAATGATTTTCAAATTAGTCCTAAAAGATACTGAAGGTACAAATGTGTTTGGAGAACCCATTTACACAGCAATACACACAAAGTCAACAATACACTGAACTTTCTGTGATAGTTATGTTTTCAAACAACTCTAGAATTTTATTGGCCAGATAATTAGCGTATTATTCAAACATTTTAAAACCGTTACTGATCAATTGCCACTTTTAGATCTTTGGTTGTACACACTAGCTGTCTGTACAGTAGTTATTGAAAGAGCCAAACCCAAAGTCAGGAAGGACTTCTCCAGGTCTCCTTTCACCTCCTTCCTGATGCTCTCCTGCATGTCATATGGACTGTAGCTCTTGTATCTATCAAATACTAGAGAGAAATTGACATTATTGTTAAAAAAAAAAACGTGATGCAAGTAATTAAGCATCTGGTGTCAGTAGCATAAGGCTGGTAATAAATGAAGAACCTTTCTGCAGATGGGGGACGCTTCTCTCTGACATGATGGCGATCCAGGTTTTGACATCAGTGCCTTTCCGTTTCACTCCAGCTTCATATAGTGCCTGGGTAGAGGACAGTACAGGTTAACTGGGTTCTCGTGCATCTTGTTGAGGACCGGTGAACCCTTTAAGTGAAAACTGCTATGCCCCATCCTTTTTTTCCCCCAGTTCCCTTTAACAGAGATCCTTTAACCATAAAGCTAGAGGCAGAGAATGTAGATCTCCTGTCCTGATTACATTGCCCTTATTCAGAAGTTGCTTTAGGCTGTTTGTGAAAGAATGTAGTGACTTAATACATAGTTTTTGCTTTGGCCATGTGACTTTTTTTTCTTCTCCTTAACAGAGTTCCTTATTTTAGCTCTTTATTTATGAGGGTCCTGATTTGAGTCAAAACGCATCTACTTTGAAGAGCGAGAGATTAGATAAACCAGTCTAAACTTAGAAATGTTCAAACTGAACAATTCTCCCAAGAAATTAATGACAATATATTTATTTTTTTTCTGATAAATGATAAGTTGGAATGGTCAACGATAAGTTCTAGAAGTTTCGACAATATCCATGATATGCTCAGAAAAGCACAGAGACATACTATGAGGTAATTTATCATTAATGAGAAAGACACTGTATGACACTTTTTGAAAACAAATCTACAGAGACATTTCATGACTTACTCTGGCATCTTCATCAATCTTCTCATAGTCAACAACACTGCTTGGTTCAGCTCTCTTGGCCTGTTGAGAAATTGGTAGAGTCATCATTTAATAGGATCATTACAAACTACTGCAATTCAAAATCAAAAGCTTGCGCTTGTTTCAGCTTTAAATTGGAATACGTTTTAAATGAAAAGTGATGGCTAATAATCTTTCATCACCTCCACTAGGGCCAGCAGCAGCTTGGCGAAGTCTCCAGAGGTGTCTCCAGCCACATCCTTCTCCAGGTCCTTCTTGAACACTGCAGAGATGAGCGAGAACTGTTGTAATTAAAAGCTTATCTTTGACCAGTTGAGGCCGATTAGCAAGAGTTCTTAAGGCTATGTTTAAGATTCTCCAATTTACATTCTTTGTAGACTTTCTTAATCTCCAGCAACTCTGCATTGCTTCGAGAGCAGAGGATGTCGATCAGGCTCTCCTCATCGGTTCCCAAACCCTGCGCAGACACATTTAAGGAGGGGTTGATGTGTGCACTATAATTCAGTCAAGCTAACTGTAACATGACTATCTTGTTCTGGTGTTAGGGCAAGCTTACCTTTATAGCGGCTTTGATCTCGGAGGCATCGTATTGAGCAGTGCTCTTCATCAGTCCCAGAATGACTGTCTCCAGCGAGCCAGACAGTGCGCCCTTCAGGGCAGAAATCATGTCCTGTGGAAAACATAACGATTTAGCTTTATTATTACCCTTAAAATTGTCCTAAAACCAATGTTGCATTGTTTTTAGTAACTAAACATTTAGTAACAGAAAAAAAACCCCCCAAAAATATTTCTAACCTTCTTTGCTCTTCGCTCATACGCAAAGGCAATTTCTCGTCTTTGGGCATAAGTCCGTCTGGTGAGGATCTGAATGATGGTTTGTTCGTCCACACCTAAAATGTTTATACATCGTATGTTATTGTACTTTATATTTCATCGAATTCTGATTAAAACTCCTGATGTACTCAAAAACAACAATCAGTTTGCTTAACTGTCAAATGAATCGATATTTTGTAAAGGCAGTGTAAACTGTTGTAGCTGTAGGCTGGTAGAGTGGAACAAGTAACGAGCATGTAGGCAGAGGGTTGTAGGCTGCGGCCACAAAGGCCTCACCCAGAAATTTCCATGCACAGGCTAAAAGCTTCCAGACAGGATGATGACTCACAGGCAGCGTTGATTCTGGCCAACATTTGCTCAGAATTGAAAGCACACAATCTCGTTTTTTAGTGAAGGTCTTTACTTAAGCTGCTTAATATTGCAAGTACGCTTAAGAAGCTTGAGTTCAAGTGGTTTGCAGCTTTTTCATTACAGGCAGCTCAACCTTCTCATACCTTTTGTTTTGATAGCGGTCTCTATTCTGGCAGCATCTTTATCAGGGTCGAAATCAGGTGCGGGAAACACAGTGGGGTAGCTGGGCTCACTGGACTAAATGTATGATTGGAGGGTGACAAAATTAGTAAGATACTATGCACACAATCTTATGTAAAATGTTAAACACACTTGCAGTCAAATGACATTTTGTTGATATACTTCAAGAGAGATGGCATTTTTCTATTAATTTTAGCACTCGATTTATGTTTAGGAGTCAAGTCTGAAATATTGGAAAAATAAAGCATAACATAAAGTGCTATAACTTTTGGCACACATTTTATGTTGTCATTTCTCTCTGGTATGTTAAATTATGCCTTAAAGTACACACAAGTGTGTTCTTGTATGCGTACTTATTTTTACTTTTCATTTGACCATGGATGCTCAAACTTCTGCATACAATTGTATGAGAAGAACAGGGTTACTCTTACTAACTTAATGTAAGTTCTCACAAACATCCTCTTTGAGGAAACTTACCCCAAAATTAAATGTGATTTGGCCTAGAAATTCAGACACCAGTGCCATCTTTGACCTCCTGTAAGGGACAATTGCACAGCTTAGTGCACGTGTTAATCAGTCATACCTCATAGTTCAGTTAAAGGTTTGCAATCCACTTCTCTAAAATGGCTCACTGGGACGTGAGGCCTAGCTGGGGCCTTTAAGAAACCCATGCTGCCTGAGTCAGAGGCAGTGTTACGTAATCGAGTTGAAGTAGGCAAAGGTTATGTTAGCTCATGGAGACAAATACCCTGCAATCTAATGCTCCCTTTCCCACAAGCAATAGTATCCTAGAGCTTCATAAAGAGGGTGATAGTGACACACTCGTGCCTGCTTTTAGTCCTTTAAGAGCATATCATCACACAAAATGAATGGAAAAAACACTGATGTCCTTTATCATCTTTTTACACTAAGACAAGCCCCAGCTGTGATTTATTTGGGCATGTGCGATACTGCCAGGCCTGAGACTTCCTGCTCATTGTTCCCCAAACCAAACTCTCAGTCATCCACCTCAACAGCCTTGGTAACATAGCAACGAAACAAACGAAAAATTTAAGAAATGCAGATGGACTGCTCTGCTCTAGGACAGAGACATCCATTCACATCTTAAGCAAACAAAGACCCTCATTAGCAGAACTCAGGGGTATCTGGTTGTGTATGTGACCAATAAAAGTTAACTGGTCTGAAAAGAGCCACACCCATGGGAGGAGGGGGGAGAAAATTCTCAGAGGCATGTGAGGAATAATCCTTGCTATCTCTACAGCCTGCTGACAGCCACTGAGCAAAAACAGTCTGAGAACTTACAAAACAGTCATTCATCAAGCCATCACACAGATATGGTAGCAAATGTTATCCCTACAAATAACTGCACTGTTGCTGTACTTTTCCAAGCACATGAACGTACAAGAATGGCATTAAGTTTGGAAAATCATTTTTTTCCCCACTACTCTACACAACCTCTTTAGCTGCTGTGTGGTTTATAGCTTTCTCTTGTTATGGTTATAGACTTACCTAAGTGAGCAGCCTGACGATGATGCACAGTAGAGTCCCAGCTATGAGAAGTGAGATGGGTGTGGTGGTTAAATACCAGGGCCCCTGCCAGCAGCTGTATTCCCTCCCAGCTGAGCTAGTCCTGCCTTCTCCACATTGTACTGCACCAAGCACCATTTTGCCACTCCTCTCTCACTCCCTTCTATGATGAGAGATCACTGGGCGGATACAGTTCTGACCTAAGCTGTAATTTTCAGCGCAGAGTTAAACTTTTGCCAGAGACAAAAATATTGAAAATGTGGCTCTAACACACAATGCCATAAGCAAGAACGGTTTAGGTCATACTAACAATTACAATAGAAAGCAAGAAGCACAGAAGAAAAACAAAAATTATATATACTGTGATTTTACAGCAAACTATTCATGTTAACTGGATGTGTCCGATGCTCTTTACTGGTCAGACTTAGCAAAACAAAGCTTCCAACCTGGCCATTAGAATGCAAGCACATCAGGAAGACCCTCAAAATGGCAGCTTTAACACCTATCACGTCATTGCTGAAGATAAACACTGCAACATGAAGTCAGCAAGTCAACACTACAAAGCACACATTTCTTACTAAAAAATAAGAAAAAAATGAGATTATACTGAGAATTTGTTTATTAATACTTTACAAATAAAAAGAACAATCACCAATATGATAAGATTTCTACCTTAAAACAGTAAAGTAACTTAAGTACATTACACTTTCTTGAACATACAGGTACTTCAAAACACCCTTACTGAAAAAGTGCATAAAAAAGCAGAAATTTCAAAAATCATTTAAGATCTCTCTGCTCTACTTACACATGTTTTCAAGAAAATACTTAAGTCCAGCTCATGACAGCTGCTCATACTTCAATGGGAAGATCTTTCCCTGATTAGTCAAACCAGCGATCCCTCTCACCTGTCTAGGTCCTACCTCCAAATTCAGCCCATCCTAGTTCTCATCACTCATTTAATACGTTTGCATATCCTCTGTATGTTATGTCATCACTTTTTGCTTATTTTTTGTCCTTTTCCCTTTTGTCTTCCTTTTCTTCGGATTTTGACCAGGAACTGTTGCAGACTGCTGGCTCCTTTGTGCTGGTGTGGTTGTAGCGTTACCCTGCTTTGCTCTTTTACCCCCTCCTGTCTGCTGAGATGTGCGTGCGTGAGATGTGCATGCGTGTGTGTGTGTGTGTGTGTGTGTGTGTGTGTGTGTGTGTGTGTGTGTGTGTGTGTGAGAGAGAGAGAGAGAGAGAGAGAGAGAGAGAGAGAAAGAGTTAGAGAATTGAAGAAATAGAGAGAGAACACAAGAGGAAAAATAGCTGATACTCAAAACTTTTTTTGTCTGAGGTAATGAGAGAATTTCTAACTTAATTATATCCCTGTGAAGTCACAGAAATCACCAACAGCATCTCCTTTATATAGAATGTTACTAGAGGATAGATGCTGATCTGACTGGTTTAAGCGTTGCTGACAGTGATGAACAGCACCTAACTATACAGTCTGCCAAGCTTTAAGTACTGTGCAAACTGGATAACACAGGGAAAGGTGTGGCTGCCGTCCTCAGGGCCTGTACCAACAAATACCATGGACAAGGTTTATAGAAGTAAAAGAATTCACTGATTTCTTCACCAACTACTACCCCCGCCCTTGTAATGTTAACAAACGACCGACCAACCTCATTGTGAGTCTGAGAGGTTGTGTTTTAGGGAAATAAAATGGAAAAACTGTAGTTTCTACATGTTATTTCTGAAGCAATGGAATTAAAGGAGTGGTCTTACGCACGTTTTACGCCCGT
>JBBPCX010000135.1:10007106-10028136 GCA_037974365.1 Hydrocynus forskahlii
GAAAAACTGTAGTTTCTACATGTTATTTCTGAAGCAATGGAATTAAAGGAGTGGTCTTACGCACGTTTTACGCCCGTCTATGACAGATTAGCTCAAAAGGCTGTAAACATAAAGGAGGTACAAATAGAGTCGAACCTCATCTCTACCAGGCCCACCAAGTCTAGACAGAAACAACACTTTCACTTGCATTTACATCCAGTTAACTGATGGTAAATGTAATTAACATATCCTTATTGAAATTAGCTTCAATATTGTTTACAAAAAGATTTTATATTCATGTTTTGTAACTGTTCAATAAAGCTGGGAGCAGAAAGATATTTCAGATATTTCTTTACAACTGGGGATTATCATGTTACGTATCATTGAAACATTTAATACAATTAATTGTATAACTGGTGTTAGTAGGTTCTGACTCGTGGAGAAGTGATATTTACATGATGGGTTACATGAGCAGGTAAATTACAAGTGAGCTTCATGAGGTTCATGGTATCTTAAAAATAGCCCTAACTTAGTAAAACACACTGGTGGGACTTTCACACCTATTAAGCAATGAATCAAAAATTAACAAGAAATGTCATTTCATTCCTATGGGCAATAAATTGTTTAATATTCTTTCGGAACTGAAAGGAATTATGCAACCATAAATACCTTGTACTGTGGGTGTGAGCGTGGGGGGAAGGTACAAGGTGGTCTGTTATTTTTCAGGTGAAAAGGCATTAGGTGGAGATGGTCCAGGGGAACCCAGGGTACCCTGGCCTCCAGAGGGACCACAGGGGGCCCACAGTGCACTGCCTGAAGGTCATAGATGCTACGACTGGGTTTCTTTCCATCGTTTGCTTTGTAGATGGTCACAAATGCCTCCCCGGGTTTGTGCCCCAACAAGTATCTCCCTTCCTGAAGGCTGAAGCAGAAAATAAACAAATAGGATTAATCTAGATGAATCTTTTTGGTCTGCAGAGGGGAGAAAAATACCATTGAGTGGTAGCTTATGAACAAGAGACCTTCACATCTGACTGGGAAAAAGGTCAGCAGCATTCTGACTGCGACACATGCACTTCAGCACAAATCCTGTTTGATTGCATGTTCTAGCAAAGGAGATGGTAACTCTCTCATGCATTCTATCCAAGCTTACAAAGCGAGCTTGCCATGCAGTGTGTGAACCCAACAGGTAAGTAAAGACAAATAAACCACACAGCAGAAGGGCCTCTTAATGCAGGTCACATCTACATACGGAAAACTATCTTAGAGAATACAGTAAGATCTGCTCCCATGGCACAATACACAATGTTCTTGAACAAGCACACAGAGATAATAAACAATGTATAGCTGGCCACTGGATTTAGACAAGGCTGCAGAGTTCACGACACTACTTCAGAGGGAGGTATGTGTTAAGTCCCATCCTGACCACACTTGCAGTGCTGTTGCAACATGTGGGAGAGACATGCGATGAAAGTGACTGGGAGGGGAAAAGGTCAACTCACCCAATTACTTTTTTCAATATGTGGTGGAGAGAATTCAAACACCTAGCTGGCCTATATAAAAAAAAGACACAAATAAATGGTTAAGTAAGCCTCTGTTTACATATGTGAAGTGCACCGAGTCAAATTTTAGAATTAAAGCTTGCTATGAACATTGCTTAATTTGTGCAATTGGCATTCATCGTTGTGTACTTTTCATAATTATCATTATAGTAATTAACTCTATAAACAGAGGGGTCATATGAGGTTCATGTAATGAAACAGGGTCCGCATACTTGAAATCACAGGTGGTGTTCTGGATCCAGTCAGCTGGGAGCTCTTGCAGCTGAACTACTTTTGATGTGTGTGCGTTGATGCGACCTATACACCCACAAAGACACAGACACAGACAAAACAAGAGAAGTGATAATAATTATACTACCAGATGCCCTTTCAAGTCCTGATGGAGTTCTGGCTCACATGTCTCAATAATATGTCATTTAATCTTTTATCTACAATAGATTTGAACTTAATTTAAATTCCACTACATTGGAAACACTGTTTTCTTGATGTAGAGATAACACTGTATATTATGGAAACTAAACCGGGGTGCAACAAGCTGGCATTCGACTTTCCATTCAACTTGCAATTGCACATCAATTACGTTACACATGCTCAGTAGAAGTGGGTGATATTATTTACAATATTTTATCTAGTTCATTAACAGTAGAAAACAGTGGCAACTAATGAAGTGCAAAACAAAACCATAATGAAACTCTTTTATAAAGTATGAGACGGGTTTTGTTAGCAAGTGGAATGATACTTCAGTGCAGCCCTGCATTGCATCACGCCTGACTGAGAAAGCCAGTGCGCCATCGCAAAGCAGAGCACAAAGAACAGACCTGTCTCGACAAGTTACACGAGCACATGAACTGTGATGCGCTTTCCCATGATGTAACAGCCACTGAAACTAATGAACGAATGTGTCATTCCAGAGCACTTTTAACAGTTATAATTGATTAAGACACATGGTAGACTAGGGATTATCAGGAAGCGATTATTACCTGAGACCAAAGAGCAAAAATAGTAATTTTTCCAGACTTAAATCCCACCCACAGGCAACCACCAGCAGTCTGGTTTTTCTAGTGATGTCTCCCATAGAAGCCAAGCTTACAACTACTCAACTTTAGTGGATTGTCAGTAGAAAATGACATGTACCATTTGGAGTGAGAAACACAAAATAAAAATTTAACCCATGTCCCAGTGCTCAGTCTGAGTGAAACAAACAAGAGGACAGAGATTCAATAAGATACAAAAGATCCTATATTTCAAGAGACTAAACCTGACAGGATAAACATTTCGCCAGGCTACAGGCCCATTGGCTGGCTGAGTATATGACTGAGTATATCTGAAGGCACAGATGCCTTCAAATGCCAGAGCCTTGTGAAGCAATGCCAGGGTTTTTAGCAACAAGTCTGTGTGAATTGAAAACAAGGCCTTGCATGGCTGCTACAGGGGAGGATTCTGGCTTAGACACAAAAGCAAGATTTATTGCATTCCTTCTCTCAACTGAAGGATTTGGTTTTGAGAAATAAGAATCTGACTTAAAAGGAAGGGTGCCATGCCTCCCTTGCATTCTGTGCCAGTTAAAACCTGTTTAATAGATTTCTTCATTCTTTATTTTCTATTTACATATATTACACTATTTTAGTATTTACCTTCCCCATCAGGAACACTAAAACAACTGTAGTCTGCAAACTGAAGACTTGCAATCACAATGTGAAGTGAGCAGTGACGTATATGCTTGCAGTCAAAAAGAGAAGCTCAGATGTGTGTCATACACTGATGTTTGGCAACCATTTCTGGTCATTTGAAGGCACTCCTTCCTACTCATAAAAAGGGTGGGCGGCGGGGGGGCACAAAACTGACAGAACTTCCTCTAGTTGTTTGACATGTGTGGCCAAAAGAAATTGTTAGTTTCACAAAAAAGTAAGTGTAGTGTGAAATTGTTGCAAACTTCTGAAATAATAATTTAAACTACATAACAATAAGTAGTAAGCTGTTTCAATGGGGAGGATATACAGATGTTAGGTGAGTGACAGAGTAGATCTGTTAGGGACAATTCAATTACTGGAAGGATGAGAAAGACCTCTCTAAGAAAGGACAGCATTTCAGAAAAAGCAAGTCTAAAAGTGTGGACAAAAAAAAAATCTAATCAGCGGTGAAATGAGGCAGAGTGAAAATACTGATCCACATTCTTTGTTGATTACTATCTTAACAAGAAATGTGTTAAGTGGACTGACCAGACTTTCTGAACATGTTAAGCTGCTTGAAAAACCAAGCCCGTGGTTGCAGCGAAGACTGCTGACAAAACAAGTGTGGGTTTTTAGCCCCTTTCATTTGTCATTTAGTCTAAAGTTAAAATGTCGGTAGCTACGGCAACAGAGACACAAACACAGGCCATGTGAGTCATGCGAGAGGCTTGTGGGGGGAGTAGCTTCCTCTAAAGAGTGACTCCACCTCTGCTCTGTTCTACCTTGGAAATAAAGAGACTCAGGCCTTAGTGGAGCTATTCTATACAAACCCTGCCTAAACCTGTGCAAACCACTTCTTTAGGGTACACTTACTAGAACTAGCTGGGGATCACATAGAGTAATGGAGCAGTTGCCTTGGAAAACAACAGGTTCAGGATGATGCATCAACGTGTTTATTTTAAATATGACCAACTGCTTATCTTGCTAAATCCAGTTCTCCTTATAGATCATCACAGCACAAGGCCTATTAAACAGTTCTGCCTGTTCAACTGCAGCCCAGCTGTAGCCATGCAAAATGTCATACCGATGAAAGAGACTGTGCTCGAGTGGAGAAGCTGCTCGGCCCAGAGTTGACATGCCTCAGTGTGGGTCAGGCTCTCAGCTCCATAACAAAGCTGGTACTCCAGCTTAGGCAGCACATGAACTGGGACAGCCTGAACCAACACAGATTACATAGTTATTCCAAACACAAGTCAAAGATGACACAATTTGTAGTGTTTTACAGCTTCATCAATAAACCTACACCCAAGTTCTTAAGAAGCTATAATGATAAGACTAGACTGCACTGTTCCATATTATAGCACTGGACTCCAATACAGCAGTGTCACTTATTGTTATGGTAAATAATTTGAAGAACGTGTGACCTAATGACTATAATCACAAATATGATTTAATAGCAGGATCTAGGATAAAGCCCTGTACGGGAAAGTAGGAGTAAGTTTACAGGGAGGGAGTGGAGAATGATCCATGTTGACTCACATCCAAAGCAATAGTCATGCCAAAAATCTATTTACCCCTTACCCCAAATGTAATTAATCAGAAAATGTTTAATGTTCTTGTAATTCAAGCTTACTACAAAGCACTTTACAAACTGGATGTTTAAATAATCATAGATTTGATTCAAACCGCTGCATGATCAGTGATCTCTAACATACATTTTTTAGTGGTTTCTGACACTGTATGACATGCTGATATCTCTGAAAACAGACAAAAGTACAGACAAAAATAAATCTTCTAGGGATGGACAATATGATTATAGTTACTTTTAATGATAAATTACATCAAAATGTGCCACCATATGACTTTGTGAGCACATGGATATCGTCAAAATAACTTGATATAATTTTTAATTTTCATTGTATTTTTATGTGCTACAGGTTCTTTGTCCATTCTAATTTACCAGATGTCAAAAATGTCACATATTGCAAAACATTCTAGTACTGTGATTCATATGCGCCCACTCCAAACTCCGCTCCTAATGTCATACAGGCTCAGAAACTTAATATGTAAGTGTCTGTAAACCTGCCTGATACAGTATCAAACCTGCCTGATACAGTTTGAAGCAAGTATGTGATCATTTGGACACACAGTTTCAATAACGCTATATACATTAAACAACAAAAAGAGGGAATCTAAACCATTGTTTTAAAACTATATCAATAAGCAATTTCTTCCAGGATCAATAAAGTTTTCTGACTCTGATTCTGAAGAAAGCTCCTCAAACGCTAATTTTGTCATGACCTGAATTATAGCTCACGCTGCAACAAACATTCACAGAAAACAATGTGTAGAATGTTCTATTCCCTTACATGTCAGGAGTGCGAACAGACCACCAGACCCTGGTCTCACTCACCCTGAAGTTGCTTTGGTCGTTTCTGGGTTGGGCAATGTCCACAGTGCTGCGCACCATCAGCAGGATATCCAGCAGGCTGTAGAGCTTATAGAGCACACTGGACTCCTCTGGAGCCTGGAAGTCCTGCTCGTCCTCCGCACTCACCAACAGCTCCTCTCTCAGCAGCCCTGTCATGGCAACAAACCCAGCTCACTTCAGTGGCCCTCAGTGGCTCAATCACACTTCAAACAGAGCTGTATGTAAACTTGAGATATTTCACTGCTGTATGACATCAGACTGGCTTTTCAGAAAGAATGCAGGCTAAGGTGTTCATCAACTGTGATTCCAGCATCACTGTGATTCCAGTTGAAAACCTCTGAAATTAAAATTTACACTGTATTTATATGCTATATTATACATATGTTTTTTTTTATGTACCTCATCTAATAAATGACCCCAGATCCTTTAAAGCGTATTAAGTGAAAGTAATCAAATGTGCCATCCCCACACTGCCACTGACAGTAGAATGGGACACTCTGGAGCCATGACGTACAGAAAGCATCAGCTAGTGGGGTATAATATGTACAGTGTACATACAGAAAACCTATCATGTCTGAATAGTGCTTAATTCTGAATTTTCCATCCAAAAAAGCATCAATATGAATACTAACTTTTCTTTTGTGCTATGGGCTGACAGATGACAAGAGCTGGAACCTCTTCATCCAGACCTTCTTTGGAGTGGAGGTAAGAAGACACACAGGGCTTGACCAGAGAGTGAGGGCTGGTGTGTACTTTGGGCTCTGGAGGTCTGCAGTCTGAAGTTTGATTTTTTAGAGGCTCTGGGCTCTTGACCACAGTGGATTTCAGCATGGCATTCTGCATCCGCAAGATGTGCCCGAGTTGGTCACAGTCCCCTGAGACTCTGGACCTTTTGGCTCCTTTCTTAGAGTCTTTAGCAGAGCTGGTGGGACTCAATGGCATGGCTGCATCTGTGGACTCTTCATTGAAAGACGATAAGGCAGTGTCAGTGAGGTTTTCTGGTGACTGCGGAGCCACGTGGGTCAGTTTGGTTGTCCTATTTAGCGGGGAGCTTGGATGATCAATAACAAGGCGATCCTCATCAGAATTCATACTGTGGTCTGAACTACGCCTTATTTGTTTGCCTGGAGGGCATTCTGACCTGGAGCACTCTTCTACAGCAGAACTATTACTCACAGAGTCTCCAGACGCAGAGTTCAAAATATCCTCAGCACTCTTGTCCATTGAGCTGTCCTCTACATCAGTTTTGGCTGCTTCATCTTGCAGTTCTTCCTTTGCCAGTGTGGCGGTTGGTGGAAGAACATCTTTAGGTGTCAAAACTACTTCAGTCAGAGTATGTTCACCTGAGCCTAATTTAGGTTTAGATAATCCTAATGTTTGATTTTTAGACAGTGCTTTTGATTCATCTTGGGTCTTTACTTTCTTACTAAGTTGGTAGGAATCCCCAAATGACTCCAACTCAGTTACATCCACTTCAAAATCTATGCTGGTATCATCAAATGAAACAACTGCTCGAGAACTTTTTTCCTAAGAGGCAAAACAGAACACACAAGATTAGAAAAAACAAACCAAGCCTAGTCTTGTTCAGCGTCTAATTCTGACCTGTAGATACTGCATATGCATTTCTCCAACATTTTCCATGAGTATGCATGAATATGTACCTCCAGGGCAAAGTTTGTTTTATTGGAGAAGTCCACTGATGTTAGAAAAAACACAGGATTTGAGCCATAGGTCTTGTATGCGAGTTTAACACTCTCCTCATGAATGAGATGATTTTTCTCTCTCCAGGTCACATGTGTCTGCAGCAGAGGAGGGTCGATGTACACCGTTTTACTCTTACTGCCACCTGTGTAATACAATCATGCTGCAAAATAAGTTTCCAAGATGTTGCAAATCATTAAAACATAGATCTGTTTGTCAGGATGAGCTGCTTTGGCATGGAATTAAAACTTGCACTTTGCAGCTGATCGAGGACTAGTTGCATGGTTTCTCTTGTAATAATAGTTGTTTGAATGGAAGAAGCTGATACAGAAAAACACAATCTACCAGCTGCTTGTTAGGAAAGACTGGCAACTTCTCACCTGTACCAGGGCTTTCTTTCACCCATACTGGCAGCTCCCACGCCTCCATATATTCAGCACTGCTGTTAAGGAGTTGGAGGAAGGCCTCCTTTGCTAGACATACATGAGGTTCATAGGTAGCACTGAGCTGCTCTGCATTTATGTCACTGCTGACAGTCTAAAAATAAGGATCAGACGAATGTTACAGTCAGATTAATGAAAAACAGGGCGACAGCACCATCTAGTGGCTGTAAAGACAAACTCTACTTAGGTCCCTCAGCACCCAACAACTGTCTATTAAAATTAAAACCACACACTTACCATGTGACACTGGCTGGCCTTTTTAAATGGAGGAATCCCAGCTGAAAGAGAGTCATAATCCACAGAAAGCTGTGTTTTTTCTGGCAGAAACTTTTTTCCTACCATCCTAATGTTGCCCTAAACAGAAAGTAGTAGAATAAAATAACAGTCAATTCAAGGTCACTATGTGGATACAAATGGTACAATTTCTGAAGGTATTATACCATTGCAAGCAGCTGTTTCTCAAAATTGAGGGAAATGTGTGACACAAACTTTCCACTAGCCAGGCTGGTGATTTCTTGTATACTGTAAACCTGTGGATAGTTCTTCACATAGTCCAAACAGTCTTTAAAATATTCCTGTTAATCAGAGGTGGAGATATGTCACTAAAAGTTCTTTTGTTCAGTGCAAGACACAAAGTAGTAAGTTAGTTTGTAAATTTCAGCATAACTGTCTTATACCTCCAAATAGCGAGTGGCTCCCAAGGGTGTGTACTTGTAGTCATCAGCGCATACTTTGGAGACATCCTGTAGATACTTCATAAATTCTGCAACCTCTTTTTTTACCTTTTGCATTAGATTCTGTGTAGTGATAAAATTATGCACATTTTATTCCAAACGTTTAAGCATTCTATAAGGCAATTTTAAAGACAAATAGCATAGTCAAACAAATAGCTCCAACTTACCTGGGGAGCTGTGTGGCAGTTTTTTGTCTTAAGCAACTTTAGGTATGCCAATTGTTCTTTGTGGGTGAGGACTGAGTAGCAGGGATATGGTATGTTTGGGTCAGGGAATCCTTCCGCCTCCTTAGTCTCAGTCAGGTTGTTTTTGCAGTCTGAAGCAGAGCCGGCAGAGCCATGGCTGTTTCTGGGGTTAGTTTTAGCTGGCATTGCATTGCTTTTGGGTGGCTTTGGCTCTGAGGAGGGACCAGCTGGCTTATGTTCTTCTTTTTCTTCAGTTTTGACATCAGGACTTCAAAGACAAAGTATTGCATGATGCGTAGTGCATCATTAAAAGTAGATACAAGATAGAAGAAGATAAAGGAATTAGAAAGATTTAAACAGGAATAAAGTTGCCGCGATAGAATTACTCATATGCTGCTGCAACGAAATGACAATTATAGGGTCAAAGATAAGAGGGTGCATAAATGTACCTCTGTATCAGGGCCCACAGCTCTTTTACTGTTGGCGCCAGAGTGAATTTCTCGAAGGTGTCTTTGGAAAACACGACAGGCTCGTTTGCTGGAGCCTGATCCCTGCACAAAGAGGTAGATTAGATCACTCCTGGACAATAAAAGAAGTTACCTTACAATCTGGACTTGTGAAAGTTGGTCCTTCAGTTTAAAACAACCAGAGGTGTGTAAGGCAGCTTAAAAGCATACTCAAAAGAAAAACTATTGTTACTTTGTTAAAATAAAAAGTACAAGTATCCTTTCAAAAAGGAGGGAGTACAAAGTATCCAGAATCTCAGTTTAGGAACCAAAACACTTTTTGATCATTTTCTTCTAGATCGTTTTGCACTAAAAAAAGCCAAAGCTCTAAATTCAATGCAGAAACATAATTACAGATAGCAATTAGATCACAAAATGAATTAGCATGTTAATTACTATTATTTTCTTCACAAATGTATCAAAATAAATGCATCAATCGTTTTGAAAATGGACCTAATTACCATTCACCTCTGGAAACATCTAGAATCAGAATCAGAAAAGTTTATTGATCCTGGAGGAAATTGCTTATGTAATGACTGCAACATAAAATATGAAGTCTAAATAGCTCCAATAAAAAATCTTTAGAAAAAAACTCAATATGAAATACACTACGCAATATACAGAAATGCTGCGTATGAACACTATAGATAAATAATTTACTGTTAAGTGAAATCTAAGGACACAGATGGTAGTAAGGAGTACAGTACTGCACTTAGAAGAAATCAGTTGCAGATATTGCTCATGTAAAACTATCGTACATAAGGTATTGCACATAATGAGGTGGTTCAGCATCCATTTAGAAAAACATGATTCTGCACATGGACAGACAACTGCACGTAAGCGATTTCACATAATGATGTTTAATGTATCAACGAAAACACACTGATAAGCAAATACAGTGAAATAACTTCTGATGCAAACTTTGTTAGTTACGAGAACTTGTTAGTTACGAGAACAACCGTCACATATGAAGCTGTAATAAAACCTAGACCTACATACTGCTTACCAATTGAGCTCCATGTGTGTTTTATTCACACTGTAAACACGCAGGACAGCCCAACCACGCCACAGCCAAAACAGAACTGTGGCGAAGAGATCCCGTGTAGAAACAATAAAAGTAGCCAACGTTCCGCAAGAACATGCCTCCATCAAAAGTAAAAAAACAGCATCGTTATCTAAAAAGAGTTTACCGTTATTAAAACAAAAAATCAGCAGAATCTAAAAAACAGTAGAATCAACTTCTCTACTTCTAATTTAACTTCTAATTATCTTAATTAGTCCAAGTAATTTTGGATACCTATATCAATACAGTTAAAGAGGGGATTTTTGTATTTTTACAATATATACAATAAATAAATAAATACATACATACATGCGTATATACATACATAAGCAGAAGCACCTACAATGGGTACGGGAGCATCAAAGAAGGTGGCCTGGTCTGAAGACTCACGCTACAATGTGGACGGACAGGTGCACGTGTGTAAGTTTGTTTGTTTGTTTATTTGTGTACTTATTTATTTGTTTATTTGGGGCAGTTGGTGCGATCCAAAGGTCCTGGGTTTGAATCCCAGGACTGGTAGTAGCGGCACTGAGGTACTCTAGAGCAAGGCACCGTCCCCACACGCTGCTTCCCGGGTGCTGTGTTCCTGGCTGCCTGCAGCTTCACTTGGTGAATGGGTTAAATGCAGAGAACAATTTCATGCTGTTCACGCTGTGGTGTATTCTAATATTATTTCACTTCATAAAGTGAAAGCATAAAGGTCAGCATGTTTTCATCTCTTTTTATGGGAAAGATATTTTCCCATGATAATTGTACTAATAAAAAATAAAATACATTCTTAAAAAATGCTTTATTCCACTTTTGTTGACAGGGGATAATGACTATTTTAATTACTGTAATTTACTAGATATCAGACTATACATAAATCAGATAAGTTAAGATAAGATAAGATAAGATAATACTTTATTAATTCCCAGGTGGGGAAATTTTTGTATTACAGCAGCAGAAAAGGCAATGCAATATGAGACATGTGGCAGTATCAGCTGTCAGGCTCAAAAATTAACATTGTGTTTTCTTCATGGATATCAGATTATTTACTGTGAGGTAGCAATATTAGTGGATTTAACTTTAGTCTGCCAAGCTGGTGAAGGCTATGGTAAAAACTGTGGTAAGTTATTATTATTATTATTATTATTATTATTATTACTATTGTGCTGTGAACAAAACAGAAGGTTTAGTATGTAAACCTCATACTAATGTTATCTAAATAGTGGTATGTTGTTATTCTTCTTCTTCTTCTTCTTCTTAATAATAATAATAATAATAACAATAACAACAACAATATTATTATTATTATTATTATTATTGTGTTGTAAACAGAACAGAAAGTAATAGTATGTAAACCTCACATTTGAGTTATATAAACTATTTGTCTTCTGTTCCTACAGCTAGCTGGGTAACCTAGCTTAGCGTGTTAACAGTAGCTTATACAGGGGTAAATGTTGACTCTCTGAAGGAAAGTGCAAGATTTTAAACACAAGAGCAAACAATGTAATAGTGCATTACAGGACTGGACAGGACAGCACACAGGGAAGCTGGCAAAAGCAGTAACAGTATTAATGTAAATTAATACACTGTTATGGTAGCTACTGTATTTTAGCCCCATAGTTACTGAAATGCAATTTATTGTAAAGTGTTTATTTATAATCCGTAAACACACCACAGCACACACTGTGACCAGCATGAAAGTGTTCTCTGCATTTAACCCATTCACCAAGTGAAGCAGTGGGAAGCCAGGAACACACCACCTAGGGAGCAGTGTGTGTGGATGGTATCTTGCTCGAGGATACCCCATGGTGCCCCTAGCAATTTGGGATTTAAAACTGTGACCTTCTGATAACCAGGACAACTCCCTAACCATCAGGCCACCAGCTGCCCTAGTGTCAGTGTGTATATCTTTGTGTTTAGGAGAACATAGTAGTCAGATTTCAGTGTGTGTTTGCATGTGAAGTACAGTTTTTCAGTTCTGATTTAGAAATTTCTTGGCCTGGGGGAAGAAGATGTTACCCATCCTGGCATTGATGGCCCTTATGCTACAGGCCCTTTTGCCAGATGGCAAGAGGGTGTGGGGGGGTCTGTGTGGGGGGGTAATCCACATTGGTCCTTGGGGAGGCAGCACGATGGCTCGTGACAGAGGGGAGAGAGACCCCAGTGATCTTCTCAGCTGTTCTCAATATCTGCTGCAGGGTCTTGTGGTCCAAGGCAGAGCAATTCCCTAATCAGACATTATGATAATTGAATTTAAGCATACAAACAGTTAGGTAGATATTCCAAATATATGTAAACTCTCTTGTTTGGCAAATTAAAAATTAAGTCCACCTGTCTGCACTTTGTTGCAGATTTTATCAACCACTTTTCATCAATCCACAATTCTTGTATCACACTATTGCTAGTACTACTACTACTAATTATATTAATACTAAATAATAATCATAGCTACTACTACTATTCAATAAGTGTTAATCTGGTTACCTTACTTAAACAGTACAGTAATCATACATGCTAATAGTGCTAGCATTTATAGCTTCTGATCTGGTTATTGTTCCATTAGTGAACAAATGTAATTTTACAAAAGTTATACTCGTAAAAACAACAATCAACCTATCAAAATATTTTACTTTGTGTTCCGGTGCACTTATTGTTCATGTGCTATGGCATGGTGGCTATATCCTGACCCGGAACAGATTTAGCTAATTGTGGCTGCTAACACAGCCAGATACGTCTAACGCCAGATAAAACTCTAAACACACTTTGACTTCACTTAGAAGTATTGTTATTTCACCCATTATGGGACTACTGGTGTTATAACACCCTTGTGTTTCCAGGAATGTATTTCTGATTTCATTTATTCCTTCATCCATTTCTGTTGGTCTTGTGTTTGTGGCCTTGGGAGGGTACGAAAGTAACTCATCTTGGACAATGATTTGTGCATGTGTATTTCAAGAATGAGAGTCAGTCAGTGAGCATCAGACCCCATTGGGACATCGGTGGGCATCCTGTTTTAGTTTATTAAACATATTGAATCACCATCTGCAGTCGGCCGTGAGTGTCCCAAAACACTTGTAACTGTGCAAATCTGTCAGTGTAATCTCTGATTAGGTTGATTTTAAGGATAGACATTTATTTCTACTTCTATTTTGGAAGGAAGTAGGACACACAGTAAATAAGAGCCCATTACAAGCGGTAAATTTTATTATGGGATAACAGCACATAAAGCACATCTAAAATCGATGTGTCCAATGCACTTTTAATAAAGGTAATATTAAAGGTACAGTTTCTAAGTACAATATAACAACATTCATATTAGAATGAAAAGTATTTAAAAGACAACATTAAATTTCTTATTTTCTTTACAGCTGTATTTACAAAATGAATCAAAATACTTATTTCCATATTTAAGAATCAGACGAAGAGAAGGAGCAAAACTACTATTGTGAAGATACTACCTCCTAAAGAGAGTTCAAAAGAGCTGGATAAAAAGGTACATGATCATCTGTCCCCATTTAAAGATCAGTAGCAAACGTGTGACGTAAAAATTTGTGACAACCACAAACCGGCCTCTGCATCCCCCCNNNAGTTTAATGCTGCCAATGTGTGGAGTAAAATCCGCCCCCACCCCTTCGCCCTCCCCTGGAGCTCACATTTAACAGACAACAGGAAAGAAATCCAAATGTGTATTATGCATATTTTACATACACATATGAATACTTAAAATACAATGCATTAGTCATTTGTTTGTAATAATGAACATAAATCAGAACCATCATAAAACAAGGGGGAAACACAGAGTGGATTGTCTGATATCCATCCTTTTTTTTTTTCTTTTACAAACATCCAGACCTGGGTCTGAAATAAGACACTTCATCATTCATGATTACAATCAGGCTTTAACTGATTAAACCAGAGTGTATGTCTTATCCTTAGTACAACAATGTCAGCTATTCAGCAGAAGGGGGTGGGAAGGGGAGGGGGGTGGGTGTCCAAACAAAAACCAAAAAAACAAAAACAGGGACTGTGCATGGCCAGAAAACTTCAAATGAAACGTACAGGACACTACAAGAGGCAGGAAAATGTTTACACAGTCCGAAACAAACAAGCAAAAATATCAGTTACATACAAAAGACACTCCATGAAAAAAATAAAGTTGGAAACACAAGATAGAAGTCACCTACATGTGCAAATACGTTATCATTTGAGTACACGGTTGACGGGTGAAAACAATAGCAACAGCTAAATCATTTCTGCATCCTGGACCACTGAGAGGCACTCAGTGTAGTTTGTTGTGTATTATTGCGAGTATAGTCTTCATACTTGCTACAGAGAGAAAAATGAGACGTTTTAGTAGAATGAACCTACAACTGGCAACTTCAATTTCTTGTACATTTAACACTTAACCACAGTGTGTGTGTGTGTGTGTGTGTGTGTGTGTGTGTGTGTGTGTGTGTGTGTGTGCGTGTGCGTGTGAGGGTGTGTGTGTTGTGTGGGTGTTTGTGTGTGGGTGTGCGCTGAGTCCTTATGACAGTGACTTTAGTTCAGAAAAATAAATGTGTGTGAAGCTGATCTTCGGATAGTGCCGTGCAGGTTAAATCAAAATGAAAGAAACCAAAATGAGGCTTAATGTCCAATCATTAGATAATCCAGTATATTCTATCATCCTTTCCAGCGTAAGGATACTCGGAAAAGTACCGGTAGGCATTGTATTTGCAGATTTGAACAGTACAACTCCAGCCAGTGGTTCTCACGGTCAAAAAGATCAACACAGTACTGTCTTTCTTTAGCCAAACAATCTTATCCTTATCGTGACGAATCAGAAATGCGATGGGTAATAGCATCTTAATTAGATGATACTGCTTTTACTTCTATTCTTAAAGAGAAAAGGAAATGAGAGGCGCATCCCAAGACTAGCACACTGATACAGGTACTTGCTGGGTATTTAAAGTAATTTTACCACTATCTTTATCTTTATCATTATCCTTATCATTTATTGAGTCCTAATATCAATAATGCATCAATACTCGTGAAATGAGCGGACTAATCGAGTGGCCTAGTCTATGACTCAAGAATTTTTGTTCACAAAAGTAACTTACCTAGCACCACACATCAGTTTAACACAAAATTAATGTCAGCACACCCTACTGCTATCAAACTAAGTCTAAAAGAGAGAAGTATACTAAAAACAGAGATACTGTACAGCATTATGTATTCAATAAACAGATAAATATTTGCACTGAGTAGGTCTTAATAGCAGTATTTTCTTCTTACCTATACAGACAGAAGTTACAAAGTTACCTTTATACATGTGATCAATAATAACATTAAATATCGTGAATTAAAAGCAGAAAGGTGACGGGAGAGAGAAAGAGAGTGAAATTAAGCTGTACAGTTTACAGGCCATATGAAGTTCTTAGTTCTCCACCTGGGAACAGAACCAGTCAAATATACACACGCGAAAAAAAAAAAAAATCAGAGAGAGAGAGAGAGGAAGAAAAAAAAAAACGAACAATATGTGATAAATAAGAAGTGTATTTACATGCAGATGTCGAAATCCTATGCACAAAGATGAATAATATACCATATATATTATTGCTTGACATTCGATTATGGCTAAAGTTTTTTTGTTTGTTTGTTTGTTTGTCATGTTTTTTTGTCTTTTTGTTCTGTATCCTAAAACATAGCTCACTTTAATAACTGTATCAGCTGTGCTTTTGGGGCAAAACGAAAACAAATAACAACAACTCACATATATTTAAAAAAAATGCAATGAAAATGATCAGTATGGTCATCTTAGTAACACTTTCACCTTCAAAATCAACATGGCCTCGCAAGCATGACGTCGCATTAATTCCATTTGTCAGAACGTTTTGAATGTCGTTAAATGGCTTTGGCAGTCCAGGTTCCTTTGCTGAGGATTAGAGTTAGCAAGGTGGTACACCGTAAACCCACGTCCGTGCTATTTGTGACTGCATAGGCCCTTTGATGTCAGATTTGCATAATGTAGTCATGAATGAAATTAATAGTGAGGTGCACTGTGTCATGCTTGTGCAGCCTCATCGATGGGTTCGAGCTCAGTGCTACTAAAACTGTATAAAACCTGGGAAAACTAAGATATCCATATACCATATACTTCACCACTTGACCCTGCTGCTCCTTTTCTACCGTATTAAAGCCTTGTCTGGGGTTGGACTTAAACACACTCACTCACGCATGCACACACAAGCTCAGATGCATCATATTGCTTTTTACAAGAATCAACACCGAGGGTGGAAACCACAGATTAAGGATACATACTAAACAATTTATGAACCATTGGATCTTTTAGTAACAACAAGAGTCATTGTCTGTACATCAGCACGTGAATACCACAAATCCAGAGATGATTTAGTACCTTTGCTTTGATTGAAAAAATAAATTTGTCCAAAGTTCTACTTTACAGCCTGTATTGCTTTTAATACCTAATACAAACTAGACTGACAAAAATGATTTTTGCTGTGGTAGAACATAACTTCATTACACTTCTGATGATGCAGCTGGGTATTGTAACTGACTTTTGGACACATCAATATGGATAAAGTGGACTTAAAAAAAATTACAACAGTCTTCTGTATCAAAGCTTGTTCAGAGGGAACTCCATAGCAGTGGCTACCTTGTAGAAACCCGTATTAGTAACGCACTACAAATTCCTGGCTCATGGGCAGAATCTGCTAGTAGAGCAAATTGTAGAAGAGGTATTTGGCACATAGATTCATACAATATGAGTGACAATTAGAACAATCCCCATCCAGATAAAAGGTAAACTGGACCACAAAAGCTGACACTGTAGCTCATTGCTTAAAGGATTTTTGTTTGTTGGTTTATTTGTGTACGAGCTCGGATACTGTGCTGCTGGAATAGGCAAATATTATCCTCATGTTAATGACCTGCTATTAAATGACACTTTTTAATAAATCAAAATAACTTATATGTATTCAAACGGTATATTTTTCATGTCAATCATGCAGACGATTTGTTCCATAGTAAAACAGAAATAAGAGCTTGTGGTTTAAAAATGTTTGACACGTGAGTAGGGCTGTGTTAAGTATGGACAAAGTGAGTGAGGAAGTAGCCTATCATTTCATTTGTACTGTAATTCTCTACTTCTTTTTTTTTCTATGAGATGAGCTTTCTTAGACACACTGACCAGAGAAGTGCTTTTAACAACTGAAATCAAACATCGTCAAGAGCAAACGTTGTGCTACAGAAATGGTCTACCCCAGTACTTCCATTTCAGCGTTCTCCCTGAGCATTTGTATTGAAATCTATACACTGCCAATTCATAATATTGAAGAAAAAGTTCAGTCCGATTGTCATTCACAGTTTGACAAATGTTTTTATGCAGTTAGGACTTCTTTTAGTCATTTGGCCAGCAACACCAATCAGATACATTGCACTGAATAACAAAACATGGCTAGTGAAATATGTCATTCATGGTCATTCACTTATAGGCTATAGTGTATAATATCATGCTAACAAGCCATGTTGACCTCGTAACGTAACTGGAGCTACAACACATATCGAGAACACTCAAATATAGGTGTAGGAAGTAATGAAGCAGGACACTAATGGTTGGGGAACAGGATTGAAACTGGGTCTGAAATATTAATTCTTGTATTTAGAGTAAAGCCCAGAGAAATCTGCTCAGTGGCAATTACCCAATTATTAAAAAAAACTAAAATCCTTCTTTCATCATCTCATGTGAACCAATGACAATTGTGTCAAACAGAGTTAGACGGACAACTCTTCCCTGAGGAAAATAGGACTTGCATTATGAAATGAGACTAAAAGTCTTCAATAGACTACAGTATTGATTTGGTGTCACGGAGTTAAAACGGCTGCTTGGCGTAATTATTGGTTGAATGTTTTATCGAAGTGGTATTTCTGGATAGTTGCGGGTATTTTAATAGTCACCTCATAATTTAACTGGAATGTTACAACACAACCTTTCGTGGACTTGTAGGAGAAACCTCTATGGCACGTTCAAAGGGTTCAGATTCACTCAACACACAACAGGTAGGAATTCAGAAAAAACAAACCCAAAAATAGCAGTAATACTAACATTGTCTTGTTTCCCAACAAAACATAAAAAACACAATTCTAATTATTGCAGGGATAAGTGCTCTATAATCACTTCCTTTCTCTCCCTCTGCCTCTTTCATCAGCTTATGCACTGTACATATTACAAAAATAGAACTTTTACTACCAGACAAGGCTTTGAATATTTCATTCTCTCGCTCTTTTACATTTTTTTTTTTTTAAATTCTGTTACGATCTCCTAACTACTGTTGCAGCTGCTGGGCAAAGGTCTTCCAGAGAGGCTGTTTTAATAAAAAGCTCTACACACAAAGAGAAATCTCTTACATAGTTATCCAGAAAAAAACAAGATGACTCGGAACTGGGCAAGTATCTTGGCTGTGTCAGAAATTCTGCACCGTTCATCCGTGCAAACCCGTACTGTAACTCAGGTGAAAATCTAGTTAGATACTGAAAAACACTGTGGGCTCCCCACCACTAGATGGAACCATTGGCTAGTACAGCAATTCTGAATGTCTGAAATTTTCAAACCCTGTGCCTGATTTCCACACGCAGCTCTTTGTTTTTAAAGAATGTGCTTTACACTTGTCCTTAAATGGACAGCTAAACTGAAACAAGATGAAGCATCTAAACATGCAGTTAAGCAGGTTTTTACCCCTGTAAGAAAATACTATTTTCAATTTACAGACAAAGTGGGAGTTGTTTCAACACAAACCCTCTTTAGAGCATCTTCAGAGCAAGATGTGGTTCTGCGGATGGAGGGAGAGTGTTGGCAGTGATTGCAGAGCAGAACAAGGGTTCAAAATCTCAAAATGTCCAAAAGAGGACATGCTGGTCTGGGATCAGATTCCACCCCATCTACACTTCCCATAGACCACAAGTGCTGAAACACAGTACCAATCCGAAAACAGCATTCCGACGCTCCGTGCCTCTCTGTCAGCCTTTACCCAGCGTCCGTCTTAAACCCGACCTACTCACACACAGCGTTGGAGCATCCAACATGTAGCCTCTGTGACTCTGTGGTTTTCACTTGTATTTCTTTTTGCACATGCAACACATCACTAGGTAAATATACAAGTCTTAAATTAAAGAAAGGTGCAAATAAAAGTGCCTTATCAATTTCAACAATTAAGAATAGTCTAGCTACTAATATCATACATGTTATTTAAAATAGATTCTATAAACATTACTTTTTTTCTGTATAGTAAGTACTTATGACCATATACCCTGTAGCACATTAGAAAACAGGTGGAATGGACCCTTGCATTGTGGCGGTGTGCTCTGCAAGCACCTGTCCAGAAAAGGATTTAATAGCAGATGGCCTTACATGATTTCACTAAGCAACCATGGTGGATGGAGTCTTCGACAGCTAAAAGTAATTGCATTTTTTTAAACTAGAATTACCAGAATTCTACTTATGTTTTTCTTCTTCTTTTTTTTTTTTGACGATTGTCCTTAGAAAGGTGCCGCTTCACGTCACCCCATGCCGACAGCTCTGTTCCACATTCCTTGAGCGCTCTCTCTCTCTCTCTCTCTTCTCATTCTCTTTCTCCCTCTCCCCATCTCTTTCTCTCTCTCTCCTCCTCTCTGCATTCTCTCTTTTAACTTCTTTTCACTGCCCGTTTGCCCTCTGAGCAGAGGCCTTCCCAGTATAAGAGGAAAGCTGGCTAAGCCTAGCACATGCATACTGTATGGGCCACAGTCCCTGCACTCACAACAAAGGTGATGGTTTTGCCCTGTCTTGGTATTCCAGCATTTTACCTGAAGGGCTTAATAAGAAATAGGAAAATTTATTAATTTGTTTGATGTTGTCCGAACAATCAGATTTTTAGACTGGCCTGAATCAGAGGTTGTGTTGGACATGCCAGTAAGTAGCTGCTGGACTTTGAAACTGAATGGTTTAGTTTAGTAGGATGTGCTCTGGACTATTGGTTCTGCACCTTTTGGAAACATGTTGAAACAATTTCCGTTGATCATTAGGAACTGTCTTGGGACCGTTCTGATGTGGTATGCATGAGTGCTTCAGCTTGAGCCAAGAAGAGAGAGAGAGAGAGAGAGAGAGAGAGAGAGAAAGCAAGAGAGGGAGAGAAAGAGAGAGAGAAAACCTGTGTCTTCATCTTCTCGTCCTCTCCCCTGGGCCCCCTAAATCCCACCTGTATCAAAAAAAAGGAGCGGGATAAACCTCACACATTAGCCCTCCGAATCAAAGCCGCTTCTGCCTTCTGCCCTCCCAAAGGAAAAACAACAAAAAAGGGGAAACTTGTGTGTGCAGCAGGTTAGCTGTCCTGGTGTGTGTGTCTGTGTGCGCTGCGTGTGTGTACGTATATGTGTTTGTGCATGTGTGTGTGTGTTTGTGTGCTTGCGTGTGTGCGTGCGTGCGCAGGGCACTGGTAAAGTGTCTCAGATTCATGCTCGACATTCCCCACGGTGTTTTTGCCCTGGAGGGCCAGATGAAGGGGCTGCTAGCCGTCCACGGGCATGGACTGCTCAAAGTCCGATCCAAACAACTCCTTGTATAATGGGGGGAAGTGGGTACGCACAATGTCTGGGTATATTGCTTTGAAAGCAGTCAGCTTCTCTGTATGCCTGCTGCACAGCGCTCGCAGTGTCGACACTTTGCATATCAACTGCAGAGAGAGAGAGAGTGAGAGAGAGAGAGAGGAGAGAGGGGGGGGGACAGAGGTAAGAA
>JBBPCX010000135.1:10028236-10038669 GCA_037974365.1 Hydrocynus forskahlii
GAGAGAGAGAGAGAAAAACAGAGAGAGAGAGAGGAGAGAGGGGGGGGGACAGAGGTAAGAAAAAGAGAGGAGAGAAAACAGGAAAGCAAGAGAGGGAGAGGGAAATGAAAGCAAGAGGTACATGGGGAGGGATAAGGGAGGAGAAAAAGAGAGAGGGGGAGGGTAACACAGACAGGTTTGTTACTGCAGTTCAGTAAAGATGGAGAGGGGAGGAAGAGGAGGGTATTTGGAGAACTGGCCCAGCTCCTTCCTCCCTCTCACATACCTGAACCCTCAACAAAGGGTTACACACTCATGGCATCCTCAAACTCTTCATAAGCATTTACACAGCACAGATGGTCCCTCTTTTTATGCACATTACCTAATCATCAAGCTGTCAGATCTTATAAAGTTTTAATGGATTAAACTATACATTCATTCATTCACTACTGTGAGGAGAAATTAGCATTTTTTTTTAGGGTCAAAACCCCTAAACGCAATCAGAAACTCTTAACTGCAGGGCAGCGTTCGCAAGGCTACATGACACCTACTTAAGTAATGACAACTGACATAAACCTACATCGATATTCATAAATGGTAATTCCAACAAACGTCAACAGTCATCACACTTACTGGGCTGAAACTGACTAAAGCAGGCTTCATGATGACTGAAGGTTATTGGAAGATGTATTTATGTGTACGCTGGTATATGTCAGCTGCTGTAAAAGGCTTCTGTAGGTGTCATGTAGCTTTACAAATGCTGCCCTTCAGTAAAGTGTAGAATAGGCATATATGATGTACCAATACATCATATTGCATTGCATTTGTTACGCCACAGCATGTTTGAGTGTATTACTCTTATGTGTACTGTACTCATTCGTCTACCTCATGTTCTTTTGACGTGTAACCTTTACGAGCATGCCGTTATCTTGTTTTATTTAATGCATAATGCAGTCTGCTTGTGCATGTACCTTCGTGAGTATGCCGTCCTCTCTGTGGTTCTTCTGCAGGACGTGCTGTAGGGCCAATTGGATCTTCTGCTGCAGTTTCTCCACCTTCACCTTCTCCTGGAGCCAGGAGCGGTCTGATACACACACACGGAGAAACAGTTGACAAGCTAATAATAAAGAAATAAGCCACTATGTGTAAAACAGAGGCAATAAAACAGCGCGGAATTTATATTCCTTCTGATACAGTGGAACACAGGCCTCGCAACAGGGCTGCCTTAAGTTATGCTGCGGAATGGGAATTTGATATAAGACAGTCTTCACATACAGAGACAACTGGGATTAGGCTGAATGTGAAACATGGTAAAAACAGGAAAAAGCATCCCTGTGGTGTGTATATATTTGTATGTGTGTGTTTTTGTGAGTGTGTGCACACACACACACTGGTAGAGTCGGGAATGGTTCAATCTGACTGCTTCAGAACTCTGTAGCGGCTGTTAGCTGTGCTCCTACCTGCAGACATCAACACGAACGCCGAGAACAGGGCGAGCTCGTCCTCAGACAGGTGCATAGAACACAAGTTTTTCCCAAACTCGAAGACAGAGCTGATCAAGTCGTCACAGCCTGCCAGAGTTGAGGGTTAGGGGAGGTGGGGAAGAGATGCAGACATAGGTGTCAGGCGCACTCTTGATCTTTAGCACAGGAAATGTATAAACATACACTCTCCCACACACAAACCCGTACACACACACTCTCGATGGCAACACAGTGCACAACAGCGGCACCCACATTACTGAAGGCTTTTGTTCGCCATTCTTGCTGTCACACACTAATCATGTTTTGGCAGATGAGAGCTGTTATGCAACCCTGACTGGGGTCACTAACGAGACTTTTAGTAAAATCAGTGACTGGAGGGGTTCACACAGATACGCATACACACACACACACACACACACACACACACACACACACACACACACACACACACACACACACACACAGTCATTTTCATGGCAGACGAACAGCAAAAGCCTGCAATGTGCCTCTCTCTCTAGAGCACGGAGGACAGAGACTGGCTTGTTGAAGGGGCCACACGCATTACCCTGAATAAGACGTGATTGTTGCTATCTCACCAAGGACACCCACACAAGTGCACACACTGAGATTCCTTAATATAAACACATGCACTTCCTTTTCTTGTTCCCTCCCTCTCTCACTCTCTCCCTCCCTCGCCCTCTCCTCACATTTGTATTCATTCTGGCATTCGGACAGCTTTCTGCCTCAAAAGACTTTGGATGCGCATTGGAGGAACTACAGTGGAGGGATTTTACTAATGTCATGGCATTCAAACATAAATGTTATTTGCTTACACAAGAGAAATCCAATGCCTGAATTATGACTGTATGGATTGCAGGCTTGATAAAACTCCTCCCACAGGCACTCAATCTTGTTTATGTTTCTCCAGACACAAGAAATATGCACAACTATGACCTAGAAGAAGCTGACCCACTCTATATTCTAGCTGGCATACTCTACAACTCTGCAAAGGTTTGAAGCCCCACCTAAGTCAAATTTCTGAGTGGAAATAAGCACACATCCTCTAAAGAGAATAAACTTTTACACTTACTATACACTTTCTCCTCATTTGAGTTCAACATACCGAGAGAAAATGTAACATAAAAATGGCCACTTTTTATGTTCCAGTATGCTAAATCCAGCAAGTTAATGCGGTGTGCGTGGTGTGTGTGTGTGTCGACAGAACATAAGCATGATTTGTCAGTTAAGCTAATAAAATAGTTTTCTCAATCCCTCACACATAGTGTGTTCTAGGCCAAATGCCTTAATATAAATCAAGGCAAGAAACGATAAAATCTCAAAAGGAATAATTGCAAACATACACTCTTAAAAAATAAAGGAGGCGAAAGGGCTTTAGAGTGATGGCATCACAAAATTTTGCTCCCTGAAAAACTTTCTACGTCATCTCTCCAAATCCTATTTGGCACCACTTTAGATCTGAAGCACATGGCAGAGCTGCTTTTTCACTCATGTTTAGCAGGTTAAAATTCTCCAGGAGGCAGTGCAGTTTACATTAGCACTTGATGATTTAATGCTTCATAAATGCAGTACAAACACATTCAAGGTTGAAGAGGTGAGGTGGGAGGGTGGAATTGTGTGTGTGTGTGTGTGTGTGTGTGTGTGTGAGTTGGGGGGCACGACAGTTACAGGATAATATTTCACTTACCTAATGACTTAAACAGATCAGGTCCAGCATATTTTCCATCGAAATAGACGGTGTTATTCTGAGGGTCAAAGGCACGGCACATTCTGACAAACACCACCTCCAAAGAGCCTAGGGACAGCCAAAAAACACCAGCGTGAGAGCTTTCTACCCAAAAGAGTCATCACAGGCAGTTTTGTGCCACAAATTTCTGACTCACACTCCACTTTGGTTTTGGCAGTAATTGTCAAGGCTCTTCAATAACCCACAGATTCCTTTCTCTTCATTTATAAGTCACACTAAATGTGCTGTTTTGATTGTTTTACCAGCTAAATTAAAACCATTTCCCTATCACTAAAATAGGGAATTTGTAATCCATTGAAATCCACATAACAACAGGGATGCCTCCATGCTTACTGCAATCTCCCTTTGTGCGTGTGTACTCTGAGTGTTTGCATTCCTGTGTGTGTGACTCAGGTGGGCTGCTGTATTGATGCTGTGAGTGGGAGATGTAATTCCGCTGAAGAGTGCTCACTGAGAACTGGATTAGAGGATAAACACGCTGTAATGGAAGCCATTACTGAGCTTTAGGGAGATGCCACTGCTTTAGAATGTCAGATCAGGCGAGGGATCCCTGTCAGTATGTCATTATTAATATTGGCAGAGCTAGCACAAATAACACGCAGACACACAGTGAAGAACTGCAGAGCTTCGGGGTTTGTGCATTGAAAGCAGTTTGCCCCATCCTTTGAGTGGGGAGAGCTCAAACTGGAGAATACTGTTTCAAATGCATTTCATGTAACACTTGCTTCAGGGCCTATTTACTATATTTCTCCTCACAGGTTAGGGTATGGCATGTCCATCTATTACAGATAAGGCCACAGAAAATCATATCATAGAAGGAAGTTTTAGATCTTAGATCAGGGTAAACTGCTTGCTCTTATGCCACAGGTCATAAGTTTGCCAACTATATTTTTGAGACACTTTTCATGATGTAAAATAAATTCTTATGCATATCACACTACACAGGAACATTGCAGTTGAGTGCAAAAGTTAGCAAAATTACATTTGGTTGGTTTTTTAAGTGAAAATAAATCTTCAAGGAACACACTTAAATATGACATTTTCTCAACACATTTTGGAGTAGAAGGGTGTTCCATGTAGAGGACCCACCGATTCATATACACCAGCAAGCCACATTAAGTACACCTCTCTAGAATCTAGACATGGCAGTGACACTGACATGAAAGTGTCATGTTAGTGTGTGTGCGTGCATGTGTATTGCACAGACTGGATGAGACACAGCAGTGCTGCTGGATTTTTAGAATACAGATATATCTGATCCACCTTACAGATGTAAATTGATGATACTTGTTACTGATGATAGTTGTGATCTGATGCTGCATGTGGTCAGTGCTCAGATACAGGACACTGCTGGCTAGATATTTTTGGCAGTGAAAATTAGGTGTTTACAAACTCCAGCAGTACTACTGTGTGTGATCCACTCCGTGCAGTAAACACACACATACACACATACACACCACTAATGTGACCACTAACATGTCAGTGTCACTGCTGGGCTGAGAATGATCCAGCACCAAAATAATACCTGCTTGCTGGTGGTCCGTGTGTGTGTGTGTGCTTCTTTTGGGTATTATTTAGGTGGTGCATTATTTTAAACCAACTGGATATGTTTTGTAATTTTTTATGGATTTAACTAGATAAACATGCTTGCTGCCATGCCAGCAAATCTTTGATTTTATATAACAGACTCAGTACCTGCTTTGAGCAGCACGATCTGATCATTCTGACAGAGTTCCATGAAGCCGTCGATGCGCTTGGCGAACTCCACCACATACTGGATGGCCTCTGTGATTTTAATGGCACACAACTGCCACATGACTTCTCTGGGCTGGAGTGGAACAGACGAGAGGAATCTGGTTATGTGGTTATTTTCTTAATGCACCTAGTCAGCTGAAAGGTGTTACACACAGAATTATTCACATCAACGTTTAAGTAAATGACCGGCAGCCAGTTCAGGCGTAATCTACTTTCGGAGTTGTTTGGGATGTTTTTATGTATGCACTGTTTTTTCCAGATAGAAATGTTAGTTTATATAATCAGACAAGCTCTAGGCAAGCAGAGCTTGTCTGATTAGCTGTGTTAGAAATATAAACTGTTTTCTGCACTTCCCTTTCATTTCCTCCAAACAGATGAAAATGTAAATTTTGAGATTTTTTGTTTGTGTGTATCTGTGTGTATGTGTGTGTGTTTCTATTTGAATAATGTATTTCTACATTGCAGCCAGATGAAGGTTTATTTGCAAGTCTGGAACAACATAATCATAATTTGGCACCACTTTGGATATCATAAGCGAAGGCTTGTATATGATTAAAATGGTTTAGCGCCACACACAGGTGAGTGTAAAAAAAAAAAGGCACATTACTAATATCATTACTAATAACAATTTTTGATAGAGTGACTTGTGTACCTGTGGCTTCCCTGACTTCCCCATAACCTACAGATAATGAAGTCACATTTTTATTTAAGTTCATTTTTTATTTTGTAATTTTTTTCCCCATCAGACCTGTCAAGGAAACATTCATGTTTCTCCACCATATAGAGCTGTTTCACCACTTTCCATTTAGAAAGTCTACAGCCGTTTCTAGACATTTCTCTCTGAACATACTACGACAGACAACATTCCTGTAAAAGTTTCTCATCCCAGGAATATTTATCTCCCAAGTGTGTGATGAATTAGCATTAATTTAGACCCACAGTTTGAACTAATTACCCCAGTGCTAATTGCTGGGGTCTCTGCTTATTAGCTACATCAGTCCTGAAGCTTCAGTGCAAACCTAAAGAAGCATACTTTGCCAACCAAAAATGATTGACTACCTATCAGAGATCGGACTGTTGCTTTAATTCCTCTCTGTAGCTCCTTCAATAGAGGATATGATTTGGCTCCTCAGTTTATGCAAAATGTACAATAAATGCAGCTAAAACAGAAATACTCTGATTCAAAAGTATATCATTCTTCTGTAATTTCATTAAAATGAACAGGAGCTAGGCTAAACATGACCCTTGCTTTTGATTGTGGCATCAGATGTTCCAGTGACCTCTGGAACCTGACACAGTGCATGGAGAGATGTGGGTGACGGTGGTTATTGTGCGAGTGTGTGTGTGTGTGTGTGTGGTGGGGGTGGTTACCTTGTTCTGGTAGTTCTCCATCTCCTCCTGCAGGAAGGCCTGCCAGGTCATTTGCTGCAACTCCTCTCTCAGATACTGACACGTCTCCATGTGGGACTTGGAGATGTTCTGGGCCAGATGCTCTGCAACGGGCAAGCATTGCAGCGTCAAACACTCAGACATGCACGCACACACATGCACACGCACACGGGCTTCTGTTTAAGCACAGATGCTCTACACTATATGTCCTAGGCATAGTGCTTTTACCCAATTTGCCAATAGACAGGCTGCTTTTAGCTGGGGAGAACGTTATTGTTGCAGAGACACCGAGGGAAAGATTTTCTCTTTAAGAGACAGATTTACCCGTGCAATATAACAACAGGCTCCTTTTAAGTGTGGATGTGTGTTATTGCTGTTTTGTCTTTAAATTTGATTTAGAAGCTTGTTGACATCTTCCTCTACTACCTCCAAGATGAAGCCCAAGCTGGAGTAGTGGAATATTTTAAGGAAGTGTTTTTTTTCTGTGTATGTGTGTGAAAAGAATATATGTGCATCAGCCTTGGAAACAAAGGTCACATTTGTGTTCAATAAAAAAGAAAAAAAAAGAGAAAAAAAAAAAAACACACAAAGTATAAAAATCCAATCATGTTGAAAACACATCTGTTATAAGGAGTCCCAGAGCACGAGGGGAACCTAAAAAAATGATTTCCCTCGATGCGTGCCCTGCTGGATCCTGATTGGCCCTAATTAATGGAAACTAATTACAAAAAAGAGGCACTTTTAATGAGTCTCGGAGATGAGTCTCCAACCTCCTGCTATTTTAAGCCACCTTTGTGTCATTTGCCCCACGGTTGAGTTCTTCCCCATCTTCCACCCCCAGCACGCATCCCCCAGCAGCAATCGCATACTCCCTACTGCACATTAGGGCTGCGCCTAATCATTAAGTCTATGATCAATGAATCTATCCATTACTGTTCGATTAATCACCTAATCAAAACCATTATGCCGTCTGCAGTTTCCTCTCACTTTGCCCAAGATCTCTTCTTTCATGGCACAGAGAATCAAGGGGATCCACGGTTGTGGTACAGTTCCGAAATATTTTTACAAATGCACTGAATACAGAATGCAGTATGCAGTACTGAAATATAAACAAGCATTTAAATAAAATAAAAAAATAACATTTCAAAATCAATGGAGAAGTGCAACATTCTGATATAGCTAGGGCTAGTCAATATAGATAAAATATCACAATTTTATACATGATATAAAATTGTACAATTATTACATATGAGGCCTCATATTTTGACAATAACAAATGTCCTGTATTCTTAAAACTGTTACAAAAGCATCACATATCTACGCTGTACGAAATCCAATTAAACAGCACTAATTCGGTTCTTTTTGTAAAGAAACAGGTGGTTCAAGAAGTACAGAAAAGCATAATGTGTATCGCTAACAACTTTATAACCGTAACGATAATGTATCTCCCACCTTGAGGTGCATCAATGCGTTTTTTAAGCATGCCTGAGTAATCACTGCAGCCCTTCTGCACATCCCTCATATGCATCCCACATGCTGCCTGTATGGTCCCAGTGCTTACCTAGCTCGGCCATGGAGACGGTGGGGGAAGTCTCTCCGTTGGTGAAAGAGCAGTAGGGGAAGAAGCCTGAGCCTGGCGTGAAGTCGCAGATGGGCTCGGGCTTGATGCCGTTGATGTCCAGGCCAGACTGGTCGGGTGAGGGCTGGATGTCCAGGTAGAAGCTGCTGACGCCTGAGTCGGGCTTGCTGCCGTCCGGCGTGTGTCCGTCCATGTATCCGCTCAGCTCATCGTGCAGCTCGGTCAGACCATTGGCTGAAAGCCCGTAGGTGGGGGTGAGTGGCTCAGCCTCGCCGGGCTGCTGCTGGTGGTCCCTCTGCTGCTGCTGGAGCCGGTGTTTCTGCACTTCTGCGTACAGGCTGTCCCGCTGCTTCTTGGACATGCGGCCGAACTTCACCGCTGGAGAGGGCAGAAAACATGAGCGGTCACACTCTCTTTTCTCTAGGAAATGTGTCGCGTCCAAGATACTGACTCCTAGTACTGGCCCTGGTGTAGCCATACACTCTCAAAACAGGTGAGTTTAAAACATCTACTAACATGTGTCAAAGACACTCTTTGTAAATTACTGGACTAGTTTTTCAGTCCTAAATTAAGTCCAAGCCAAAACTTAACAGAATTGCATTACAGTTTAGTGTAATACAAGAATTAAACCTGTGAAATGGGAAACTGGCACTTCATATTTTTAAGACAACATAGATGTTTATGCCTTAACATAAAGACATACTCTATTATGCTACTGTGGCCTGACAGAAATGTCCTAAAAGTAATGTTAACATAAAAACGTGCCATAAGTTCACACCATTTGTTTGAGTGTTCCCTATATTTTTCTTGTTTTACACATATTTCTACTAGGCAGCTTACTAACAAGCCCTGGGAAAAAATATATATATGCATTTAAACAGGCAGGATAGAGGGTACTCCAGGACCAGGGTAGGAAACAACTACCACGTCCCTAAATTTGGCATGTCTTTGAGAACTCACAACTAAACGGAATGATAGTGCTTCTTCGTCGCTGAGCTTAAAGTACAAACATGTTAACATGTCTTTTGCCTCAGGGATGTGGCCTTAAGACAGGGAGCTTAATGTAGCAGCATGGTCAGCCCAGCGGGAATGAGTTCTCTCCTTGCACATTAGGAGAGTAATGGGTGTAAAATACTTCCCCACTTTGACATCCTTACAGCATTAACTTTCCTCTGCGTCTTACCTGTCAGATTAAGACAGGGCCAGCAGGCTCGGCCAGGATGAGTCAGAGCGAATGAGACAAGGCACAGCGAACACGTACAAGCCCAGTACACAGCAAAGAGATCGTGATGGCAGAACAGCTACCACTGCTGTCTGCCACAGGACTAGGCTTTTTAAATTCAGTTGCTGACAAAATTGTTAGTGTTTATGAGGGCAGGGCTTGTATTGTTCAGACTAGGGCCTGTACAATATATTGTTTGTTTATTATTATCATATAAGGCTACAATAGGCAAACGAACCAATCACAATTTGTTAACTGCGTTCAGAAAGCATTCTGACCAGTCACAGACTACGGTAAGTGTATTTGTAGGTGTTTGGATGATTGAAGGCATTCATGTAATCTACAAGGATGCCTTAATAAATGTTCATTCTTAACCATATCACACTATGCATTTTTCATGTAGTCACTCTAAAATCAAAGCACCATTGTACATAAAGAAATGTAGGCTTCTACACCATGTAAAAATATCAGCTACCATCAACAGAGATGATCCAAAATTACCTGAAACAAAATCTCTTTACATTAACATTCATTCAAGATGATTTTGAGCATTTGATTTAAAAAAAAAAGATCATTTTGGAGATAAAAGGTATTTTTAGATAAATGTATTGATTGCTAGAGGAAAAAAAAAAACCCTTTCTGATGTGCTGGAGTATACAAACTTAGCTTGATGTTCTTGGCCAAAGTGGAGGAGTGATAATAGTGCAAATGGGACCTGACTGTAATAAGGAGGACAGGGCCAGCTAGAACTTAATAGAGAAACAACAGATGGTAGAGACAAAAAAACCCAAAAAAAACCAAAATAATTGGTTTGTGTATGGTCATTAGAGGTCTCTGAATGCCTCTACAACAATAAAATCAAAACATCTTACAAAATATCGTTCCATATCTTCAATAATTGGAGGCCACAACATTCGGGTGACATTCGGATAAACAATGCCTTGTTTATCTCTAAAGCTGTTGTGCAACTCCCTTCCAAAGTCACTTGCTCTGTTTGGATTCACTCCAATTGAAAGAATATTGTATTATATAATGAGTCAGCCATTATGTCGTGTTTGAATCCTCAATGATAACTCTTTTGGCTGTTTCACTGTCGTTCATTTCTTACTGAATGGTGAACGAGTTGAGGAGTGGAGCATTCAGCTGCTGAATTTATGCATGACTGGACAACAGAATGCGGGGCCTTTTATTATGCGTTCAATTCAATTGTAAGACTAAATAACAAATTAATGAGATGTGTGTGTGTGTGTGTGTGTGTGT
>JBBPCX010000135.1:10047277-10067974 GCA_037974365.1 Hydrocynus forskahlii
TGTTTGAGGCGAACAGAATGCTGCACTAGGAACCAGCCTGGGTATGACTCAGTGCCCAGCATGGAGGGTACAGTAAGAAGAGGCCCCGGGAGCAAACACACTGCCTTCTCTGTCTACCCTCTCCCCAGGCCTCCACATGAAAATGGTCACAAAGCTCTTTGTCTCCAGCCTGGCTCACACTGCGGGCTCCTGGACTCGCTCCGTGCTTCTTTTGTCTAGGGAGAGAGCCTAAACCGAAACTGATCACCTAAAAATCTCTCCACCAGGAGAAAGGAGAGAACCGCAGAAAATGTGCAGCGATAAACACTACGGCAACATGAAAACTATACTGCAGAGATTTCAAATATATGACAGAATGTTAAAATAACCTATATGCCATATATTTTTCACGCTTTATATAAATACATATAATTATATTAAACATATAAATGTGGCCAGCAACAAACTGAACATAGAATAACTTTATTAATGTACTCACATTACATTAGATTTGTGTTGCTTAGTTTCACATGTCTCTCTTAAGACGATCCATAAATACTGTACATGATAAGCAACAGTCAAAGTGTGGTAAATATGTAGGTTAATGTTATTTATCTTTAACCGTTATCATTTAACCCGTTTAACGAGTCAGTCTGATCAGATTTTTGCGTCCCTAGAGGAGCTGTGAGTAGTGTTAGCAATGAAGGGTTAACATGGCGCACTTTAGTGCTTTTTGTGGGGTAACGGTGGCTCATTTGGACCAATCACTCACAGTGCGAGTGGTGTGTCCTCAGGGTGGTGTTGCAGCTGGCTTTGTCAAAACACCAGCATGGAGGAAAAGCTACTGTTTACTGACCATTCTGCTGCCTCAGATTTGACACGTTGATGTTTCTTTTCAGCTGGTTGAAGGCAACGTAGTGATTTGATGGAAACCAGAGTCAGAGTGACTTACATATATATGAATAAAATGTTGAATAATTCGTTCAGCATTCATAAAAAAACATTCTAAATGAATGAACATGTGGCTACATGGACGGTTCTACTACCCGTAGTACTTTGGTGAATTCTCGCAGAGATTATCAAACAGAGAGGCCTGTGGAGTAAGTACAGTGGCTCTAGAAGTCAATATGTATTGACAGGAAGCCCAGTGTTAGTGGACACACTGTGGCAGAGGCTGCTGTGTCTGCACGCACACAGGCGAGTGCAGCAGGCTAGCTGAGTCTAAGCCCACAAACACACTTCCAGCAAAATGATGCTGTTTCAAATGACTGATCAAAGTTCAAACAACAAAAGCTGCTGTATTGCCGTTTGGTTTAATTTTGATCTTGTAAGTATGAGTGGGAACAACACTGAGCATTAGCAGTGTTCCATCGTTCGTGTTTCGCTGATTTAAGCTAGCTGGCAAAAGGAGCGAACACTCTAGACAACTTCGGAAACTGTCTATTGCAGCCCGTCGTAAACGGATCTATAATGATTATATACAATATCAATGCAATAACAACATCAAACATGCTTAAATTTGATTTGATTATTTCTGAACGTTTGTCTCATCATCTATTATCAGTGAAAGAAATATCGAGCACTGCCATTCTACAAACCCGAGACACGGAGGCAGAGAGAATACAAGGAAGGCTGAAACTCTGACAAACAAGCTGTGTGTGAACATGCATGTTGTCTTACAGTAGGCAGTTTTTTTAGCAACTAGAAAACAAGGTTTTCTGACTAAGTCACTGAAATGAAAGATTTAACCACAATTGACACATAGAACCTAGATGCACAGCAGTGATTAGCTGCTCGTTTACCAGATCAACTGCCCACACACTCCCCCACACATTTGGTTTTATACCTTTTCAAGATGTGGGTTTTTACATAGACGCACTACGGGCCGCATTTCGTAAAACAATGAAAAAATGGCACGTGGAGATACAAAAAAGTGTGTGTAAAAAACCTGATAAGCTAATTTTTTCACATTTTTATTACAAGAAAGCATCAGAAATGCTTAAAACATATGTAACTGTCTGGTTTTCAATACTTGGTAGTGCTGTGTTAGTAACATATTATTTAGCCACAAAGGCTCAAACTATTGGTTTTTGACGTTTCAGGACTGTCTTTATTGCACTGACGTTCACTTTGTCTGGGATCATGAGAAAAAAAAAACAGCATCACACAATTCCTTCTATGTATCACTGGACAAAGTTTCATTCTTCAGAGGGATAATGGTGCCAAACATTATTCACAATTGTAGCAACTCACATATTCAAAAAAAAAAGCTAAAAGTTTTGAGAATTTTCTCTTTGTCACCCCGGTCTCCAGATCCTTCTCCCATTAAGCTGGGGAGGGACGAGCAGGATGGAGAATTTGAAATGAGTGTCCAGCAAATGAGACAGAAATGTTTGCATGTTTAAAAAAAAGGTGCTGGAAGGGTTTGGACACAAGTTAATTCCAAAAACTGCAGGAAAGGATGCTGTGCCCTTGTGATAAAGGCAATGAATGGTTATTTTGATGAAACTTATACTTAAGCTTTCACATCCAATACATTACACTGGCAGTGTATATAGTTACATTACTCTTCAAAACCAGTCAGTTACATTTTTTTACATAATTCTAATATTTTCTTGCAACAAAATTTTGAAAGTGCAGCATATACATCTATACACACACATCCCCACGTTCTCATTTTCATTGGTTCACAAAATATGTACATATATACTTAGACGTATATACATATAATGTGTATATAATGTGACACATATGTGCATGTACACCAAATGAAAATGATTGGGGGGGGTCTTTTCAGCCAAGGTTAAAATGCCTCGGCTTGTTGTCCCGTCAGACAGTGTCGAAAGGCGCTCCATCGTTCCCTGCTTTGAGCATTACGGGACACTGGATTTGCTTGTTATGAAATCACATCTGGTTCTGTGAGACTGCGTTTATACAAGCTCAAATTACATTCATATTCTCAGTAGGTGTGGTGTGTATTCAGTCAACATTAGAGAGAGGGTCTGATTGTGAGCAGTTCGTTAAAGTGTTCTGTTCTGTTGTGCCTCCCTGAAGCCCAGTTCAAGGTCACTGAGTCAGAGGCCCGAGGAGAGAGTGACGTGTCATCCTGGTCTTATTCTCTCTGGCCCTGTCTGTCTCTCTTCCTCCCTTCCTCCCCCACCTCTGTCTGGCTGCTTCCCTCTCTCTCTCTCTCTCTCTCTCTCTCTCTCTCTCCCTTTCTCTGTCCTCCACGCAGACCCCAGATCAAGCCCTGTGGGAGAAAATCCTCTCCAGTGGCTTTACAGCAGACGCTCTTTTCTCGCACCCATGGAATACAATTGTCACCCGTGCACCAAAAGGCCATTGTAATTGGCTCGACGTATCGTTCATGCACATAAATTCCGGTGGAAGCCATATTTCATAGCCTAATGTAAGCAGCGACGGAGAGATGGGTTGTCTGAGCCGGGCCACGAGCATGAAACGCAGCAATTACGAGCAGAACATTTCCAGCTCTAGTCAAGCCGGGCTTCCTGCTCTAAAAAGAACAAATGAAGACAGTGAAAAGTCAGTTAGAAAAAAAGACACTTCATCAAAAAGAGAGACAAAGATCATTACGGCGTAACGCATACTAACGGCTCGGCGCTAGCCTGTCACAGCCGCGCCACGCTTTCAGCGCATTAGTGCTGACATCAGCATCACAAAGGCACTCTCTCGCCGAGCGCTTTTCCACCGAGCCCCTTTAATGCGCTCTCGCCTCATTTGTACCTGAAGAGCGTCATTCAGGAAGGAGGCAAAAGTGGAATGTTGACACAATATATTGGAAGTGTGTGAAATATTCAGGGGTTTGCCTCGCTAATGGAGGGAGGGCCGCGCCGCTAGTTTCACCACACAGCCTTCTGTCTCCACGTTAAACAGCTTTGCTCGCGTTCTTTAGCAGTTCACAGAAACCACTCAGATTTTCAGCACACGTATCAGCATTTTTGTTTGTCGAGAGGAAAAAGAAAAGCTTCGACAAAGTACACCTATTGTGAATGCCAACCCCCCCCTTTTCCCTTACACACACACATCTGTACGAAAGGCTGCTTCTATTTCTTCACAGCGTTCAAATTCGACGAGCTCTTGGACACTTTATACAATCTGGCAGAAATAACATCCGACGGCAGAGGACAGATGTGGACTGCGTTAACAACGCCGTGAGATTAACCCATTATGTCAGTGTGTCAGAGGCACCAAATCAGAGGCGCTGGTTTAAAAACACACTCGAAATTCCACGTTCATCTACAGATAAATGCTTTTTTAATACTCAAGACTCTCCAAGGCTGATCATTTGGATGATGTCGAAATAAATATTTCATTTCTTTTAAGAGACAAGAAGCATAATGACACAGCAGATTGCCACTGATGCGTTCAAAGGAGCATTTGGTGATGGTTCACAACTGGTCTCGCTCTCTGTTTCTCTGTATATTTGTGTGGGGGTGGCTGCTAATGTGGGTGTGCGTTGACAGCTGTCAGTGACCAAATGACGCAAGCCAGCGGGCTCATGTCAGAGGCTTATGTAAGCGATTGGACAGCAGCGCTGGAACTGTGTCCAGCAAAGCATTACAGCCAGATTAACAATGGGCCTTCCAGCCGGAAAGGCACAAATGGCAGTTTCATCAAACTCCATTCGGAAAAGAAATGTTCACTACATTTCCCACTGCTCAGAGGTATCACCCACACTTATCAGCACCTTGTAGTCATTTGTTAAACATGTACATCTTTTATGACAACTGGGAATTATGTGTTGAGTGTTGCAAATTATGTATGGTACTGCATATCACCCCTATTCTACACATTCCAGTAATTTTACATCAGAACTAGAGATCAGTCAGAACATCAAAATGTCTACAGATGATATAGCTGGAAGGCACACACATCTTTATAAAACAGATACTTGAAAATTCTGATTGGATAAGCCACGCTGGAAGCCATCATAAATACTCGATGCACACACACACACACACACACACACACGCACACACGCACGCACGCACGCACGCACGCACGCACGCGACTGTATGCATTAACAGAATTCTGTATTAACGCAAGTTAGTTAGAACTGTTATGTTACTGTACTGATCCTAGCTTACTGATAAAGAACAACACTTTGTGTTTTTATTAATAATAAATAGTTTATTTAATATTGGTATGTTTTGTCATCTTGCATTTATCTGATGTTTTACAAAAACAGTAAACCATCCATGACAAAGGAGTAGTTTAACCATGTGAATCCTCTTGTGGGTTACTGTTTTAATAAATACATGTTTATTATTATTATTATTATTATTATTATTATTAATAATAATAATAATAATAACAATAACAATAATAATAATGGTAATAATAATAACAATAACAACAATAGCAACAACAACAACAATAATAATAACTACAACAACAACAACAATAATAACAACAACAACAATAATAATTCATACACCGCCTACTGCTGTCTTCTGAGGCAGTACAGTCGTGTTATAATGTAAGAGAACAGAGCAGGATTTTTTTTCTCTTCCTTTATTCCCATTTGAGCAGAAGAGAGAAGGTTATTTGAATGTCAGTGCCAGAGGACAGCAGTGCTACACATGCACAGACTGAATAGCATAAATGTGTAATTTGTTTGGGGATTGTAGCTTGTTGGCCCACTACCATGAGACCCAACTGACAGCATGTACTTCATTTGAGCTGTGTGAGATCACATCACTCCCCTACACACACGCATGCACACGCAAATGCACGCACACACGTACCATTCTGAAGAAAACCCTGTACCATACGATAAAAGAGAGCAAGAAAATGCTGAAATGTCACTGCAAATGGACAAATGAAAGATTAAACGTCTTCACTGAAATATTTACCACGGTTGATAACCATGTGGACTAAGTACGAGCCACTGGGTGCGTTTGTTTATTTGTTTGTTTGTGGCCTCTCTCCTAATTCTCCACTCTTAATCACAGACTTCAGCTATGATCCACAGTCACATGAGACTGAGAGCAGATCTGAGAGATAGAGAGGCGGATGATAAAGAGCGAGCGCAAAAGAGTGTGTGTGAGAGGGAGAAGGAGAGGGAGAGAGTGCTTTTCACCACCCCCCTGACCCCGACATGTTAGTGTGTTTGTGTGCTGCACAGAATGAGGGAGAGTGAGGCAGAGAGACAGAGAAAGGCATAGAGAGATAGGAAGAGAGAGGGAGAGAGGGAGAGAGCGAGCGAGAGAGAGAGAGAGGGAGAGAGGGGAGATAAACAGAGAGAGAGAGTGAGAGCATTCTCCTTCATGGTCTCTCCGTAAAAGCTGAAGCTCAGGTCTGGCCGTCTGCCTTTGGGCTGCTTTCAGCAGGGGACTCATGTGTGCATCTGTGTTTGTTTGCGTGTGATGCCATTAATTTTTCAGATCTCCCCCTCACACGCGCACACACACACACAGACACACACACACACAGCTTGAGCTGCTTCTATGAAAACAGCAGTGTGCGTTTCTCTTTTGCTGGATGTACTTGAGCCGCTCACTGAAACGCATGCTGACACTCAGTGAGCGAAGGAGCCGGATGGAGCTATTCCCAAACGACTGCACACACAGCCCATGTCTGGTTTTCTGCGTGCGCACAGAGGAAGAGTAATCTGGGTACTAATTTATGTGCTGTTGTGGCAAAGACTGACGAGCTTCCTGCTCGTGAGTGTGTACATGTATGTGTGTGTGTGTGTGTGTTTCAGGGAAAGACAAAAAAGGGGAAGGGTTTAGCGAGCAGTTGCGTGTATGGAGAATGTGTGTGTGTGTGTGTGTGTGTGTGTGTGTGTGTGTGTGTGTGTGTGTGTGTATTTGTGTGTGCTAAGTTCTCCGCCCTTCTCCACCTGAGCTCACGCACACATTCTGTGATCAGTGACAGGTAAAGCACTCCCCTTAGAGCAGGGGACTCCGGCGCCACAGGGCACTTCCCCTCTCACCATGTCACTGCACACTTCTCCCAGAGGACGTTGGGGGGGTGGGGGTTGAGAGACACAAAGAGAGACAGAGAGAGAGAAACAGAAAGAGGGGAGAAATTTGCATTATGCCTACATCCCTCTTGTGCCATTCCTACAAACATGAATCAAGATGTGTGAGAACACCAAGCCAGCATAAATATTTATAGTTGATTGACAAGTCGAGCTGAAGTTGTTACAGAAGTCCTATAGCGCCTCAATGTATTTCAAGCAATTTTTTTTACCATCTAAATCTGTCGTTTTGTTCCACAAACTCCCGTTAAACACATTTTGCCTGGATGATTAAATTAAAATTGCGTGGAGAGATAAGCAAACAAGCTTGCTGAATGAAACAAGCTCACCACATTTTTCCCTCACATTCTGCTGCCTGGCTATTTTTGGTTATGGACGCCATGCGTGGCGAGGCTTGACGTTGCACTTCACCGAGAGTAGAGCTCACTGAAGCCGAAACATCACGGGAGTGCTTTTTGATCGACTGCTGCGGAAGGTGCACTGTTACAGGTTGTATTCTGGGATGCTAGAACGATGCCCTTTAACCCTTTATACAGTAAACTTACTATTTAGTTATGAACCTAAACAATTTATTCGTCCAGTGACTACTATGAGTTATTCAGTTATTGCTTAGAAACTAATATGAGAGTTATGTAGTTATGACAATGACGTTTTGCAATACAATACGTTTTTAGAGTTTGCTGGGTTAAAGCAGTAGTTCAGACAAAAGACAAAAGTAGTTCAGACAAAACATGATTTTTCCCCTAGTACAAAAGTGATCAGCCAAGACCTGTTTGGCACTGCAATTGCAAGACTAATGTATCTTATAAGCCTTTTAAAAACTTGCAGTTTTTAAAAGGCTTGTAAAATATCCCTGACCTGCCTAAAACCATGCTGTCTGTTAGACTTGCTTATGTGGGTTCTGACACTGTGTAAAAAACAGTGACCATAACACAGTATTGCCCATTTTTATCTTGTACAGAACCACACTTGTGCCTATTTGAAGTTACTGAACAGATGGATGCGGTTTGAGGCAAGTGTGTTATGGTTTAGGCATGTATATTCAAGGATAACCTGGAGCAATTACTGGTTAGTTGTATGTGCTGCTTCAGAAAACACTAAGAAAGCAAATCTCAGACACCGAACTGTATTCAGAGATGAAAACTGTGTAGATTTGATTTTTGGCCGAACTGCTTTGAAGGGTTGAGGCCACTCTGAGACATGGGGGCACAATTTCTCTTCTAATAGTGGCGATTAAGATTCAGGAGGTAAAACCTGCTATTACAGTGGATCAGCAGGAAGCATTTACTCTGAGCTTTTCAACTGACAGGCGCACGGCAGCGCAAAACAAGAGCGGCTTCTTAACCTGCGCGGAGCCATTTCAACCTCACACGCTGAAGCAGCTCTAAGCCATGACTGAGAGCTCTCCATCGCTTTAGTTAAACAGTGAATCAGTCTCTCTCTGGCCCCGCTGGGGAGCCAAACCAGCGTGCTGGATAACAAAGAAACACGAGAAAGAATACATATAATGAAAGCTTCAAAAAAACGGCCTGCACAATTACACTGAGAAAACCTTTACAAAACAACAAAGCGGCTTGTTCCATCGCACAGGGGAATTCTCTCTCACCACGCCGCGCCGATGCTTTACCCCTGTAATTGCTGCATTAGTATGCAATTCTGGGAGGGCCTTCACTGCTGCTGCAGCTTTATTGAATATGATTTGCTCTACAGGAATCAGTTCTGCGCAAAGAGGCATGGGTTTATGCATGGTAACACGGCGCAACCACTTTCTGATCTGTACGTTCAGAAAGTGGGTGGGGGGGGTATGGTGAATGTGTGGCAGATATGTGTGATATGGTCTGTTAGGAACGGCAGAAGCCATGAAATAAGCATATACAGACAAGAAAGAAGCTCTGTGATGCTTATTTTGACACTGTCACCTCCTAAAAACAAAACAAACAAAAAAGATGCATCAAACACCACTGATGCATTCAGTCAATGGGTCAAGAGAACACAGCCAGTCCACACATGGTGCATGGAGATCAAAAGAGAATACCTCAACTGAGAGTAATACGACTACATTCGACTGTGTATATGAGCGTGTGCATGTCTGCGCGCAAGTGAATTCCCAAACCCTTCCACACACCCATCCTGAGCCTGACTTGACCCAGCCGAGGGGGAACTCTACTCTCAGTAATGGCCACAGTGCACATTCATTTCCACTGCAGTGAGTGTGAGTGGAGGCAGCTAATGGAGCCAGCCAAAGGTACGGACAGACGACCTGCAGCTGGGGCCCCATAACCCCACTGTACAATGCTTTACTTATCAGCGCGTTCACTAGGAAAACACATCCTACACTGGCAGAAGTTTCTGAAAAATGACTGCCAAATGATGTCTGGAAAATACGCAAAAAAAAATGCGCAATGTTTATACAATTGTTAACTATTAGGCCCGAAGGGCACTGTGATCATCTGCTGCTGGATTACTGAGTTTTTAGCCACAGCTAAAAACAAATCTGGACCCAAAGCTACTGATAACACAATCTACAGATATTAGAGAAGTTACTTGCGAAATATTCGGGGAAAAAAAGCGAAAACATCTCTTCACCTTAGCCTTTAACCAGCTAAAACTGGTATGAAGCTCTTTCTTTGCACTCTACTTTGAGCTTTCTCATAAGAAAGATCCTGTGCAAAGAAAGTTTATTATTATTATTATTATTATTATTATTATTTGTTATTTTTATTATTGTCTCTATTTTGGTTATGCTGAATACAGATTTATGGCATTTGTGTGTCCTGCTGAGGCGGCTGTTGGATAAACCATTCCATTTACCCGAAGACTGGCACTGCTTTTCTGCACATTTCAGGGGAATTTGAGCACACACCTGGTTGGCCTCCTTACTCAGCTTCTTCTCTGAGCATATCCACACACATGATTCACCAGCCGGGCCGTCTGTGCCCAACATGTATGCTCCTTTGTTATTCATAGGAATCAAGCATAGCTAAATACGAGAAATACTGGACTTGTAATTTGTGTCTACTCTGTATTTGCCCTGCTTTGACTGAGATTTTTCACGCAGTCCAAATGGTATTTGCCATTTGCTTGGCTGCCAGTGAGTGCAGGCCTAGTCTTGCAGAGTACAGTAGAGAGAGAACAGTAACTCCTGACCCAGCTGGCCCTGCCTGTCAACCACAATAGTGGCTCTGGCCTTTTCTGAATGTGTCACCCTGCTAACCATCATATCAGTTTGCATAACAAGCCCTCATGTCCTGAGTTCCAAGGTCAAGCCAGCAGTCACAGTTACTTACAGCAGTGGGCAGAGAAGAGACAGACAAGGTCTAGGTGACATTTATTGTATTAATGATGTAACGCATGAAGTGTAAATCTGCATACATCTGTTAGCTTCACGAGCATGGTGGTGGTACATTTTGGATTTAAAGGGCCCAGATCATGGAAAAACAAACTACACATTTTTACACAAAATATTTTGATCTTCAAAAGTATAATTTACTTTTCAATCCATGCAGTTCATATAGAGAAAGTGTAAAACAAAAAGCATTTACATACCAGCCTATTCTGCCTATTCACTCTAAAGTTATAATGACTGATTTTTAAGGAGGCAATACAGGTCAGAGATCAGTGATCATTTCATATATATAAACAGGCATAGCCTGTTTAATGTAATGAGATAAATAAAGGCTGAAAAAAGGAAAAAAAAAAAGACTGTGACTGCATTGGCACATGAACCATGAATCACACAAATGTCGTAAACAAAAAAATGTGTGATTGAATACTAATGTGTATTTGTAAGGCATGCTGTCGTTGCGCAACACAGTGGGTAATTCTAGCCATGAGAAGGCATCTCTCTCTCTCTCTCTCTCTCTCTCTCTCTCTCTCTCTCTCTCTCTCCATTCTCATCAGTGGAGGAAAAGAGCAACCGAGGACAGACCAGATGAATGACATCAATGGCTTCAGCGAGGTGCTTCCAGAGATGTGTGGGTAAGACAAATGGGGCTTGTTACATTAGCGAGCGATACTGAATCCTGCCATTCGCTGATATAGCCCCGATAGAGCTGTAACCAGACGCACCCAACCTTTCCACAGATCCGCTGCGTCATGGGACCTCCAAACGGGAGCTTTCTCAGGCATTCAGCTGAGGCCACTATCGCTCTCGCACAATCTCTTTATTTCCTTCTCTCTCTCTCTCTCTATCTCTCGGCTCTCCCTTCTATTCTCATGAAACTGCTTTTGCAGTTACAGTATTCTGACCTATGGATTCCTGTCAGCTCTGGCAGGTAGAGAGTAAAAAAAAAGAAAAAAAGAGACAGAGCGAAAAAAATGTTGAGGAAGTGAGGGAGAGATGAATGAAGTTGTAAGTCGCACTGGAATTCAAAGTGGAGATAAACTGCTTTCATGTCCAGCAGGGAAAAAAAAATAAGTAGTGTAGTGTAAGAGCAAGAAATGCTCTCAGTGATGGAGAGCTATTGAAGTATTTGCACTGCGCTAGAGCAAACATGGCTGCTGTTATGACAAATAGTTTTGAGAGAGGCTAAGCGAACAGTCTCCAGACAGAACGCCAACAGCTGAGTAAACATATTGTTCATCTGCCTTAACTACCTGATTTCTCTATAATTCAGTATCATTATTCACCAAAAGCATTCTCTCAAGGCTTTCATGCCAAAAGAAAAAAAACGGTTTGACTAAACTAAAAAAAAAAAAAAGCCCTGTAAATAAAAAAAGAAGCACTAGCAGTTCCTCTTCAGATCAAGCAGGCGGTATACAAAGCGCATTCCTTGATCACACAGGCCATGCAGCCTGAGAAGTGGCCTTGCACTCTCTGCTGTCAACCAGGGTTCACACACTGCTTTCAGCATGGAAGTCCCTCCCGCACCACTGTTTTCACAGCCCTGCGAACCCTGGCCTGCTTCCATTCAGCATGGGGGGGGGGATTATGCAGCCAGGCGCAAAGCGTGCTTCCCTTGCCTCCCTTGCTTTACACAAATGCAGAAAGCAGGCCAGCGAGGATATATGTGTTTTTGTGTGTGATTTTCTTTTTCTATCCATGTATATTTTTATGGCGTAATGCAGACATCTGTATGAGCATTTAAGTGCACTCATTTGCAACCCAAATAGAAGACAGTTGTGTGGAAGTGAGGAAGCTTTGCAAGACTTTGAATGAAAACATGCTATGTGCACACAACAAATGCAGCTTTTCTAGGCCCACTAAAAGAGCCAAAAGGTTAAGGTCAGGGGCAGGTGCAGGTATAGCCTTCCTCAGATACAGTAATGTAGAAGTTATGGAGGTGCTCACAAATACAGGCATACCAACATATCTCATGTGTTTGTGTGTGTATGTGGTTTGCTGCCACCTCTGGTTGAACCTACCTTAGTGACGGGCCGGTGAATGAGACACGGGAGCTCTAATCCCGGCCAGAGAAAAGAAGTGGTGAGATTAATGATTGCATAAACACATCCCCCAAAGCCTGTGGAATAATACAGAGGCACAGAGCTGTGCTCCATGGGGAGGGAAAGGCTCTTAGAGTCAGCTGACTGGCGGCAAATCCAAGGAAATGGCCCTATGCGCTCCCTTTGTTGCCTCATTAATACTGGGAAACAGTCGATACTTTCCACTGCAGAGCACGGAGAAAGCAGGACCAGCTTTGAAAGAGCAAGCCGGTGCCACAGGCTTTGGGCCTAGAGGATCACCTCAGCTCTCCAGGAGAAATTTGCTTTAGGCAAATTAACAGCAAGCTCGCCCTACAGCTAATACTCTTTAAGGCCTACATGGGGTAGCATCACTCATAATAAAGTTCCTAAATGGTTCATGGCTTGGATGGATGATTCAGTTGACAAAGTATAACTGTTTTTTTCTTTTATTTGTGCATTTCATTTACAAAAACAATAAAAAAAAGATCTTTACAAACATTCTGTAAGGAAATGTGGTATTCTTGGCACCTTTGAGACTGCACATTTGCACAAATGACATTTACCTAAAATCACGGACCAACACCGTGATTCACAGACCAACACCGAAATGTCAACTCCTTGCTAAAGAACCAATACATATGTCAAAGTGACCAATAAAAATGGCAATAAAAATGGCACTTTGTCCAACATTAAGCACTTATTATAAATGTTATGCTTGCCACTACCCTCGCAGGCATGTTATTACTCTAGAAATGAACAGCCGTGCAGCTGGACCCCGAAATGATCTATCTTCAGTCACACACAGGAAAGACTGAGGAGCGGACATCCAAGTCTGGAATCAAGAGGCGATCAGGCTGGGGCAGAAAACTGAGTCTCCCATTCTAGAAGGCCTCTCTTCAATGTGAGAGCAGGCAAACCCCCCCGACTAATGAGGGTTGAAGCATAACCCCTTTGCAAGACCCCCTGTGGGCAGTACCCCTCCAGGCACATTCATTAGTAGATGAAACGCTGTGTCCTGGGGCAGTGCAGCCGTCCACCCAGTCCGGACATGTTTAATTTAAGTTCATGTGAAGAGGGGCCAGATTGGCCTCATGTCCAACTAGTAGGGAGGTGGGAGGCAAGGGGGGGGGCGAAGGTGCTGGAAGACAGAACGATAGATGAGGAGCTTTTGGACTGAAAGAGGAACTATATGCACTCCCCAAGCAATTACAAAAGAGAAAAAAGGGAACATGGACCAGGACCTTACTGAGGTGAAAAGGATCACTGATGCCAATGATGATGTTAAAAATTTCTATAACAGATACTGTCAGCCAGAACACACACACACACACACACACACATATATATATATATATAGTAGTTGTACTTAAATAGTGCCTCACTGACTGGTATGACTGCTGATCTGTGAATAAATGTTTATTCACAAATCTGTGTACTGAGTTTTCTGTTTTTTACGATAAAATGAGCAATCATCCTTTAATGGAACAGGTTAATTACAAAATATAAAACAGTATAAATCAAGCTAATAAATATCAGTGTTTTACCATTTTCATAAATCGCTATAAGCCCAATTAAGTTTAACACCAGTCAATTTTATTAGCCAGGTAGCATACTGGTTATATTCTAACGTGAACCAGTACAAGGTGTATAAGCAAGCTTTTTTTTTTTTTTTGCATGATTTTGCCTTACAGTAGAGCCTACTCCATTGAGTTCCTCTTGTAATGACCCTCTTTAGAGTTCACATATTTTTTGACGGTATTTGCCAGTAGAAATCGAAATAAGAAATAAGGTTTGTCATGAATTGTATTTTAAGGGGAAAATGTCAGACTCGGGGCCGCAGGAATTACATGCCACTAATTACCAGTCAACATTAGCTCTCTCCCTTCAGCCTAACGTTTCCCTTTCATCCCAGTGCTCTTTCATATACCTACATAAGAAGATGGAGCACAGCTCCAGGCCCTAACCACACTGCACTCCATTCCCATACATGTTCTGCTGTCAAGACCCTCACAAGTTATTCTGGCAAGACAATTAATATATGTTGTTCCTAGCATATAAGCTAATCCCCTGACTTTATGACTGCTCCTTATTTATTTAGGCTCTCCTCTTCCTTGTTAGATATATAGTGATCTTTTGTAATTAGCAACTTCTAACCTTTGGGGGTCTAATCCTTGCTAAATCGTGGATTTGTACATCAAAGCGCACATTTTCCCCATATTTAAGAGTGCCTGAAATTACAGTCGATTTTGAAATCTGCACTTATTTGGATAGCATGGATGCAAACAGCACTTCCCCCTTTTTATGTCTGCCAGAATCCCATGGGTTTGCAGTAAAGAGTTCCTAATCCACTCCAGTGCAAACCAAATATAGAGTGAACACTGCTTTCCAAAAATTCAGACGCGGAGCCAAGAGCCTGGCTGTGCACATAAAATGGAATAGGCTCTCCCCCCACACTTCTTTTCCATATCGTAAAAGATTAGATTTCTTTGGTGGCTTAAGATACATGCTGGAGGAAGCAAGGCGATCGCTCTGGGGATGAAATCAAACATGCAAAAATGAAGGGAGCATGACTGCCTTTCTAGTTGTCAGCACCGTTCGCTTCCCTGCCATTAATTGAAAGTTAATTAAACAATCAATGCTCTCTGGCCCTAGTGTCTGCTTTAACAGCTTGTCCAGCAACTCCCTTAATGGACTGCTCGCTCTGATGTTTAGATGGTTTCGGCAATTGCCGTCCCTTTTGCTGTCTGGGACTGGAGAGAATGCATTGCGTAATGGAGGCAGAGATTAAACGAAAGGAGAAAGAGAGGGAGAGTGGGAAAAAAAAATGGAAAAAAAAACCTTCCCACACACATCTCTGAGTGTTCATAGGGAGTGCGCTAGGAGCCTTAATTGGCTCTAATGAGAGAGAAACATATGTGGCAGCATCTCTCACTGTGGGAGAGAGAGCAGATACGGGCTGCAGTACCAGCAACCTCCCCTTCACATCCAGCCCCGTCTAACACGTTCACTTAAGGGTTTTTAAGGCATCGTCTTCCATCCAGTAAAGTCTGTGTAATTGGCCATTTAGCAACTGGGAGCAATTACGGCTGTACTACGCAGACTGGCCAACACTGTGAACACATGGTCCAATAGCAAATGTCCAGAGAGTGCCTTAAACGTAATGGTGAGAGGAAAAAAAAATACACATGTTAACGTGTGATAATCAAGTTAAAGGACACATGTTTTATTTAACAAAAGATCTTAAAAGTATACTGACAGGTTACAGCTTGTATGAAATCTTATCAAAGCAGACAAGAGAACATTGCAGTTATTCCTGTATCTCTGCACTGGCTCAACACTTTGTTCTATAACGATTTTAAAGTTCCTCCTAAAATTAACTTATTTTTAAAGCTATAAAGCAGCTTCATACATTACAAATCATCTATAAACTGGACCTTGAGTAGAACCGAAGAAAAGTGGTGAAACAGCTTTCTGATCCTATCCACCAAAGAATCCCTTGCCTTTTCAGAAAAAAAAAACCTCAAAGCCTATTAACTTCAGCTTTTTCATTGTTCTTTTATTAATGCTTGTTCTATTTGCAGACTTTTTGAAATGAACTTGGTTGCCTTTCTGTTTCTATCAGAAGTGCATTACTATCATTATTATAAACCATAACTGTGGGAATGATGAACCACGTTTTCATGTGAATTTTAATTCTTACAGTATTAAATGAAGTGTGATACAAAAAAGGCTTGGCCTCTGTCTTGCAGGGCAATGATTAGCTCCTGCTGAATAAACAATGATGCAGTGGGGTATTTAAAGGTAAGCGGACACTCTGTCAGGACTCAGGTCCTTTGATTAAAATCTCTTTACTTACCTTACAGTAACAGAGAACCCCACAGCCCAGCCCTGACTGATTACCTTGTGCAGCTAGTGCCAGGATGTTGCATGAAATGAGAGATGAATTTGGACAAAAGTGCAGCCCAAGGTCTGCTGCTACTGTTTTTTTTTGTGCTGTATTGTGGCTTATTAATACAGAAGTCTATATGTGATTACTTCATAGCTCAGTGTGGTCTGAGGCAAGGGTGTGATGTAGAGTGCCACTTGGTTGGTTTACAGCTTTTATTATTACCAACATTTAGAACGACTAGATTAGGGTAAAGGGAACATTGTGCAGTTTTATATTCTTCACAGAATTATCGCTCTTGTGTCGCGGGAAATCACCATTCACAACAACACCGATAAAGATTGGCTGCCATGTTTACGTCTGCAAGAAGAGAGATTGCAGCTGGGGCAACAGCATCTTCTAAAGTCCTCTACACACATGGGCCATGGTGTCAGATTTATCATCTGATAGAAATGTAACATGAAGAACTTGTGGCTGTGAGCGATAGTAATAACCTTGTGTGTGCTGTGCCTAGGCCGTGATTAATGGGCTCATGTTTGGGAGGTGCACGGCGCGTGTGCGTTGGCGGAAGGGGGGGGATGCTACACCCAGACGCTCGGGCTGCTTCAGCGCACCACAGACTAAAGATGCCCTCCCTAACAAATAGCGTTGTCTGTTTACTATTCCAGTTGGGCTTTATGAGGAAGGCAGGCGAACAGCAGGCTGATATATTGGCCTTGTGTCACGGCGTGGCAGCCGCATTCACACATACATTCATCTCTCACTTTAGAAGCCAAATGATACATCTAATTTGCTGCGAGCCTGGATATTTTTAACTTCTGTAGCTGTCAAATAACGGAGCTTGACTGTCAGTGCTGGCGCGCGTGCGCGCATGTTAAAAAAAAGGTGGCACTGGCTTTTTCCATTCACCGTTCTCTTTGAGTGAATTAGAAAACGAACATTCCATTAGTCAGGCTGATTGACGTGCCTTTTTTCCTTATCGAAACCAAAGGCAGATAAAAAGAAAAAAAAAGAGTGAAGAAAGAAAGAACAAAAGAGTGGGGAGGATGGATGGTTAGGCGTGAAGTCTTTTCCCAACCATGCAAACCATCTAAACCGTGTTTTGACATTCCCTCCTCGTAATTACAATGCCCTGAAAATGCTTCCAAAATCCAGAAATCATGGAACAGTCTCACCTGTTAATTAAACAGGACCATGTAATTCTGGACCCTTCTTGATCTGACGTGTTCAAATAAACTGAGAAATTGCAAAAGCACACTGTTTATTGCTCTCAAGAGTATCTTTCAGCGCCCACAAAACTGCATCAAGCAATCTTAAAGCCGCATTCTGCACCCACTTCCATAAAACAGTAACGAAAAGATCCAGAAGGGGTTAACGTTCTCATCGCCACACTCAGAAATTGTGAAAAAACAAACACACACACACACACACACACACACACTTACAGTATATTGTTACATAACGGCTTAGGTAAGCCCACCCTTAAAGAGCCTGGCTGGTATTCTTGGATGGGGGCAATGGAAATGAATGTGAGTATGTGCTCTGTAATTGAGAGGGTTGATAATGGATCCTGTAGCAGCCACAGCTCATCTGATAGCTATGTAAATCACACAGACCTTGGAGCCAGGGCACCAACGAGGCCACACCGAAGAGCAAGCTATGCTAAGCATTGATTAGCAATGGAAAAATACAGTTACAGGTCAAGTGTGCTGCTAGTGCACCACATGCTATTGCAGAGGAGTAAAGTCAGCAAGCAGTCGAAATATTAATGACCTTATGCTAGGACCTGGAGGATATGTGTCTCTGGAGCGAACTGATGCACAACCGGTCTCTTCAACTTGCACTGAAACGAATGGCTGTGCATGGCTGTCCATCCTCCACTGAGCTTTCCCCTTTGCACCAATCCCAGACCACTTTCCCCAAACCATTCGTAATCTTTGCTCTGAAAAGAGAGGCTGCAAAACACAGCAGCTGTGAGGAGTAACTTCTATCAACACCCTGCAGTGCATAGCAATGCCCTACAAGCCTCCCAACTGGCCTATAAAACGCACTGGCCCCCCTTGTTTGCACACTAAAGATAAACAGATTACACAACAGAGAGAAAGGGGGAGGGGAGAGAGAGAGAGATAGAGAGAGGGAGGGAGAGGGAGAGAGAAGGGTGATGGCAAGGGTTCTGGAAAGAATCAAGGCATGTCCAGGGCCTAAAATACCATGACAGAGATTAAACCTTAGGTAGCCTTATAGTTAAGTAAGGATAAACACCCTAACCCAGGCCATGTTCTGACCACCTCAGACCTCAAAACTCAGGTGATTTGGCCTTGTATGTTGCACTGAAGTCATTTTCAAGGCAAATCCTTTTTTTTAGGACTATGACTTAATAAGCCCCACCCACAAATGCATTCTTTCAATTATTGCAAAGTTGGACAAGCTATACAAGACACAGACAAATCCCATTCAGCTTCATGAGAAACTGAAGCAATGTTCTGTAAAGCCTGTCCAACCTTGCAACCGTTATGCAACAGTTATTGCAACAGCTATGAAAGAACACACTTGTGGGCAGAGCAGGGACAGATCAATTGAACTCAACATTTCCTTCAAATGTAGCGTACTACTCTAAAATATCCAAATGTCCCAGTATGTAATCCAACAAACATCAGATTTACTGCATGCTGTCTCATGATCCTGCTTTTCATAAGCATCTGAGCTCAGAGCAAAACATGATATCACTGTGGGACTGAAATCCCATGACCTCACTTTGGTGGCAGTTTAAAAAGTATACATTTATGCATTTGAGAGTTGCAAATTGGAATCAGATGAAGTTTCATTGTAAAATTACTATATGCAAGCAACTGGTTCATTGTGTTTTGAATAACCGACACTATATGAACTTAAAAAAAAACTAGTTTTAATTTTAAAAAGCAACTTGGCTGCCTTGAGATTTAGAACTATGAATGTATAAACATTGCCTATGAAATTATAAACAATGCCTATTCTATTCTATTCTATTCTATTCTATCCTATTCTATAAGCCTGGTCTTGAATTGGCTTCTCTTTCGGGCCATAAGACATGTAAACACACTGACATACCCAAAGCTTATTAAACTTTTAACACTTTAAAGGATACAAGAGAACATACTGTCAACCGAGCATCCTCTAATCTGGATCTAGTTCCTATGAGACACCTGATCTGCACCTACATCCTTCTACATGCCACTCCTAATCCTCAGCCCATGTCAGGTAACAAAATACCCCTTACAGTTAAGGAGGGGTACAAAGTTCCTAGGGAAACAGGACATTTCGAGCATATCCCATCAGCTGTGCAAGCAAACTGCCTCCGAAGCTGTGGGAGGTGAACCAGTTGATATTCAAATTTCAGGATGTTAAAAGCATAACATTCATTCCAAGGGCTTCCAAACTTGCAGGTGTGTAAATGAGTTTTTTTTCCACAAAGTTTCCCAACTTCACTGCTGCCATAGCAACAACTAGCAAATACTAACAGAGATGTCATAATGTTGTACCTACTGCAGTTCAAAAGTCTAGGCAAGTCCTTCATGCTGATGCTTAAAATAAGCACAACAAAATACACACACATCCCATTTTGTTGAGCATGAATGTAAAAATGGGTGTGTGTGTGTTATATACACACACATACATACATACATGTATCAGTCATGGTGTTGCTACACACACCATTACTTTACATTCTGCAACCACAGCATAAAAACTGCACTCAGCTTGTTTGGTGGCATAAACAAATGCCTGGCAACCCGAGGTAAGGAATACACACATACACACACACACACATACACACACGCACACACACGCACACATACACACACAGACACACACAGACACACACAGACACACACACAGACACAGCTCGGGGAGTTTTCTCAAAGAAAGCTGTGGCAAAGCTGCTGCTCGCTAGTTAAATTACAGTGGAGATCACGGCGGGGGACTCCTCGTGTGTCGACTGCGTCGCAAATCTCCCGGCGTGTTTGTCAACAGCACTGCCTGGCTGTAATTGGCATAATTACCAGGTTAGAGTGCAAGAAAGAAAAAACGATGCGAATGTGGAGAGACCAGGCTGCATCATTAACCAAGACCAGATCTAGAGGCACTACCAGCAGTATATGTGAGCATAGTTGGGAGGAGGTTGTAAGGGGGGTGCGCTAGGAAGGGGTGGTGGTGGGGGCAACTACCAGATAAAAATGGCTGCTTCTTATCTCTGCTATGCATATGAAAGGCTTATGCTGTCTCCGTGACAAATTCTATACGCCTCGTCACTGTGGGATTCACTAAGGTACAGTGGAGCACTGGGAGGGAGGGAAGGGAGGAGAGACAGAGAGAGAAAGAAAGAGAGAGAGAGAGAGAGAGAGAGAGAGAGAGAGAGAGAGAGAGAGAGAGAGAGAGAGAGAGA
>JBBPCX010000135.1:10068074-10080681 GCA_037974365.1 Hydrocynus forskahlii
GGAGAGAGAGAGAGAGAGAGGGAGAGAGAGGGAGAGAGAGAGGGAGAGAGGGAGAGAGGGAGAGAGAGAGATAAGAGAGAGAGCCAGAGAGAGAAAGAGGGAGCGATAAGAGTGATAGAGTGTGAGAGAGAGAGGGAGAGATGGAGAGAGATGGAGAGATAAGAGAGATAGAGAGAGAGGGGGAAATGGAGAGAGAGAGAGGGAGAAAAGGAGAGAAAGAGATGGAGACAGACACTAAGAGATTGTAACAATCAAATGAACGCGTGGCTACATCTTGCATGCATGCACACATGTTTGGGGTGAGCGCAAATATGTTCTTATGTGGTAAGAGAGAGAAAGTTACAATCAGAGAGAGAGAAAAGAAAAGAGTATAAAGCAGAGATTGAAAACAACCCCTGTGAAAGCAGTCAGCAGCTCAAGAGATTAAAGAAAGTGTTTTCTTCTGTCGGAGTGTTGCACATTCCCACAACAAGCTCCAATCCCTGCTTAATCTGTAATGAATGCCTAATTCACAGCATAATATGGCATCTATAATTACAATAATGAGGAAGGATATTTGAGGAGCCAATCGTTTGTAACTTCATTTCGGAGCAAAGGCAGTGGGGGCCATTAATCTCTCCATGCTCTCAGCGCCGCATTTTTCTTTTGTTTTCTCCTATTTCGTTTCGTTCCCAAAATAAACAAGGTGGCGCTTTGAGCTACAGCTGTATCATTTATCTATAAATTTATTTTCAATTTGAGGCGCGCTGCCATAATAATGAAAGCCAAATCAAGAGCGGAGAGAGGATTATTTTAATTAGCCACAGTGCTAGCTGCCTGGCAGGCTGTGGGAGGGGAGGCTATGCCACAATAAAGATGAAGTAGCAAAGGCAGTGCTCTAATCATATCGGTTGAGTCACCTGCTCTGACTCCTCCTGAAGCACGATAATGCTGGAGATGGGGCACTGTAGGAGGGCTGATGAGATTACAGGTTCTGCCATGGCCTCCCTGACCCACCCAGTGGATCTGGCCTTTATGAGAGCCGTGGGTAAACGGGCAAAAGCTCACATACAGTATCAGAAGCTCTCCTCACTCTCATGGCCATGTCTAGCTGGGAGTCCAAGACAGCATAACTGGCCTTAGTCTCTCTGTCCAGGTAGGATGACCCTCCCCCCAGTCACTCAGCTAATGTAACAGAACTGGCCGTGTTGAGTTGTCTAATGACATGTGCTGTGACTCCGTGTTAGTGACTCCGTGTTAGCCATATTAGAGAAAAAGCCCCTTGTTTGATTTTTAAATGCTGTCTCAGCAAATAAAGAAAATGTATAAATGCCCTATAAGCCCCTAATGGACAAGAAAAAAGGTAATGTTATGTGAAAAAATGTATCATTATTATTGACGATTATTTAGTATTTGTGCAGCCTCCTTTTGCCAACAGAGCAACACTGAGTCTTTTCTTATTACGTTTTTAAGCCTTGAAAATGCAGAAGAAAGGATTTTTGACCATTTTTCCTGGGTCATCTTGAGCTCCACCCACAGGTTTTCAATTGGATTTCTGACAGGGTACAGGGATGGCCATGGTGAAAGCATGGTGAAACGACGTTCATTGAACACATTCCTATTTTTGTGAACCCTGAACCGAATGAATCGGTTTACAAAATATGATCGTGAAGGTGAGTGACGTTCACTCTCGCGAGACTGAACGCAGCTCACGTTTTACGTTTGCTGATTACAGGCTAGCATGACTGGTGCTTCGAGTTCGGACGCCTCTGTAGAAGGCCGTTTGTTTAAACATTTGAGTCCGTTTTGTAGAAATCAGTCTAGATTTAGTTGGGGAAAACCACACGTTTTGTTTACTTTTAGTTATGTTCTTTTCTGAGCACTTTAAAAAATATTGTCTGAATGTTGCATTTTAGGCAGACATGTTTTGTTTACATTTTGTGTTAATATTGTCTGAATAAAATTTCTATATGCAGTATACCTGCACCTCGTTTTTTTCACTTTCGGCATAACAAGATGTGCTGCTTAAGTGGTAAGATCTATTCTCGACCTCAAAATTGGTTTTAATGTAACTTATGTCTTTCATTGTTCAGTGGTATGACAGAAGGAGAAGACTGACTGAGGTTCAAAGAGAAGGACGTTGAACTGAAAATGTACCCCCCCCCCAAAAAATAACGAAAGAACGAAAAAAAAAACAAAACTACTGAACGAACGTGAGCTAGTTCATTTTTTGAGCTGTGAACTTGGTTCAGAATTTAAAAAAAATTACTATGGATGTGAGCTAGTTCATTTTTATTTGAATGAACTGAACTTTGAACTCGTTCTTTTTCAGTGTGTACTGGCACAACACTGTCCTTCACCATATTCACCAACACTTGGTATTAGCCGTCTTTCTGTCTTGCCATCTTCAAAACAACACCAAAACCTATGTGAGTGTTTGGAGTCTCACACATTAGTTACATTAGCCTTGTACCTCCAGTTTGCTATAGAAGCAAATTTCTGACACCACCTTCCCTATTCAACTATATTTGGGATAATGATAAAATTGGGTAAATGTGATTTTCACTATGCCGGTCTAATAATGTAATAATAATAATAATAATAATAACAACAACAACAACAACACAGCGGATGATCTTTCAAGCAGCTCCCACTCCCTGTGCAGACTCTCCTGTGTTGTTTCTCAGACTGCTGTCCACATGGTACTGGGAACATGCTGTCATGCCGCATGCGATTACTCTCAAATTGGATCATGTCCCTGCTTAAGAGATCTCCCTGGACGGCCTGGTGCGTCTCTGCCGCTGATTGTGTAAGGATTTTATGGAAACACAATGGCCAGCTGACAGATAAACAAGACAAAAGCAAATAAAGAGGACGGGTGCACTGGCTGGGTTGATGTGGGCCAGTAGAGTGTGCGTTTGTGTGTGTGTAACCGGGTCATTGGACTGTTAGGAAGGAATGCCTGGTGAAAGGGCATGAACTTTATATACACACAGCTGTAGATGTCCACTAGGGTATGTGTTTATGCATAGTAGCATTTTAGCGGATCGACACAGTATTATTTGAGATTATTGACACGTTTTTCAATCCTACATTTATTTTTTTACCAGGTGGGTCAAGTTCGGTTTCTTTCACATAAGGATCAAACCTACAGTATATGAAAGCATGTGTTCCCAGACACACAGCGCCTCTGCTATTAAAAGACCACAGGCTCCGACGCACAGGCGGCTTCAGTAGACATTAAAGTGACCATTGCCGTATCTTCCATCATTCCTGCTTCCACCAGTCTGAAACAAGAGATACTGAAAGGGCTTAAAGATACGGAGCTTTACATCTTGACTTCAACCGGAGACTCAAGATTAAACAAGCGCACACCGGGCAACCATTTTAAAGGGAATTATTCATTCACTGTAAACTGCTCCCCCTGCCCTCCTAGGCTAGTTCTCTAAAAAGAAGAAGCTGAACAGAATAATCTGTGGAAGATTAAGGTGAAAAGGGGAAGGGAGAGGGAGGTGAAAGAGCCTTTATGACTGGGTTGAGGTGATAGCAGTGATCTAAGCTTGCACTCTAACCTTTCCTCTGAAAGTGGGGCTACTTAAAGTTTCCTCCTCCGGCAGCGATCCAATATGTTCAAAAAGGTGTTAGATCCAGGCCATGTATGATGTTCTTTGGGAAGTTGAGGTATCCCAAAAAAATTATGCATTTTTACTGCGCAATCAAGCTTTTGGTGGGTGCTTTCAGCAGAACCAGGCAGGATTTGAAAGCCTAGCGCTGCCGATTAAGTAACTAGGACTGGGAAGAAACTGGGAACGCCAGTTTCCTCCCATGGTCCAAAGACATGCAGATCAGGTCAATTAGAGATGCTAAATTGCTGCTAGGTGTGAGTATGTGCATGAATGTGTGTGTCTGCCCTGTGATGGACTGGCATCTTGTCCAGGGTGTTTCTCAATAACGACAGGACAAGCTCCAGTACATCCCATGACCCTGGTTAATGATAAGCAGTTCAATGGATGGATTGATAAACTGGGACAAAATATCGATATTAACATTATTCAGAGCCACAGCATTTTACAGTAACATTCAGTATTTTTAGTACAGTAAGTGCTTTTTAGTATACTCAGTGCTAAACCTTTTCAGCAGTTCCTGTGTCTTTGAAAATCATTACTTTACTGCAGTTTACTGCAGATGCCCTTTATTCTTTTTTGTGTTATTTGCCAGAGAGTTTCATAAAATCACAAAATCAGTGTGTCAAAAACCACATTTGCTTTTTAAATCCATTTCGCACTCAATGTGAAAATCTCTTGATGACTAAACGTTAAACTAACATTAAGAATGAAAGACTCCCTGGAATTTTCCCTGTGTAGATGCACAACGACTCACTCTTTGCTCTTTGCTACATGTGTAAAGCAGTTACTGGAGTTTCAGATCACAGATTGGAGCACAGAACGATGATTTAAATCAAACGGAAAAACAAAACTTTCTACTTATCAATTCCTTAGTCTCTATCAATCATCACTAAATCAGTAAGAGACCCCAGCCCTAAAGAAAACACTGCTGAAGAGGAGCAACACTGTGAATCTGAAAAAGAACTGCAATCAGAAAACTTTATTGAAAAATGCTATGCTACAGAACCTCACACATGTGGCTCATGATTAAACTCTATTTCATCTAATGTATAGTGAGTGACATATTTAGAGAAGATGAAATTTGAAGGTGAATTTATTAAAGGCTGATCTTGTGGAAATGTATCATGGCACGAACAACAACCTGAGTAATAAGTATTGTGGATGCTTATCAGCCTGGGAAAATGATAAAACTCTCTCTAAAAACCTTGAACTCCACCAAACTACAATCTGATTGTGTAGAAATTGATAAACTATGGTTTTGAATTTCTCTCCCCAGGAGTGGCCGACAAATATCACTCCAAGAGCAAGGTGTGTAACAGACAAGGTAACAAAGGAAAGCAGGGTAACTCCTAAGTAACTAAAGGCCTCTCACATTATCTAATGTTAATTTTCACAAGCTTAAAATGATTTAAATATGATTAAATGAGAAGTGTTTGGAAAAAAAAGGAAAACACCAAAAATATTGTTCTGTAGTGTGAACCAGGGTGTGCACACATTTGGAACAGAATTCAGATCAATAATATGTTATTATTGGTTTGCTCCATCAGCGTTACAATAAAAGGTGACTGCAATGTGCAGTATTTTCCTACTCTTATGCTTATTTACTCAAAATGGTAGTCAAATTTTCCATTTTTATCACTTGTCCTTTACACGTCAAAATAAATGTGACAACAAGTGCACTGAGAAACCGTGTGGTTAAAAGAGTAAAAGGCAGAAAGGAGTAATCGTCTGATTAAATGTCTTAAATGGGAACTCCTCTGAATTTCCAGCATTTCCAACTAATTTCTTCAAAATGTTGTGTTACAATGTAAACACAGTCTTCAGAGCGGTTTGACGTGAAATGTATAGTTCTAGAGGTTACAGAGTCTGAATTGTTCAGTGTAGTTAAAGCTGGTTTAACTACAGTTCTCCATTTCACATTAAAATATCCTGACCAACTTTGTCTGTATCTCAGTGATTGAAATTTTTACAAAAATCTGGTATGTGTGTCATTTCAGTCAATGGCCAATATGTAATCATTCATAAAGCTTAATATTCACTGTTAATCTGTTTGTTAGGTGTGGTCCCTGTTTAAGACAATATGTTTGCTTCTCTATAGATAACTCTTATGTGTGTGAGAGCGTGTGTGTGTGTGTGTGTGTGTGTGTGTGTGTGTGTGTGTGTGTGTGTGTGTGTGTGTGGCAGGTGCAGTCTGCATGGACCATGGCTCCTATCTACTCTGTGAATAGACTTCACTGTCATAGGAACACACGAATACTCATATATGGAGATAACAAACGTACACACAATAGTATGTCAGCAAGGTTGGTTACAATAAGCTACTACCTACTATCACTTCCACACATGAGGGTGCAGTACATTATGCTGTCCAAAGGGCTGTCAATATGAGAGCCAAAAATTCATTCTAGGCGCAAAACGTCACTCTTTCACCAGCTCAACTTCTCCGTTAACTCTCTGTTAGCAGCTGGTGCTGCTCACAGCCAAACATTAAGGCCAGACAGCTGTCCGTCAAGGCCGGGAAGAAGCTGACAGCACGGGAAAATGTGCACTACTCCGATAAATATTTCATGCAAACTAATGCAACGCAGGACACTTCCCCACTGGCCAGAGGGAGGGGAAATGAGAGCAGGTAATTATCCAAGCGCCCGAAGGCCAGAAATGATGGAGATTGCAGAAAGCAGGGATATTTAGCCTAGCTAATGAAGGCACACATTCAGAGCTTGTGCTCTGGCGAGTGTGTGTGTGTGTGTGTGTGTGTGTGTGTGTGTGTGTGCGCGTGTTTCTGCCTTGGCTGGCAATAGGTCCTGATGAGGCAAGATTACATAATGCTGTATCCAGCATACCGAGTGTTAAGGTTGGAGGTAGTCTCCATTCCTTCTCTGCAGGACCTGTCCAAAGCACATACTCACACATATTTAGAGGCCAGGGCAGCAGAAGAGCTGTCAGTAGCATGTGTGAAGCACGCAGCTTGCTGCACTGTGGTGCTGTTTCTTCCAAATTTCAAAGTTAAAACAACAAACCATGTCAGGCTATTTCTGAATTGATCTGTCCATGCTCCGCCCACAAATGCAATCATTTGTAACAAATGAACAAGCTTTACAGAAAGATGGCAGCAACTACAGTCAAGCTAATGAGAAGACACAACACAATTTTTCTCACACTGTCTACATTTAGAGTGCATATTAGAACTGTTCTGCTGGGTGTGAAAGGTTATCCTCATTAGGACAGATCCAGTTAACATTAGCATGGTGCAAATTTGTTTTGTTTCCAGCCCAACTAGCTTCATTTAGCTACAACAACATAGCACAGCATTTTAACTTGGAAACACCAAGTAACGTAGTGCTTCTAAACAAAGATCGCAGCTTCTCATTATATTCAATTTCTGTAAAGTTGTCTAACCAAATTTACTACAAATTTGAAAAAGTTGTTGTCCATCAACCTATGGATTACGTTGCTTGATTGATGCCATTGTGGGCAAAAGCTTTTAACACATTTTAGGGAGGAATATCTGCCACCCCCCCCCTCCCCCCTCCCCCCTCCATGATGTGCTTTAGCCTGTTGAAAGGCCATTATCACATAGTGGAAGCTGTTTTGTTCAGAATGACTTACACTTGTTAGCTGCAGTGACACTGAGGTTAAATGGCTTTCTCAAGGGCGTGGCAGTTACAGCAGGATGGGATCGGATGAGATTGAACCCATGACCCTCTTGGCCCATGGCCTAGCACTGTAACCACTGAATGAATAGGGTGCCCAGTGGTGTGACCAGCTCAGTCAGTACAGCTTCAGACTTTAAATAGCAGGATCTAAGGCTGAAGTCCTGGCTTGAATGCAAAGCTTGTCTTTCATCATCCCCATCTCCTCCACAGCCATCTAATTGAAAGCTACCACTCAGCTTGTATATGCGGCCCTCTTTCTTGACGCATATGAAAATTTAACCATGTCATTAGAATTCACACACGTTTCCCGGCTAATGTCCATGCGAGCGAAGGGATCGGAATTACTAATTGGTCGCTGTGGAGGAAATGAACAGGAACGGGAAGCTGATTCCTAATGATGACCTTCAGAACACTATCCGCCGTCCCACCGTGGCTTTCTGTTCATCCATAGCAGCTATTATCATGCTCATTTAGGACAAGGGGGCCTGGGCAAGAATATTAGGCCTATTACAGTCCACCAGCAGTGTCTGCGAGCTAGATGTGCTGTAGCTGGTTGCTATAGATAGAGCTGCGCTGAGTTTGCTTTGTCGTAACTCTGGTTACTGAGCTTTAGTAATGTCACAGCGAGAGGTATTTCCACACCACAGAGACAGCACATTTCATTAGAGTGAACGCTAAATGTTGCTGGTAGGAGGGAGTGGGGGAGAGGGAGAGTGAGAAAGAGAGGGAGAGGGAGAGAAAGGGGGGGAGAGAAAGAGAGAGTAAGGGGGGGAGAGAAAGAGGGGGGAGGGGGAGAGAGAGAAATAGGGGAGAGAGAGAGGGAGAGAAAGAGAAAGAGAGGGAGGGCGAGGGAGAGAGGGAGAGAGGGAGGGAGATAGGATGGCAAAGGATGAGAGAGAGAGAGAGAGAGAGAGAGAGAGAGAGGATGGCAGAAGGAGAGAGAGAGAGAGAGAGAGAGAGAGAGAGAGAGAGACAGACAGAGAGAGAGAAACAAACAGACAGACAGAGAGCGAGCTGTTTATGAGAGCAGGCCTCCTGCTATTGTGTAGATCTATCACAGGGAAAAGAGCCATGGAGGGGGTTTATCTCTTGCTGCTGTCTGCCACTATCTTGCTGTGAACAGATTAATGCACAATTAAAAAATCATCAATTAAAATTTACCCTCTTGATTAATTAGCAACAATTAGGATCATAATATTGATTTTTTAACCTCTGGGGTCACACGTTTTTGTAGATGTATGTACAAAAAACATTGTATGTACTATTCTTTTTGCTTGACTGCCTTTCAACTTAAAACAGTGTGCGGAACCGTTGTAGACTAAGCAGGCAGATATGTGTAAATATATATCACAAAAACAATGAATCGTTTTGAAACTTAGTAACAACATTTACTTACACAATATAACTAACTCAGAAAAGTGACGATCAGTTTTCTTTGATATGTGCGGTTTAAAGAGAAACTAAACTAAACCTGATGAATAGATATCCTCACATATTTTCAGTTTTTGCTTCTTTTTGAAGGCAACCTTGTTTATCTCGAACCTGCCGATTACTAGATTACTGTAATCGATAGTGATGGCCCTGATGCACACAGGTACATGCACCATCTCTCAGCTGACAGGAACGTCCTTCCTTCTTGTTTGCCTGGAAAGAAATGGACACCCGCTGGATACGCCACGTCCCGTCACCACACGCCTCGCCTCAAACAGCCTCCCAACAAGTTCAACTCTGGAACGAAGCACACATGCCCGTGCGCACACACAAAGCTCACGTGCAAATTCCCGTTTCACATAATTAAATGCATCATTTAAAATCAGGCTTTGATGGTTCCTCTAGTAACACCTTGTCATGTGGGTGTAGCAGGCTTAGGGGAGTGTGATAATTGCATCCCTGTAGTGGTGCTGCTGGGCCGTGAGGCAGTGTACGTGTGTGTGTGTGTGCGTGGAGCAGGGAATTACCCACAGCTTCAATGTTACATTCCACCACACTACACTATTATACCGGAATACACACACACACACACACACACACACACACACACCAAGATGCTGCTGGAAAAAGCACAGCACGCGAAGGGTGTAGCAGGCACTGCACATACGCACACTTACACACACTGGAGTGTGAGAACACTCTCTTCAGCAGCTGTGAATGAGTGTGTGTAATGCATTCCCTCACTGCATGTGTCATCTCCAGTCTTTACAGGCTCTTTCTCTGCTAATACTTGGCTGCTGTGTGCATCTCCTCTGGGATGCGGAGACACAGATACAGTAGATAGGGCAACAGCAGATGGAGATAGAGATAGATGCAGTAGATTTGCAGGGAATTATTAATGGCATGCTATCATCCCAAACGACCTTGAGCAAAGCGAGCCCCCCACAGCCCCCCCACTAAAACCCTGACGAGAGCAGGCACACAGCCCTGCTTGTCCCAGCCGTATTTAGACAACAAACACAGGGCATTGGGGAAACAGAGAGGCATCAACACTGCACTTCAGGCTTTAATCCTATCCCGGCAACTCACCGGCCTAGCCGGCAAAAACGCTCTCAACAAGAATGCTCCCACAACCAATCATACTCCACACAGCAGCTCCACATACACTAAGAATAGACTGAAGTTCCAGCAGCGGCAGCGGCGGTGCACACTAATTCCATAAAGCTCAATTTGTTTCCCCCACAATGGGAGCTCAGCACTGAAATTAATCTCCAAACAGCAGTTTTAGCGGAGTTTGTAAAAATAAACCACACATCTCTGAGCTTCTCGAGGAGTCTGGAGCCCGCTGCATCTGTTCAGTGCGTGTGCTGTTTGTTGGGATATCAAATGGAGCTTCAGACTGTGCATACATACACGTCATTTGCAAGAAATTATGAAACATGCATAACAGCCGTCTGTGCATTTTGTAGACCGATAAGAGCGGCCATTTTCCTGCGAAGCAAACTAAAGGGTTAAAGCACTACTACAAAATTCAATATCACACAATCAAATGATGTTCAGGTTTGCATTATAAATGAACAAACAGATGCTTCTTGAGAATTCTCTGGTAAAACAGGCGGATGTGGCCTGATCTGATTCTTTAAAACGGCTCAAAAGAGAATGTTTGACATAGTATTGACCGAACAGATAGAAACCACCATTAATTTAATTTTCATGTCTGATAACTTTCAGAACAACCCAAATCATCCAGTATAAAAGACACAATGCAGTTACAACTTAATTCAGTATAATTTAACTATGTTTTTGTAATTTATTGAGTACTACTGTAACTAACACATTGAAAAAGTGATTCAAATGTCTACATCATCTGAATAAAAGGCAAAAAATTGTCTTTTAGTTCACTAATGTAATGTTAACATAATGAAGTAAAAACATCACTTCTTTTAATCAGAACACCTCAGAAAAGTTTCATTATTAGGTTTCATTGTTATGAGAATAAATCCCAGTTCTTTGTGAATTCAGTGCTGCAGGGGTGTAACACTAAAGCCCTATGCTCAGACTCCAGCCCCGAACAGCGCCCTTTTCCTTCCATGAGTGTTACCTGGATTTGTTGTAGTCAGAGATGATAGCGCATAAGCTTAGCACATTGCTTAAGGCAAGCATGAGACCCCAGCAGGACACCGTATCACTAAAAGGGCAATTCCACCCAAAAACTGCTCTCTTTTTTTATTTCTAGGTTCTCCAGGAACCATCCAGCCAAAAAAATCATCCTAAAAAATGAGTGGAATTTCCCTTGCAAGGCCCTGCCAGACAATGTTTGCAGACATAGGCATCCTCAGCCAAGCATGCAGCCCAGTTATAAGCAAAGCCTCACTGAGCCCAATGATTTAGAGTTTTACCACTAACTCTAGAGGGTTGCTGAGGACATTTTATCTCATTCCAGCAAATCAGCCAGATGGAAAAAAAAAAAAAAAAAAGACTCCATAGTGAAAATGTTTAAGGATTCGGCTTCATCAACTTCTGTCCTAAACTTTGTGGGGTGAAAAAAAGGCCAGGGCTTGAGCTCTTTTTTAAATCAATTTAGTATCCTGAGCAGGACGAGGAACTGATCAGTAAACTGGTTGTAGCTCCCAGGCTGGAGTCGGCTGAATTGGATCTCTCTGCAGCCCCATCCGCCATATACCCGCTAATTACCATAGGGATCGCTAATGAGAAGCATAACGCAAAGCTACACAATAGCACACGCTGTTTACTTTAAGACTGCTCAAGCTTGGGAAACGAGAGTAAAAAAGAAAAAAAATAACATACGCACAGAAGCACGCACGTACACACACACACACACACACACACACACATGCAAATCCCCCTTGTATAAATTATAATACTCCCTAAACCTCCAAACCAAGCAACAACATTTCCCCTCTAGATCAAAGACTGAAGGCTCGGTCTAATCAATGCCTATGAAATATGTCAAAGATCAAAAAGGCGGCTGCTGAGCCCACCTAGGCCCATTATAGTGCTAACTTCTCCCACAGCATTTTTTCCTCCTCTCCTCTCCTCTTTCCTCTGCTTTGAAGAAGGGGGCATCTATCCTCCCTCGCTTTGTTTACCATGTCCGCTGATAATTCTCTCTGGAGTTCACTGTACCAGCACACAGGACACGGGACACGCACCCACTCAACACTAGCGCTGTCAATATCAACTACATTAGTAATCAAGACAATTAATCAAGTCAAGGCCAAAGAATGAAAATGGACTGAACTGAACATTAACAAACCATGCACAGCATTTCCAAAACTGCAGAATCTAAATCTCATTAAAAAGATAGACATACAGTCATAAGCAGAAGTTTAAACACCCCTGGTCAAATGACATGTGGTGATGATTTTAAAACAAGTTAAGCGAGGGGCTGCCAAGTGGCACAGCTGTCTAACTGTTGGCTCTATCATTGGCAGACTGTGAATTTTGCTGGGAGCCCAAGCGAGCATAACTGGCCTTGCTCGCTCTGGGTGGGTAGGATGGCCTTTCTTTTCCCCCACTGCCAAGTCTGTTAGCTGATGTAACAGAACTGGCATTCAACGTTCTCCTCCAAGCGTGTTAAGCAATCCAATGACATTGCCTTAGCAGCAGTGGGAAAAATAAGTGAACCTCCCCACCCCCACAATATGTAATAGTAAAAGTATTTTTCTCCAGTATGTTACTTTCAGCAAATAAAGGTCATTGTGCATTAAAAGGTGCAGAAGTGTGTTCTCCGAAGAGGACCTGTATACCCGCATACAGCTGTATAAACAAAAAACATGACATGACTTTATAGAAAAAGGAAAGAATGTTCTTATCCTTAACATATGTTGATGTAACAATATTTCTGGTCATTTCTATTGGTTTCATTACAGCTTCATTAGGAGGGCATATATA
>JBBPCX010000135.1:10081130-10093950 GCA_037974365.1 Hydrocynus forskahlii
TGTATGTGTGTGTGTGTGTGTGTGTGTGTGTGTATATATATTTTTATTTATTTATTTTTTTTTATCAAGTAATCATGACAGACCTACTCTACTTTTATTCTCCTCAGCTATTCTCTTGATTTCACACAGAGATAACAGTGTTGCAGCATCTCTAGCAATGAACCCACAATTATCTCTAACTGTAGTGTTTGTGGTGAACTGTAATAAGGACAAAAGTGTGTTTCCTAATTAAGGTGGTGGTGTGTGTAGACAGTCCTGTGCTTTACTCTTTTACAAAATGTTAAATGCTAAAAGCACAATATATGTAGGCAAGCAGATGAGAGGCAAACAAATACTCCCACACATGCATATGCAATGCCCAACTGCTTTAACTTCTCTTTCTCTGTTTCTCTGTCCTCTTCACAAATACAGACACATACACACACACGCACACACACAAAACCACATGCCAACCACCTCCTACACGTAAACAAAGTGAACACATCCTTTTCTCAATGCATCTCACGCACTTTGCAGCAAATCCCCGGTGCGGTTTCCCCTGAGTCCCTGTGTGTATCTGTGCGAATGTATGTGTGTGTGTGTTGAAAGTGTATGTGTGAAAGCACACGTGTTTCGGCTCTTTACTGTGCGTCTCTGATAATGTGGTCACCCTTTTGCACGGAGCAGCACGTTTTGCGTCTCTTCCTGCGGTGGTCGAGCTGTTTGTACTGTTGAGCTGCACAAGCAGGAGACCAAAAACCACCGATTTCTAAACTCTGATAAGAGCTTACAGACACACCGGCAGTGCTGAAATTCAGTACTAATCAGAATCTTACATGGTTTAAGCAGCCTAATAAATAAACAGACAGACAGGTGGACAGATACGAAGGTAGAAAGATAAACAGACAGAGACAGATAGACAGATTAGCTGTCGGAATGTGTCGTGAATCATGATAGTGCGATGGAAAAAATGTGACATTGTGAACATGTGACAGTACATTGTGGAGAATAAGCATTCTATTAATTCTGATATTTGGTGTAATAGTGTACAGCCAGTGTCAATCAACAACCTACCCAGCACATTCATATCATACACCAGCCCCCCTCAATCTTCCAGCTGTAATTTCATTAGTGCATTGTAAATATAGTCATTCTATGTTTTCATTTAAATTGCATTCTAAATATTAAGAATATTATTATTATTACTATTATTATTACTATTATTATTATCATTATTATTATAACATGATGAACTGAACCATGTACTGAGTGTATCCTTACACTCATAACAGATAAATAGACACCTGCTCATTGGCTTCCATTATAAATAAGTTTTGATTTGGGCTGAAATGATCTTCTGTGATAAACGAGTATAAACTACAAATGTGTAAGATATTTAAAATGAACTGAATATGAATACTTTAAGGGTTAAGGGGTCAATAAGGAATTTCAGAAGATCGATAGTCTGCCTGCCCTCTCTCTCCATGCGATACATGTTCTGTGCTCAGTCTTCTAAAAACTACACTCAGTTGTCTGAAGAATGGTTTCACTGTGTTTGCCCAGACATGGTTCTATATTATTCACACTCCTGCACACATTGCGACAATGTCTGCAGCTTTCAAGAGAGAGTGAAGAGTGGGCCAATGGGGGGGCCGCTGTCTGAAGCCTGTAGACGAGGCTATAGGCTTCTGAGGATGTCTCGGCTGCCTCCCAGAGCTCCGCACACACAGCGTATTAACACAGCCATCATCAGCACCATGCTCCCCTGAAACCACCGACAGAAAAAAACCCCCATCCAGATGAGAAGAGAGCTGCCGCACTTAGTGGCACGTTACATCGAAACAAGAACAACAGTTTTAAACACCGGCCTTCAGCCTACCAGCCTCCACGATAAATTAAAGCATTTACAACTTAATCTCTATCTGCTACATCAGTGGCACGGCAATCCGCCTCAACCACAACAGTGCTATAAGCACTGTTTTAGATACGTAAAAATTATTTTCTGCGATGATTCACTGTATCCTACAGATAACAAATAAAGGTGAACAATGCTGGAGTATCCCCTTAACCCCTTCAACCCTAAGGGCTCGTCCACATTTCAGCTCCTCCACATTACTATAATCATTCCTGAACATTAGCCTAAGTTTAAGGAGTTGAGTGACCGACAGCTCAGAAAGGTTTTGTTAGGAGGTCTCTGAATGCAGCGGTTTAGAATCTATTTGGTATTAGGGCGCGTAAGGACAGAAGAAACAGGGGATGATGTAAGGAACAGAATGAAAAAAAGTAGAAACGGACTTCAGGCTTGCTTCAGCGCTGACACAGCCCTTGTTCAGGATGGACTGCTTCAGAAAGAGAGAGACAGAGAGAGAACACAAGAACCTGTGCTCAGCATAGGGAGAGCTCTCATCCAGAAAGAAAGAGCCCAGGGGAACAACAGAAAGAGGGAGATAGAGAGAAAGAGAAGGAGGGGAGAAAAAACCCTAAAACTTCAAAACAACAACAAAACAAGCCCAGTACTCCAGAGCGGCTCTGGGTGATTGCCAGTTGCACTCAACATTATCCTTTTGGAGAGAGAGAGAGAGGGGGAGAGAGAGAGAGAGAGAGACAGAGAGAGAGAGAAATGGATAATGTGAGAGACTGAGAAAGACTGATAGACTGAGGGAGGGAGTTAGGGAAGGAGATAAAAACGAGCGAAACGTACACAATCGGTTGAAGATCTGTCGTCTCTGGCTCTCTCTCAATCAGAGTGTAGGGGGGAATGGATGCCGACATGCAAACAGCTCGGCACGGCGGGATGGAGCGTCTAATCAGTAATCAGTCTGTCTGTTTAGACAGTAGGGGCTCCGGGCTCCACTCTGGCGTAGGTCAAGGGCCTCTCCACAGTCCTCCCCCACCGAGACACACCCACACGTGGATATAGAGAGAGCAATACCTCCACCCCCCTCCCTCAGCCCCCACTGCATTGCTCTGTTAAGCAGATAACTCCTGTCATCTCGAATGTCTCATTTCCCCGCATGCAAAATCATCACTCCACATTGGTACTATTATGAGACACAGATTTAAACAGACGTATGCATCTCATATGCATTTATGTATATCACATTTACATAATAATGTGATATGAATATTCCGAAGCATGCTGTGAAATATAATATATGCTACTTTTTCTGAAAAAAGAGAAAAACTTAGCTGCTTCTTGCAGTGTTTTTAGAACTTAATTGTTTGGGAAAAAAGGGGGCTCTGATGATTTCACCATGAAGCAATAAATGCATAAATAAATAAAATACAGCCCTTTCATCTTCATCATTAACACAAGGATGGCTTAATTTCTAATAAATATATGTGCATATAAAGCATGTTGCAGGGGTTGGTAACGATAAGAATGGTCGGCTTTGTTGTTGCGAGAAATTAAATTCATTCCGTGCAGCTTTGTTTAGAACACAGCACGACTAATCAAAGTAACCTTGAGATATAATTTCACGCTAAGGCTGAGCGAGGCGGCCTCCTCGAAACAATACACCAACGCATCTCACACTGCTAACTGCCAGAACATTGAGGCTACAGACCAAATGTTTACTAAACAAAGTTATACAGCCCACAAATATGACGCGCCGCTCGTGCAGCAATCAGAAAGTGAGGAATCACAGGGTGAAGTGTTTTTCGCAGTGCCACCTAGTGCCGTGGAGTGCGGCTCACGTGGCGTTAATTATGTTCGGCTCTGGCGAGCACAGGTGCTTGATCAGGGTGAATTTGAACAGAGCTGGACGGAATTACACAAGTAGCACCCCGACGGCCTCAGCACGAGCCCTCTCTAAATCATCTCAATAGAACTCTTCTCCCTTTTGTAATCAAGCCACCTACTCAAGAATGGCTTCTTGTATTGTTCTGCGCTTCCTCTCTGTCTGTCTTTCTCTCTCCCTCTGAGCCCTAATCTCATCAAAATTCTGAGGAATACTCCCACATTTTACTCCTCTCCCTTCGTCATTCTTGAGTGTGTTAAAGCCGATCTCCATGGGATGGGGAGAAGTGCGCACTCCATGGCCCCTGAGGCATGCACTCCATGAACCACTCCCCCCACTCAAAAAAAAAAAAAAAAAAAAAAACACTGGCTGGAGGCCTTTCTGTAATACTTTGCATTTCGTGATGTCGGCATCTTACACCTCCCTTTGAAACAGGTCTAAAAATCACATGACAGAGTGTTCTCATTTAGTACCACATTTGTTATCATACCATCGGATTAGCCTTCAGAGTGTTCACTGCTAGGCCCCGTGCCTTTCATACCTGCCGGCCCTTTTAATTCTTCGACAGCCATAGCATGTTCTAAATCGCTCGGCTTTATTTGCTGATACGGTAACATCTTTGGGTTGTGTTGTTATGAAAATAAAGTGTCTGAAAGGTGAGACGCTCTCGCACATGTGGGGAAATATTTTCCCAGTTGGCTCAGCGGAATTGCAGCCCAAGTCTGTGGCCTTTTTAGACCGATCTGGGTAGTGCTGGGCAGTATAGTTAAAATTCAGTTCATTATCTCACCAAATATAATCACACTAAATATCCTCACCAACACACGAGTACTGAAAAGCATTCAACAACTAGTTTACACAAAGACATGTTTCAAATCATCCAAATTTCAACGCAGTTCAGTGAAAAAACAGCAGTTGGAGTGGCTTCCAAAAAGAAAATCGCAAAATTATGAAATTTAGCTTTATGGACATACGTCAGAAATTCATAACTAACAAGGAATCTGGAGTAGAGCTATAGGATTGTGCAAAGTCCCGTGAATTTAACAGTTTTCACACGATTTTTTTTCAAGAACATCTGTGACATAAACTGGGAGGTGAATTGGTATTGAATGACCCATAAATACAGCCAAAATTGAAAATCAATATCACTGTGTGACAAGAGTACCAATATACCAGAAACAGATGATATCATGCCCTGCACAAGATCCAGGGCCAGCTGCTTTAAATGATTTTTAACGTGGAGTGGTTCAAGTTCAGGAGTGGTTCAAGTTCAGGATCAATGTGTCAGCAGGAATGACTTGGAAAGGACCCAGAGGTCACCACTTATGTCACAGCGGGGTTAAGGAAGAGTGAGAAGTAAGGGAGACAATCAGATGTCAGCTAGCTCTCGTGGGTCTCTTTCTCTCTCTCTCGCACGCTCTCCCTCTGTCTATCTCCTAAACAAGAACAGCCCTGCTTTTTCATGCATGCCGGGCATGCAGATTTGATTACCGTTGCGTACTGAGCGGCCCTTTCTGCCTCTCTGCTGGAGAAAGCAGGTCAGGCTAGCACACGGCGTGGTGGAAGATGACACCGGCCTGATGTAAGAGAGGATAAGAGATTTGACATCTTCAGGGAAAAGAGAGCTAAAAAGCAGGTTTGACTCCAAGCTTCCACCTAAATGGCTTTTATTTACTAGAGGGATTAGGAGCACAAAGGCACGGGGGGCATGCAGGGCGGGCCCAGGGGAGCTACGAAGAGCGTCCTATAGTAGAACCCAGTGCTACCAGACAGGAGTGAGGTGGGCAACAGGGAGCCAACACCCGCCGCTCCCTCACGCATCTCTATTCCCCTGTATTTGAGTCAGACAAAACGCAAAATCAATACTTTTTTTCTCTTTTTTTACCCACTCCTCTTTTTTTTTTTTACCCCTTTCCACTTTGATGCTACTTCAAAAGGCCAGTGGACAGGCCTCCAGAGGTCTAGGGAGCAGCAGAAAGGGAAAAGAGAAAGGCGAGGGGAAAAAGGAACGGGCCAAAAACATGCCTGGAATGAAAGTGGTGGAAAAAAGAAAAAAAGAGAGTGAGCACTTCTAGTGCACCCGCGCTCAGTCAGAGCTAATGTGAAGCTGAGGGCATTTGCCCTGACTGAACTGAGCGCACTGGACAAGGCAACCTCATTTACTCAACTGTGTGTGTCTGAGAGTGTGTGTGTGTGTGTGTGTGTGTGTGTGTGTGTGTGTGTGTGTATGTCTGCACCTGGACTATTCTGCATGGTGAGGACTCCTGCGGAACACACACATTCACACTGAAGCATATACACATAAAGAGGAGTGGGTTATATTGCAAAAATAAAGTACCGCAATATTTTTATTACACACGATTATATAGAATACATTTTGTTCCCCTGAAGTTTGATTTTAAAAAGGGCTATTCATGCCACATTCACAGCTGGAAAAATCAGCTGCAAAAAGTAAAATGAAGAAAAAAAAAAAAAAAAAAACTTAGGATTTTGTTCCGAATGCCTGGACATCTCTGCTGCTGGTTTCAGTTCCTCAGAGAAGGCAGGCAGAATTTTCACTTTTTGTCCTGAATCTGGCAATATTTAATGAATACTATAAGAAACTACAAGTACAATCATTTTACATTTATGAAATATTATGATTCATATTATTAGCAGCAGCTGTTAGACGTATTCTCATCTGGAATGGGCATAATAAGAAGGAACAGCAAGGCTAAAGGCTAACCCTAAGCTAAAGAGACTGACATATGTTAATGCAAATGTTCACTTCCTTAACACCCTGGACTAACAAGCAGCTGACTACACAGTGGCACAGGAGGACTGTTGAAAAAAGCTTCAGATTCGGAGCTTAACATTCTGCCGAATGAGCTAATGTTAATGTGTAGAACACTGTTTGTATGTTGTGCATCCGCTCGTTTGCGGTATACTGGTGTAAAGGCTTGACTATAAAGAATTTTAGTCAGTACATCGCAATGAGCCTGAACACGAGCATTTTTTTGTACTGCTTGTCTCAAAAGGGGAATAACCTGTACCACAGACGGGCCACTTGTTCAGTTCATCCCATCTACAGCTTGGCACCTCACTCAGCAGCGTGCCTTTATGTCAGAAACTGCATCATTGTACTGGTACTTTCTATTACCGCTATCAATACTGTATTTCAGTGCCAGTAATAACACTGATACAGAATCAATGCAACACTAGCTTCACACATCACACTGCACAAAAGATAACATGGCTCTCTTTTTGCAAATTGGTCAGTGTTCTTTAAGTACTCACAAAATCCATATTATGACATAACTGTGCCATAATTCATCAAAATATAATAATCATAAATACCGTCATTTGGCTCACCCTGCCTACACATACCCAGTTCTCCATTACTTACATTCTATGTTGATGGAAAGTAACTGGGGTTCCGTTGAGAAGAAGACTGCTTGTGTATGCATGTGTGCAGAAGCAGTGGTAAACATTAGGTTTGGTAATATAGAGCTGTCGCTTTCCCAAAGGCCCTTTGAAGATGGCCAGTGCTGTAATCAGTAATCCCTTCACTGCTCTTAGTCTGGCATAGCTGCTGGTTGGCTACTCCTTATAAAGTCTTAATCTCTCTCTCTCTCTCTCTCTCTCTCTCTCTAAATGAAAATAATCTCTCTCTCTCTCTCTCTCTCTCTCTCTCTCTCTCTCTCTCTCTCCATGAAAATAATCTCTCTCTCACTCCTCTCTTTATTTCCTTCCCTCCTCTGAATTCCAGGGTTGAAAGTAATCTCTTTTGTCCCTGCTCAATGCTTGAGAGTGGCATGGAGGGTATGCGTGCGCACGCGTGTATGTGTGTGTAGGTGCAGCCGGACCTGTGGCGAATGTGTTATCAGCAGAGTGCTGAGAGAACGAGTATTCTGGCAGGCCTGAAATACAGCCTGACAGGCAGAGACTTCAAAGGCTCCAGTATGACTGTGGCCTTTAATATACCCTGAAAGATGATGCAGGAAATTACTGCAAAAGTGGGAGAAACCCACCCAGCCCTGCGAACAATCAAACAGCACCCACCATTTCCATACAGCCATACACACTCGCTCTCATACACACACACACACACACACACACACACACCGACCCGCCATAATCAGCCATGATTAGTTTTCTGCAGACCCAGTTAGGCTGTCTTAAGTCTGATAAAATTAGCTCAGTGATTGAACTGAGAGAGTGAGAGAGGAATCTGATGTAAGATGGAAGAGAGGGACATATACGAGCAGGAGAGAGAGAGAGAGAGAGAGAGAGAGAGAGAGAGAGAGAGAGAGAGCGCCAGACAGAGAGAGGAGAGAAAGAGAAAGCTTAAGACTGACTCTCTTGGTCTGAGCTATCTGAGGTGCCAGCACTCAGAGGTAGTGTGTGTAACGCTGGGCGTGTCCGTGCATGGCCTCGGTAATGAAGAACATGCCAGGCTGTGGCACCCTCTCCCCTTCTTTATATTTTGCACACTTCCTCATTCACCCAGTCTCTCTCTCTCATGCACTCACACACAGACGCACACACTACTGGAGCTAAATTAAAAAAATCCATGCTCCCAGTGGCCAGTCAATATCTCATTAAACAGTCGACTTGCCCATGCTGGCAGGTAATGCATTTCATAGCGCTGACACATACTCACATACACCCTGCCCGTCTCACACACACACACACACACACACGTCACACACTCTAATAATGCGTGGAAATGGCACTCAGTTATCCTCAGCGAGTTGTTATGAAGCAGTACAGTCACTCAACTGTGTGTGTCTGTTTCTGTGTGTGTGTGTGTGCGTGTGCCCTCCGTCTAGGTCTCTCATTCTGAAGCAGAGTGCACTTTTCCCCCACACTGGATTGAAAGCACTGTACTGTGCTGTGCTTTGGCACTAACAGACAGAGACAGTGACCAGTGGAAATACTTGCTCTACACTGCTGGAGAGAGAAAGTGATGATGATGTAAATCACAATAACACGGTCACACTCTGGCAGCGCATTTTATGACATAATGAAAAAAAAAAAGTAGACCTGGCAAGGGAAGCTTCTATGCAATACCTCAGTTAGTCAATGAGCTTTACCCTGTTCAATCTGGAGCCATTACAAAAATATCCTGGTTAATACACATCCTCTCGAGCCAGTAATCTGGCCCTTTATTTTTAACCCTCACCTCTGGGCTTTGTTTTCCCTTCCTCTAATGTGTGGCCATTCTGCCTGGGCTTGCTGTGTCCTCTGTGGCTAACTGGATAAACGCCAATCTTGTTAACATATACAGTGGTATGGTAGAGCCCTGTGAATGCTGCCTGAGAGAGCGAGAGTAAGAGAGGAGAAAGAGAAAGACAGAGAAAGGTAGACCACTAATGTTTGCCTCAGCATGCAAATGCCTATTTGCTTGACTTTGTTTGTGATGTCTATGCACAATCAATTCTTGTCTGGTGAACACACAAAATATGCAGTAGGCAAGTTAAAAAGCAGCGCTCCTGTACTTTCCATGCTTTCTGCATGGCACGACAGTTGAAACCTCTCCAGAGGCATCTCAACCCTTGGTGGACACATTTCCCGTTTATTGAAGGGTTAATTGTAACACAGATGAAACACGCTTTATTTTATTTTTTTCCAGACTCTGCCTTCAACACATCAAACGTCTTTTTATAATTATGTAATTAATACTTGGAGTTTTCATCTTAATTGTGCTGAGTAGGCTGGCTAATTTGCATGGGGTAATGAGGGGGATGTTTCCATTACAGGTAATTAGGGGCTTGAGAGGCAGCAGTATGGCTATGAGGCTGGAGGCAGGGAAAAGGAACGAGAGCGAAAGAACAAGAAAGGAAAAAAGGAGAACGACTTCATGCAAATGTAGACAGACTGTGTGTATATGTGTGTGTGTGTGTGTGTGTGTGTGTGTGTGTGTGTGTGTGTGTGTGTGTGTGTGTGTTAGTGAACAGTGTGTGTTGTGTAGTTGTGCCACCGCCGCAGATTAAAGTCGGTGGTGCTCGGAGGGAAATGTAGTATTAGTCAGTTTAATAATTAATCTTCGCTCCGAGCGCCTTTTCCGACCCATTTTTAAAATTCCACTCAGCGACGGAAAACTAAAGCCTCCGCAGCCGAGCCGGAGCGAGCAGGTCAAACAAACTCATCCATTATCGCCATTTCCAGGGCAAATAATGGAATTTCGGAGTCTGCCCACCCTGCGGAGCGGCGCGGCCGGAGCCCTGCGGAGACCGGAGAATGGAGGGCCGGTCCTGCGTGGAGCCATATGGGGCCTCTCCCCGCTGAAGAGGGGCTCCTGCCGGGCTCCTTCTGGCTTTGATGCTCCACCAGCACAAAAGCAGATGGTGCTGTCCTGGATCTCCAGGCTTTTCTCACCCCCACCTCCACAAGTCCACCTTCAAACAGCCCTCTCCGCGGCCATTAGCCCCCCGCTTGGCTCGGGGGCTCTTTCAGGCCGCTGCCCGGCCCGGGAGGGGGCCGCCGGGGGCCACCGGCCGCAAAGCAAGCCAGTCAAGCGTTCGCCAATCGCTGGCTCGGGCTGAATGGAAGTCAATGGAGTGAAAAAGACACGTTTAAAAGGACGGAGCAGAAGAGGAGAAGAGGAGAGGAAGGTGAGGACGAATCGATGGGGCGATTTCTCCCCCCACCGTCTTCTCAACGCCTCCTCACTCTCTCTCTCTCTGTCTTTCTCTCTCTGTCTTTCTCTCTCTCTACCTCTCTCTGTCCCTTCCCTTCTTCCGTTTTTCTCCTTGTCTTTCTTTTATCCCCCCACCTCTGTCTGTCTTTCTCTTAACCCCTTTCTTTCTTTTTTTACTTTCTTTCTCTTTCTCACATGTCACTCTTTATCTGTTTTTTCTCCTTTTCACTCCTTTTCTCTCTGCCTCTCTTCTCCATGATTCCTTTTCTGCTTTCCTTATCCTTCTCTTTTATTTTCTTGCTCTTTCTTTTCTTTCTTTCCTTCCTTCCTTCTTTCTTTCTCTCTCTCTCTCCCTCTTTCTCACCCATCTCTCTCTCTCTCTCTCTCTCTCTCTCTTTCTCACCCATCTCTCTCTCTCTCTCTTTCTCTTCCCGCTCTCTTTTTCAGGAGAGCAACAAAAGGCCTGGAAAGAACTCAGAGATGATCTCTGAACACACTTTCCGAGCTCCTGTTGAACTCGGGTCTCCTGTCGCACCAAAGCAATCTGGAGCCGGAGGAACGCGGCGAGGAACCCGACGGGGGCCTTATTTTGAACAAACGCTGAGGAGACACCCGGTTAACCAGCTTTGGCCTGGCCGATCTCCCCGAGCCTCATTGGCACAAGCCAATTAACTGCTTAATTCAAAGGCCGTGGTGAAGGCCTTAATTGATTACATGGCTATAGCAGATTCAATTATCAATTAAGGCCCATTTCACTCCATTTAAATTTGTCTAGGAGGCAAACAGGCAGCACAGCCTCCTAAATGACAGCTCGTTATATCCATATGAAATTCACATACTATGGCAGTCCATCATGGAATAAAACAGCGAAAAATAAAATAAGGAAAGAAAAATGGACTAATAATAATAAGAAGAAGAAGAAGAAGAAGAAGAAGAATGAATCACTGTGTTAATGAATGAAAAAGAAAGAAAGAAAGAAAGAAAGAAAGAATGAATGAATGAATGAATGAATGAATGAATGAATAACCGTGTAAATTAGTGAATGAATCCCTAAAGGACTAATAAATAATAAAAGCTCAACCCTTTTAATACTCACCTGATTTTAATAAAAATAGGGATGTAACGGGAGGCGAATTTTCACTCTTCATGTATCATTTACGAGCAAAAGCAAAACAATCACTTTGGTGGCGAATTACTTCCGAAGTATTAAACTCTGACGGCAGCCTCATCTCGCAGAGGCGGGAAAACCCATCATCAGTATTATTATTTGGATATGTTGGATGTTTCAGGGTCAGTGGCGAGTAATAATTCAGCCTGAGTTTTAGCATAAATAACTACAACTACAACTCATTACATTCCAATTACACTCATGCGAATGTGGAGAAGGTTCACTGAGAACCCGATTCTTCCAATACAGAGCGCCGAGAGCTTGTAGGACCTCTTCAGTGTATCGAGAAACTGAGAGTCTTTGAAAGTGCTTCAGCCTGGAGAACTGCTCCTCAAGAACACATTAAAATACAAGCAAGTCTGGATCTCTGGAAGCAAACCAGGCAAAATCTGAAGAAATGAGGGTGGATCAAGACTTTTGCACAGGACTGTATGGGCTTATTTACTAAACTAAGCTTCCCTTGGCCTGCCTGTGTCCCTGATGTCGTAATGAGTTTGAGATCCATGTGCTCTTCATTATGAACCTCTGCGACTCTCCATTTCCTAATCAGTTGTGGTTTCGGTCGGGAACGCCGTGTTAAAATGCTCTGAAAAGAATTACGGCGTGAGGAAAAGCACTCGAGCCAAACCGAAAACTAAAATTTACTGAGGTACTTTTGACTCACTTAAAAATTCCCCTTTTAACTACCATGTGGTTCATTGTGGCCATTTCTTTTTCAAGGACTTTTCAGTCTTCAGCTTTGCTAATATAAACCCTGTGCATGCTTTACAAGCACCAACAGTCTTTTTTTGCACTTTCTAACACAGTGGCCTGCTAATCATAGTAAAATTAGCTGAATTCTGATTGAAGGGATATGCACAAATTTTTCATAACATAGCATTTAGTACCAAATGTCATACATGCATCCACTTTCTGAGCCACTAATCATAGGGCGAGATGAAGAAACACCATGGAAGAGGTCAGAAACCTGACTGAAACCAGTGTAGACATGAAGAACATTTAAAGCACAGAAAGGACCCTGGATGTCTTAGATAAGGGCATTTCAAGTGTTTACTGTTGTTCTTAAGTTTTATTATGATTTTTATTATAGGTGAATTTTGAGGATGCTTCTCCTCTGAGGACCATTCAGAAACTGGCATGGTTCTTATCGATCAAGGTACCAAGTATTGGTCATTTAAATATACCTTCATAATGTACAGCTCTGGAAAAAAATAAGAGTCCACAGCAATTTATCTTTAAATCAGCGTCTCTATGAGTGTGAAACCATTCCATGCCAGTGTCTGTTAAATTCCTACACAAGCTCCTCATTCT
>JBBPCX010000135.1:10126930-10144430 GCA_037974365.1 Hydrocynus forskahlii
GGTTTAATTTCCAAATGTCACATTACCATGTTGACTCCACTACGTGCAAAAAATGAACAAGAACTTTCCATTGGTGCTACAATATCTTTAGTGGTGAGTAATGTTTGTTAATTTGAAATTTGTTAACATCTTTTGTGGATAGATTATTTATTTGTCAATTAATGATAAGCTGATAGGCCTAGTCCTGACAGTAAAAGGTGTTACAGAGGGTTCTTATATAGAGAAATGTCACGCTATATCCTTAAATCGCACAAAACCAAGCATATGTGTGTGTGTGTGTGTGTGTGTGTGTGTGTGCATGTGTGTGTGTGTGTGTGTGTGGGGCGAGGGTCCCATGTGGGCGAGACACGCTCATGCTCCATGGGGCAAGAGTGCGCTAATAGATCTCACTTGTCATGCGGAATGCAATGCCTAATTTCAGTACAGCTCGCGTTTGAAACCCAGGGGATTGTGAACCGATGTGATTCAATAATTCTGTGGAAAAACAGAGAAGGGAGACGGCCTGGTCAGAGATAACAGTGATCTCAGACATGTTTGGGAGTTGGGGGATAAAAGTCAAAGAGCAGCAAGGAGGGAAACAAATGAGGACTTATAGAAAACAAACAGACGGGAGGATCCAACAACCAAGCTGCTATCCAGAGGCCAGAGCCAGAGCACTACCTCCAGCCCCACAAGCTTAGAGCCAGGAGTGTGTCCAACTGCGGCATTACGCAAGAAAGCCACGGGGCAGTAATCCTCCTGTAACTCCTGCCTGCAATCAAATCACACAGCAGTCAGCATCAGCTTTAGCCCTCATTAGCCAACCATGACGTCAAGCAGGGGTTAATAGTGACATGAATTGGGCTCTGGGCATGGTGTGTGTCGAGCACCACTAACCTAATTCTGCAAGCCAGTGTGCCTTACACCATCGAGGGAAGATTTCTGGCGTAATGGGGTGGAATTATAACATCAAGATTCACAGAGAATTCGTCATTTTATCCATGCCCTCTTATTTTGACTATTTCCTCTGTTTTGGCAGACCCATGATCTTCACAAACACATGCAAGTACTTATTTTCCCAAAATATTTTTGCATAAACTATTTCTCATTTCCTTTTTCTAGATCCTTTTTTGTGTGATAATGTTTCTGGTTATATTCAGGGCTTCTCAAGATAGAAAAAATACCACTATGTGGTTATATTGCAACTGGGATTTGTCTTCTAATGCAGGATGCATTAATACTCAGAGCACCCCACCCCCAAAAAAAAAAAATCTATAAAACACAATGTTAGATTAAACTCATCATTACCATTATTTAGCATTCCAATGGGTAGAGCTATGAAGTAAAGCAATGATGTATTACCCTGCAACTCCACCATCCTGAATACTCCATCCAAATGTCACTGTGTTGTCTTGCATTAACTGACTTATACATATTTGGATGGCTGCTTACTTCTGACTCACTCTGTACATTAAAACATTATTTTTTTACAAAATACCTGCACAATGAATTGACTGGGATGTAAACAAGGACAGGCAGAGTGCTTTGATTGGAAATGGAAAACTGTCGAGAAACTAGCTGACTTGACTAATAGGAAACAAGAGGTTGCCATGAAGTACATGCCACAAGTATAGTCATTTTATTCATTATCTAAAATGACCAGTGAATCTTTTTCTTTTCCTTTATTTAATTTTCATTCCTGACTGGATTCATTACAGATTTACATTTCTGAGATTCCCATAACTACCACTGTGACCAATTCATTACCACTGCGAACTATTAAATGATGCATAACAAGAAAAAAAGGTTGACTTCCTATTTAAAAACCACGCTGGGGGGCTTTTCATGTAACACACTGAAAGATCAGTCTACCTTATTTGACCAAAACTAATAAGTTTGCTGGATCATATGATTATCAAAAATCATCATAGAAACTTATCCAGAACATCTGAGATGCTCATGGCACATGATTAATAAACATTATATTGCACAGCCACACCTCACCTCTTTTGGTTCAGACTGTCATTTTGGTTCATTTGTAGTATTCAGAATGAATAACAAAGGTTCGTTTGCAGTACTAGCATCATCACCATCATCATCATCATCATCATCATTATAATTATTATAATTTTGGTCATTATTACTTTTGTTTTAGTGTTAGTGAGAGAAAAGAAGACGGGACCAGTGCGGTGGAGAGAGAAAATGCGCGTAAAAGCACACTTGTGAGAGAGAACCACAGAGATGAATCGATACTGGGAGTGAATAAGGCTGATACGCTATCAGCATGTGACTAATGCATAAAAGCATTCCTGCACACACCAGATGAAACAGAAACACATTTGTGTTTGGATATCAAAACACCGCTCGAACTTCGTAAATGGTAAAGTAGCGAGGCTGCCGAGTGCAGTCGGAGTCTTGTCTCGGCTCACTCTATCACTCATCCATGGCCTGTCCTCCCACTTGCTCGCCGCACGCCTGCACCCCAGCCTCCTCCATCCTAATTCCCCTGCCCCTATCAGCCATCTGTCTGTCTCTGATCCTTCCCAAAGCACAACAGCCATTCTGTCAATGTCACTTAGAGATATGAAAACCAATCTTAACACAAGAAAAGTATACTTGCTCGGAAATCATTACTGTCAGAAAGTGAGCGAGGGGCTTGTTCAGGAAAAATGGCCTGTTGCTGCTGGAGAGCGAGGGAGGGGTGGGGTCCGAGCCCACTTCCTCCTCTGTGTGTCATTCAGAAGTGTCTGATTGGAGGGGGTGAGGGGAAGGGGGCAGGGAACCAATGGCAGAGCGAAGAGTGGAGGTTGGAGCTGGAGGTGGTTGGGTCTGGGCCCTGACACTGCCGATGCCTGCCAGGTTATGTCTGCTCCGCTGGAGGAGAGGGTGAAGGGGTCAGTTTGGAGGTGAACTCATCCTTGACAGATGGGGGAGCTCACACACACGGCTTCAAAGAAGAACGCGAGGATTTATTTTTTATTTACTTTACGGTATTGCAGCAGCGTTGCTGTACTTTCTGATGATCCGCAATGACAGGAGCAGCAGTTTAGCAGTTTAATAGCCGTGTGAGAGGTAAATGTACCTGAATGGCTGGCCTCAGATGTTATGAGAACATTAACGCTGGTACAAAAATGTGCTTGTTACAGTTCATTGCGAGCCTCATGAAAGTCAGCTCAAGGGTAAAGAGTTATTCATGATAATTTCTGCTCTTTGCATCAGCCATTGCAAAAGATGTATGAAACGCACTCAGGTGTCGTACAATGTGACTTGTTTAATCTCCGATCTTTTACCTCCAGCACTGTAACACCACACACACAGAAATGCCTTTTTCTATGTTTTAAAGTACTCTTTCTGCCTATTACAGATATACTCTACATACATACTAATATGTGAGAGCTAAGCTGGTGTGAGCTGAGACTAGCCAAAACTGTAATTAGTGAATGACTAGTGAAGTGTCTGTAGGAAGAATGGACAAAAGCAAAAGACAATGTCCCTGTAAACCAAACATTGTACTAAAAGTGATACATACCACCCTGCAGACCAAAATGTATTCTAGATGCTGTTCTGTATGTATTTTCCAACAGTATATTGCTCATGCTGAGCACGTCACTGGCTGTTTGAAGTTCACATTTACTATTTCTGACATGAGGCTAACCATACACACTCCATTCCGGTTAAAACTGTCTGAGTCACAGATGGAGAGCAAGAAACAGACAGGGTAGTGAGCTGACCTTTTTTCTATGGATCAAGGATCATTTCATGTTGATCGCAGCATTATAACAGCACAACAAAAACAATGCCAACACAAGAAAAACAGGAGGCGTGTTATTTTACCTACTATAAATTGTAAATCTCAAGCCACTACTATACGCTTTTTGGCGGTTATAAAACTAATACGAAACAGTGGTGAGTTGGGGCCTGCATACAGGCTCTGCACTTTAACGGAATACTGCAGCATTTTTAACTCTCCAGAGGGGATCACTTGGTTCCTCCTAGGCCTTCAGAAAATGATTTCTGGGAGGAAGAAAAAGGTTGTTTTTTTCTCCATAGAGTAGAAAAATGATGGCATTTAAACTGTACTGTAGTCCTACTCTTAAAGCTCTTAATTCTAAAAACCTTGTTTGGAACAATATAGGTACATTTTTTAAATGATCCAATCAGATTTTATTTTTTCTGTAGTATCCAGGAAGATATAGCAAAGCATACTATAACTACGGTAAGGACTTGACAGCCATTTCAGATCATCCGCCGACATAATTAAAAAGTGGAATCGTTTAATCAATCAATAAATCACATTCTGATTTACAATGAGTCGGACCAATTTTGTCTAAGAAAACATCACTCTAGGCCCTCTGGAAGCAGTAGCCTTACCAATGAGTCCCTGTCAGTAGGTAAATGTCAGTAGCTCTATGCTGGAACTCCTTACTAATGCAGTCACTCTAGCTATGCTACGTCAATATGTCCTCAAACATGGACCAGCTTTTACAAGCTTCACACGCCCATGATTCGTCTAGAACAGCGATGCTTAGTGCTAACACAATCTCATAGAATCATTAAATGGAATTAGCCTTATCACAGAGGACTGCTATTTCTTCAGTTTCTGAATGTTTTGATATCTATAACCAGAACTGAAAGCATAGCTCTAATAATCATGGTTTACCTTTGATATTTGTCTAATCTAATCATTCGAATCTGTCGAATTATTTTGATGTCCATGGCGACTGCACGTTATAAACAAGGGAGATAAGACAAAGTTGAGAAACACTGGAGTATTCCTTTAAGCTGCAGCAGAAGCATTGCACAACCATGTTCAATACTACAGCACTGACAACTTTATTCATTTCATAGTTACGTTTATTACTCACTTTTCGTTTTGTGCTTTTATGCTTATTTCATCTCTGCACTGCATATTGAATGACCTCTGTGTATGATGATGAGCTCAACAAATAAACGTGCCTTGCCATTAAGCTCTACCCGAACCTTCGTATCACAGCAACCACACTGTTTCGCAATCAGCTGTTTATGAGCAAGGGAGTGGAGCGGCTCTTTCGGCGGAGGAACTTGTCTCACAGCACTGTGGTTGGCCAGGCAGGCCGTACGTCATAATTTCTGCTTCTTTAGCAGCTGACAGCAGATGATGATCATGGATGGTTATTGTCAGGCTGCCTCCCCTTGTGGGGGGAGCGACTACGCTGCTGTGGGGTTCGGCACGCCGTGACATTCAAAGTTACAGTCTCCTTCATGTAATGGAGCTGTCCCCTCACCGAGCTAATGGGAGTGATCCATTTAACCTGTGGCAGAAACACACAGACGAGGAAGTGCCTAATGCGAGGGCCTATCCCGCGGGGGGTAAGGGGGACGCATGCCTCTCCCTCTCTCCCCCTCCAGGCTGCTGCCGATCTGACTGCTTGATTCATTGACTGCTGCTCCTCACTTATCCTCATTCACTGCTCAGTCTGGGGAGACGGGGGGATGGAGGTTCTCTCGGCCGTGCAAGGACACAGTCAGTGCAGAACCAACAAGAAAGTATCATCTGAGTGAAAGTAGAGGAGCAGGCAGAGAGTGCAAGAGCTCAGCTCTGTTCTTGGCTTGTACGGAAGAAGGGCCTGCCTAAGCCAATGGTCGACATGGAATTTCTAATGGTTCAGTTTAGTTTATTATTGGCAAGGGGGGAATTTGTTTCGAGATTTCACTGGCCAGTGTGCTGCACTAAAAAAATGAAACCGCTGTTGTCGGTTTAAATCATTTCTCTCTACTGTGTATAACAGAGTAACACTAGCTCCATGAAATACAAAGACAATGAGCTTCGATTCATTAAGTATTTGTTCTGCTCCGGAATATTTTCCTTGGTTTGGGTTTTCTAGTTGGCTACTGGTATGCTATACTGGCATACTGGCCATTTTTTCCACTTACTTACCATCCCTGTGTTGACATCCCCCAGCCTACCCCCCGTTGTGTGTCTGACTGTTACCTAAATTTGGATGACTTATCTGGTCTCGGTCAATACTTGTTAAAGACAGTGTTGTCTGATCACCATTTTCTCTTCTTCAGATCACAGGCCTGTGCTAGCTGGACACTGCAGTGAACACTTTTGTACTCAAGATTGAATCATAAGAATTTACTTAGTTCAGACAGTGGTGAGTAGAACTATTCCTTTCAAGATAAAATACTCAGTGTGTTTAAGATCAGCAAAATAAACGGTTCCGTGCAATGCAATTCACTTAACTGGCTTACGTGCTACCTATAACAATCAAAGCATGCACTGCTTATGCTCAATTGAGGGAATTATTAATTGTCAAATGATACAAGTTACTAAACTTAAGACAGTCACCACAAACCATCTGACTTTACGTAACTCAGGTTTTGCAGTTTAATTTAACCTCATCTAGAAATCTCTTTAAATGAGCTTTTCATTTAATTATTGTCTTTAGTAGCCTATAAGATGTGAGCTTTATTTAACATGTGGCTTTTCCATTGCTGACGTTTACAAATGTCGTTAATCAAAAAAGGAAAAAAAAAACCTTAACAGTGACTGGACTGGCATGTAGCTTGTTGTTATGAGGCATTCAAACAATCCTCATAAGCGAATTAATTGACTTCAATGATGTTGCAGTGGAACAGCTAAAATAGTAAAATACAAGTGGTAAACTCAAGTTATTAATTACCAACTTGTCTGAGTTGCTCCAAAACATTCTCTGATATAAATGTAATACAGAAAGCACTGGTCTATCCCAGTGGATATACACACTGTTCACAGGATAAATGTACCAGCTGCTTTTGATCACTCAAATGTAAATGGCCTATAATTATGATTTCGCTGCAGTTTTCCAATTTAACAAAAGATCCTAATCTAAGGTGGTCTTTAATCTGGATTACCAACTTTCTCAGGGCAAGACCACTGATCCTGTAGTTCTTGTCTGTAAGACTCTACCTGCTCAGAAAAGCTAAGTATCCCAGTATAAAAGCCTTTGTATGAACATACACACGTACAATACAGGTACTAATTATTAAAACCCAAGCTATGGAGGCCCCTTTTAGATAAGTACACTACAATCGTTTGTGTATTTAAAATTCACAAATAAAAATGTGCAGTTTTGCTTTACCTACCTTTCAAAATAGTTTTTGATAAATCATTTATAACAAGTTCTAAATTATACAACACATTTAGGTTTCTTAGGCACAGCGGTGCCTTACAGGTCAGAAACAATGCATTATGTTTTTTTTCCCCTGCACAGATGCCAGAAGCCCGTGGGCATTTTCTGTGCTTTGAGTCAAACATAATGTTGGTTGTTGTAAAGATATAAATACACCATGGATTACATTTAACTCTCTGCAAGTTATGAACTCAACATATAGAGGATAACATCTACATTTTAATGATAACAAAGACAATTACTGGGTCATACGTAGGATTACAGCAAACATACCCATACAGAAACATAGCAGACTTTGTTTGGTAGGGAAACAGAAGGCAGTAGAGAGAGAATCGGCATAGGAATGGCCGAGTTACACTGCAAACCATTTTCTTTAGTTTGGTTTACATTTATTCAGTTTAGATTTATTTCCAAATGGAAACTTGGTCTGTATATCTTCTATCTACAGAACTAGTCGATATCAGACTAATAAAAGGTTACATTTACATGAGCATAATGAATGGATGGTTATAGGGTGCTGGTGAGCAAAGAACACGATGTAGTGGTGAACCCCCTATCATTAGTGTTTTATGGAGTTTGTGAGATTCTGAGGTCAGGATGATTACAGACAGAGGATCCTGGTGTAATCCGGTGATACATAAAAGCAACCACCAGACTGCACTCCCTGTCAGAGTGCAAGAGAGTTCAACCTCATCATACTCACACTTTAGACAAGTTCAATCAATCATGCGCCACTTTGAAATCACTAGGAATGTAGTAATCACATCAAGTACATCTAGGAATGGTCACTGTACATAATGTACACTACAAGACAGTGGTATGATTTTCTAATGTGCTGCTTTACGATGTATTGCAGTTTTTATGCTTGCCATGAAAGGACAAAAATGAAGGATTGAAGCTATCAATTGTATAATGGGAAAAGCAGAGCAAAGGACGAATCTTTTCCCAAGTTTTGTTCAGTCAAAGTCATTCCAACATTCTACGCTGACACACTTAGCCTTATAATACTTTCATAAACTTCCAAATGCAAAAATGCAATGATTAAAAAAGCACAACGATTCTCATCATCTGCCCCCACTAATATTCTAAAACACTTAAGTAACTCCGTGGAGAGGCCCCTTTCTCTCCGGGGAGGTTAAAGAGAAAAATGACTTCTTCATCTCCAGGCGCTGTTATTTCTGGTCATTTCTAATTGGTTTTAACTAAAAGCAACCCAACTCTGCTGGATCCACAGGTTCCCTTCAACCACACAGCCACAGAGTTCACTGCAAATAGCAGATTTGCATCCAAATTAGTTTTAGAGGACATGGAAATTACACTGTCTTTGTGTCAGGATGGACCAAAAAAAGAACAAGACACAATCCAGGCAGAGGATTTGGCACGAGTGGGACAAAAGAGAAAGAAAACATGAGGCAGGACATGGTCCCTGATGGAAGGTGACACGGAGATCAGGAAAGGTCAGCATTTGATGGGACTATGTTTCTATAGACTGAATCTACAGCAGAAAGCAACCTCCTTCCCCAGTGCTACATTACTTTATTGGGCCTGTGAGGCTCCAGGTGAGTCCCCAGTGCTGCCTGGCAGCTCCTGAATAATACATGGCAGCTGCGGGGATTGACGTGGGCCCGGGAAGGGCACACAAACAGCAGGCATGGCTGCCAGGCAGATTGGAGACTCTGATGGAATTTTAATTGTACCGCAGGGAGTGCAGACCGATAAGCGCTATTGTTATGGCTAAGATGCTGCACAACACAAACCCATTCAGCCGAGTGCTTAAACAAACGATGATTACAGAGAAATGGTCCCTCAACGCACCGGCAAGTGCGCACTCCCTGACTCAGGAGTCGTTAGAGGCAGCCATGTGAGAATGGGGTCGCCAGCTGACAGTAGAAAAATATGGATAATTCATATTTATTATTGCACAAGGTTATTTTGAATTTGTTGCAAAAGGTCTATAAAAAACTGTTTATAAGCAGTCATGAGTTTACACCGGGTCTGACGTATCACGCACAGATGGGATGCATATTTCCAACCTGTTTTATGTGAAACTGGCCTACAAGCCTAAACACACTGTTAATGGGCTGCACATGGAAAAACACAAAATGCATGTGTCATCCTCCTGCAAATACACTTGGAGGAGGATCACGGGAAATGTGGAAGGATTGTAAAAGAAGTAGGTGGAGAGATAGGAAATGTGGCTGATTATGCAGTCCGTTCAGTGTAGGCACTCACAAATCCCATTATTGTTCCCTAAACTGCATTGTCTGAGCCTTATTGCGGCCACATCAAAGCACGATTTACAGTAATTTCACCCGGTATGAATAAAGGCCCATGAATGATTCATGCCTGGGACATCCAAAGCCTTCGGTAGGTTTAGAACCTAAAGGTAGGTGGTTCTTTAAACATCATGAAGGTTCTTGCTAGGGACCCTTATCCTACATTTGTTTTCCCCAGAGGTCCACTAATAATGTTTATGTAGTTTTATATACCAAAAATGTGTTGTTTTTTTGTGACATCACAAAAACAGAGAATTCAAAATGGGCTGTTCTGCAGTTTAACATTCATATTTGGACTGAGGATTGACTGGCATGTCTTAAAACTTTACCAATGTTAACATACTGTATCAAACTCTTATTCCAAAAAAAAAAAAAAGTTGATATGGACACTTTACACAACTCAAGGGAAGCCTTTTGGCACCTTTATTTTTAACAGTCCAGAGAAAAACACAATTATTACTGCACCTGGTTACCACGCCTTTCTTGTGAAAGATCTGTAAATACTGCACATCGTAAGCAGTCATGAGTTTACACAGTCGGCAGAGTCTATTAGACTTTAATAGGTTTAGCCTCACGACACAGTTACTGACCGATGTACTCTCTCTCAGGCCAAGACAGGCATGTGGTAGCCTCTGCATTCTCCCACACTCGCATATTCCCATCCCACACTAATCTGCTCCTGAGCCATGCTGAGCTCCACATGAAACCTGAACCCAGTTTGGCCCCACTACAAATAAAGTCCTCTGTCTGTCCGAGACCACCCTCAACTAGACTTGAGCACCCTCACTTGCGCATAACTCAGTCATTATGTGTGGATATTAATGTAGCCACGTTTCTGAAAATGAAGGCTTATTCATTTTTTTATTTTCTGTCTCTCAAATTTCAGTAATTACCTTCTATGATAGGCTTACATAACACTCAGGAATGTTTACTCCTTGTTAGGAAACCAAACTTGCCTCCATGGGATGAAGTGTGTGGGGGGGGGGCATGATGGGGAATGGGTAATGTAGAGACTCTAATAAATTTAATTAATTTATTTTTCTGTTTATTCTGTAAACTAAAGTCATTCCCCTTGGGGTGAATCACACTCTGCTCAGCTTGGCCCTGTATTAGGAGGAGGATATGGGATCTTTCAGAAGATTCAGAGTCTGATGAAAAGTGTGCATATTGGTACATGTTTCTGTGTGCATGCGTTGTACACAGGTCAAACGAATGCAGCCTTCTTATTTAAAACTATTATGGTCCTTCTCTCTAGGCTTTAAGTGTCTACCCAGGGTAAAGGTAGTGAGTTTTCACTGGTGAAAGTCCAAAAAATTTCATTTGGCCGCTGTGTGTGCAAACTTTTGTACTTAACTGTATCCATCCTATTTTTTCAGTCTTTTAGTAAACCAAGAGACTAGTTTTAAAGCTGAGGCTGATCTGGTTTAGCATGCACAAGCATGGGTTGCTCCTTTCTCTCCTCCAGAGCACTGAGCCTTTTCTTAAGAACGCCAGAGAAACGACAAGAGTGTTGTGACAGACACTATATAAAGTAAGCATTCAGCCATGGTTCCCTGCAAACATCCTGAAAAATCCTCTATGACCAGCGATGTAAAGAAGAACTTCATCATGGCTTTAGCTTTCTGAAACAATGTGCTGTTCACTTGTTTGGCAGAGATTCGTGTAAATGTCATTGGCTTCACTCTGTATTAGTGTTTGGAAATTACAGCACTTGCCACAAAAAGCTTGCCTACTGTTTAACAGCCGTAGGAAGACATGTGTACCCCTAGCCCACTCTCGATTTCACTCATCTGTGGTTTGGAGTGCAAACAATGTTTGTCAGCAAAACTGTACAGCAGAAAACCACAATAATACGCCACGTGGTCGTAGGTACTTCCTCAGAACATGCACAGCAGCACAGTGTGAGTATTTGGTGTTTACCGAGTGCTGGACGTAAATTCTCTGAGTGGCCTTTTTGAGTCATAAAGACTTTGAGAAATTCCCCCCCCTCCCCCCCTCCTTGCTACTTACGTACTTTTTTTATTCATTTCAAAATGTCATGGTTGCAAACATGGCACAGGAAAGCCTCTACCGGTCTCTGCTACGAAATCTGAACAGCCTCATGGACTGCTGCGAAGCCACTAGACATCTACTCTTTCATCTCTCCTCCACTGTCTGCATGAAATCTATCACATCTAACGGCATCCTGAGAGCAGGAGTGGGCCGTGGTGCTTTCCAAAAGCAGACCACATCTTGAAATGCAAGTCTACCACCATTTCCAGCTCACCCTCATACCAGTGCCTCATTTGACCTGTTAGCTCTTCATCTAATTCTCTTTTACTTTGGCCCCCTCCTTCTTTCTCTCTATCTTTCTATCATGCTCTCACTCTCACTCTCTCTCTCTCACTCACTCTCACTTTCTCCCCCTCCGACACCTTAGCGTGGCAGAGCAGACAGAATGTTAAGCAAGCAGGTTGAGCACAGATGAATTAAACATCCTTCATAATCCCTGTCGGACTCTGTCTGGGCTAGCGAGTGTGGGTATGTGGGTAAAGTAAAGTGTGTATGCCTAGGAAAAGAGCTAGCACTGCCCAGAGGGAGAGATGCCTAGACTGAAGGTACAGGTGCTGCTCTGGATGGACTTCAGTGTAAAAACTTCAACGTAATGGTGCACCCTGGTGAATGCTAAGTGCCAGCTGAAGAAGTTAACTGTCCCAATGACACTCGTAGGTAATAAGCGCTTCACAAGTGGAATTCCAGTCAATGATCTAATTAATATCACGGCACTGCTATGTATCTTCTGGACCAGGACTTTGGAAATTGTCTTAAAAAAACAGACTTAAATTGTTCTTGGCTGGGATGTAGGGAAAACACGTTAGCACTTTTACATTATGCTGAGGTTCACTGAACTTTAAAAAGGTTTTTTATAAAAATAGTTCTGTAGAGAACCAATCATTGAAAGGCTGTTTTGGAAGCAGAAGAGGTTCTTCCCAAAGAACCCTTTTTGGCACCTTCATTTGGAACTATGCAGTATGTCTGCCAGTACAGCAGTGGCAGAAGCAGAAAGGAGCAGCTAGCTGCTGCATAACTGCAGTCATGCAGTCATGCCTGGCACTTAGCCCACCATCTATTTTTCATGTTTTCCATAATTAAAACCTGAAGGCTGGGCATACTCTCGCTGTGCTCAGTCAAGATCAAAGGTACTCCTATTAGAGAGTGGGGTTCATCAGTGGAGTCACTCTCTGCATTTCAGCTCACAGACACACGCTTAAACTAAAAACATCCTGCAATGATTCACCTATCAGGAAAGGATCAGCAAGCGTGATGGAGCTGAACTGACCAAGCAAATATCTTGAGCTGACATGATTTATCAATTGAACTTATTTAATTGGCTTAAAATACATTTATTAAATGACTTTTTGGGACTGTAAGTTTCTTTAAATATTACTTTCCAGTGAAAACATTTTTTTAAAGGTATGTGAAGTATACCTTTGTAATTCGTTGTAATTGTAAAATTGGCTATTGGTTATTTGAGTCATTAATAGACACCCATGCTAGTAATGAGGGTAGAGCGAGGCCCATCCTATCCACCCATACACAGCCAAGCCAATTGTAAACTCTTGGACTGCCAGCCATGGATGGCTGTGGCATCAAACTTGTGGCATCACCCTCAAGGTGATGGGCCAACGCTTAAACAGCTGCACCATTTTGGAGACTGCTATCACTATTATTAGCGATACAATGAGTATTCACAGTCCTACCAACAGTCATATGCAAAAGTTTGAACTGACATTTTTTGTTGATTTTCTGAGTAAAATTAAGTACATATCCTCTACAGACAACAAACTGAAATTTGTCATTTTCCTAAAAAAAAAGTTTCTATTTATTTGCTGACTTTAGTATATTGGACAAAAGAATTTTTGCATGGGCCACATTATAATTTTTCCCCAATATGTTTAACACAAAGACAGTCACTGTGTATTACAATGTGCAGAATTACGTCCTCTGTAGAGGCTGTGCACTTTGGCAATCAACAAAATATGTTGTTTAACCAGCGGCACCCAAACATTTGCTTATGGCTACATATATCTGACTGTATCTTCTCTCACTTAGTTGAGGTCAGTGATTAGTAAGATATAATACATACAAAATATTACCTAAAATCAAACATTAACTTGCTCAGCTATGATGCAGGGTAGTGTGCAATCAAATCAGAAATTGTATTCAGAACTAAAAGACGTTTACACTGACCCTCATATTGATACTCTCTCATTGGCTATAGAAGATATACTGAGCATCATGATAAAATGAGTAACACAATTAGTGGAGTGAAGATGTTTATTTATTCATCTGTCCCATTGACTCTGAAGTAACTCAAGCCTTTAGGCCTTTCCGTCTGAACGAGCTGCCTCTGAGACTAGCTCTTTCCTTCTCCTCACTCTAGCTGATAAGCAGAGCAAAAAAAGTGCTCAAATCATGTTGCTTATGTTGTTATTCCCACAGGCTTCGTTCACACAAAGAAGAGAAAGACAGCATCAGTGTGGTAAACCACTACTAGTAAAAGCAGTAGTCTTGTGTAAATAAAAGGCTATTTTATAATGTCTAAATCAAGAGAGAATGCCTAATCTCCGAGTCTTATGAGACCATGTCTACCATCAGATACAACACTCGTTTCATTCATACTGCTTGGGTTGTTTTATCTGAATGACGCTAAACTATTGCGAAGCAATATAAATGGTAGTTGCAGCAGCTGCCTCACTGCCCTGGGCGGTCGGGGTCAGAAAGAGTTCAATTGTCTCTACTCCAAAAAAATAGCAATACAGAAGAAAACAAGGAACTTAGCATGCTAACAGGAAGCAGTGCTGCTTTACAAGATAGAATGACAGACCCAATATACACTCACTAACTTCCTCTCATGTTTCCTCTTTTTTGGCTTTTACTAAAAAGAGGCCGGAAGGCCTCGGAATATAACATGCCCTTGGCAAGGACAGCTTAGCAAGAGAACATGAGCTAGCATATTAGCAGCCTATGCGTGCTGCATCAGATGTGTGTCGGGAATATACAAACTTCTGAGTTGTATATGTAATGTCGCCAAGGGTCAACGAGTGGCACCTCCCGATTCTGACTCTGCAAATTTCACCAGAATGGCACATTTCACATCAAATGTAATTAAATGTCGTTACACATCGTCATTCGCAGCATGTACACAGACATTAAACACAATGCCATGATCCAAATAGTCTGCTGATGCAGACATTTTCCAAAACCTGGTGACCAACAGTACACAAGGTTATGCACAGGGCACAGTTGCAGGCCACTCCCACCCCACCACTGCAATGCATAAGAGTAGTAGCCTTGCAGCGCAGTAATTATTAATGACAAAAGTCTATAAGCATTCCATTAGGTGCAAGCAGCTGTCATAAACATCTTAATTAATTTACAAAGCAAGCAACGGGGGAATTATGGCGACGTGGAAATCTGCTTCCCTCTGCCGCTCTATAGCACTGGAACAGATCGGGCTTTTAAATTTTTAAACACTGCCTTTCATGTTCTCCAGAGCACCAAAAAGCCTTTGAACAGTCAGCTTGTTAGGAGATGCACCTAGCAGCAGCACTACCTTTTGGCTTGTCCCACGGTTCTTTCAGCCGAGCTGGTGACGAGAGCCGTTTGGGTTTGGGGTTCTAAAAAGGCTCAGGCCCCACACACAACACCTCCTTATCCCAGTGTCGGCTCGCCTACATCACAGCATTTTTCCATTTCCTTTGTTAGTGTCTTGCCAGGCAGCATTTTTTGCTTCACTAAAGCTTAATCTGTCTCCCTCCATGCTTTGCTCTCCATATCCAAAGCTTAGGAAGACAAGAGAGCAACCGCTCTGTTCGGATTTGCACTTGTGCACCTTGTTTGTCTCAGGCCTGCACCTTGATTAACCCATGAAACAAAATTAGGTTACAAATTTTTATTATGGTTAATGAGGTTAAAATTAGGCTCAGATTCAGGGCTAGGTTTGGAAATCTGTCAGAACAAAAGCCTGCATTCATTTTACAGAAGTAGAAAAAATGTTCTTAACTGAATGTCAAGTTAATGAAAGTTAATGAAACAAGTGTTTTCACATACACACCGATCAGCCATAACTTTAAAACCAATGGCAAGTGAAGAAAATACTAAGATTTACCGTGGCACCTGTCAGTGGGGTATATTAGGCAGCAAGTGAAGTTTTTTCATGTGTTGGAAGCAGTATAAACGGACAAGTGCAAGATCTGAGTGACTATGACATGGGCCAAGTAGTGATGTCTAGATTATCGGGTCAGAGCTTTTCCAAAACAGCAGCTCTTTTGAGCTGTTCCCAGTATGTAACGGTTAGTACCTACCAAGAGTGTTCCAAGGAAGGACAACTAGTGAACCAGGCATGGTCAAGGCTCACTGATGCACATGGGGAGCGATGACTGTCCTGCCTGGCTTGATCTCACAGAAGAACTACTGCACCACTAATTGCAGAAAAAGTGTTAAAGCTGGCTATAATAGAAAAATGTCAGGACAAACAGTGGATCCAAGCTCGCAGTTCTGTGTAGCTGCAGAAGGTGGCCTGGTGTGATGAATCAGTTTCCTTTACATCATGTGGACAACAGAGTGCATGTGAGCTGCTTACCTGGGGAAGACATGACACCAGGATGCATTATGGGATGACAGCAAGCCGGCAGAGACAGTGCGATGCTCTGGGCAATGCTTGCTGGGAAACCTTGGGTATTAGCACTCATGTAACGAACACTTTGCGATGTACTACCTTCATACACATTGTTATAGATCAAGGGCACTCCTACATGGCTACAATATTCCCTAATGGCAGTGGCCTCCTTCAGCACCACAGTGTGCACTGCCATGCTAAAAAAACTTTGCTCAGGACAGGACTGGAAGCCATGACAAAGAGTTTAAGATGTTGACTTGGGCTCTACATTCCCTAGATCTCAATCTAACTCACATTCTGTAAGATGTGCTCGACAAACTAGTCCTGCTATCAACTTGGTGTCAGATACCACAGTGCTGTTTTGGAAGGATGGAGGCACCAACATAATATTACTCAGGTGGTTTAATTTGATGTTATAGCTCATCAGAGTCGAGTGGAGTTACAACGTTATAAAAGAAACAATATAATAATTAGCTATAACACATGTACTTCCACATGTCTTGACAAGATTTGTGTGTGTGTGTGTGTGTGAGAGAGAGAGAGAGAGAGAGAGAGAGAGAGAGAGAGAGAGAGAGAAAGAGAGTGTGTGTGGTCTATCAATTACCATTGATAAAGAAGAAACAGCTTGGACAGAATAAATGACAGAATAACAAAATTATGTGAGAACACAGAACACTTAATCCCTTCAAAACAACAGCTGCCACGGATGTGGTTGCGTAAGAGCTGCATCTCTTGAGAAAAGAGTGTGTGGCCGCCTGGGGGATGGTCCTGGGTAAGACTCCCATACTGCACACTGGCAAAATGGTGGTCTTTGAAGACATTATAAAGGTATGAGTAGTGTATCATGTTATTTGATTTGATTTGGAAGTTTGAAAAGTCAGTTACAACAAAAGTGTCGTGGTGTAGCATTCCAAATTAAGTGACATGTACTGATAATAAATAAAGGTTGTAAGAATCCAAAAAAAAAAAACTTAACTGAGGCATTTCGGCAAAACAAAAGTGTCTACTGCAATTTAATATTATGTTGTTTTTATCCTATTAGGTTGTCCATCCTAGCAATGAAAGAAAACACCAGTGGGAAGAGTATTCATGGGTCGGTTGTTCTCCTGGAAGGGTGAGGATTTAAACCGGCAATCTCCCAGCAGAGAGAAAAACCTTTAAGGCCACTTTATGCTTTCAGAGAAAGAAAGCTCATGAGAATTGCACAAAGTCAAAACCACCTTCGCAAGCTCACAACTTTGCATACTCTCTGTGGTTTCATTTGGCTGAGAGTTGAGAGCTCCCAAGTCGTCTACCCTTGAATGATGCCCTGCCTTTTTTGCAACAACCAGTCACAGATTCTGTGTGAAGTGCATGAATCAGTGAGCAAAGCTTTCGCACCGTACCTGCAGCTCTGTGTGAAATTATGTCATGTTGTTCGCCGCTTTCTG
>JBBPCX010000135.1:10146352-10158272 GCA_037974365.1 Hydrocynus forskahlii
AGAGTGTTTAATTATGCAAAGGATCTGTAGTGTTTTGCTAATTGGGTGTGTGGTTGTGCTAATTGTGTGTACTGTTTTGAAAACACGGGCCCTGTTTTGAAAATCGTGCTTAAGCAATCCAAAAAAACTGTATTATTTTGGACATTTGTAAGTTCTAAATGATTATTATCATTATTATTAATGTTTATTTAGGTTTACATCTTCCTACTAACTGGTTGAAACCAGTGAAGCAGCACTGTATGAGCAACATATTAAAGCCACTCTATACATGTCTCTGCCACAAAACTGGTATTATATCTCTGAAAATGTCTGTGTGTCAGTGACCTTTGTTAGAAGACACTGAAGATCTCACGTGAAAGGAGGCGATATTCCATTCTCAGGTTGCTTCTTCCGTAAAGGCCTCAAAAGCCAGATGTGACCACCGTGTGTCTTTGTTTCTGACTGATCTAAGGTGTGTGAGATGCAAAACGTTCCGTGAGTGACAGTAAGTTGAAGGCTAAAATTAGCACCACTTCAAACATATTTCCCGTCCACAAGAAAATGAATCTTTGTCAGAAGAACCACGTGACAAACATCAGAACGACTGTCAAAGGGTGAAAGCGCTCAGCGTGTGTTTCCATAAACTCAGCATCGCCTGAGGTAAAAGAGAGTGCTTTATAGCTGCAGTCTGCATTCAGTATATTGAGAGGCAACCGTCTGAACTCGTTCACCCCTGGGAGGCACACTACTGCAGTTTTGCATGCATGCATGAGCTGCCTGTGTCTAGTCAAACATGTGGTGCAGACTCCGGTTAAAAATGCATCATTATGGAAGGAGCAGGGTGGAGAAATGCCTAGATGTGAAGGCATCCCATCTCCCTCTTACGCTACTGCTTTCTGTGCTTACATAATTTACAGGGCTGACGGTAGGGGGAGAAAAGAGGGTCCAGCATAGGGGGTTAGCGGGATAACAGGGGGGACCCGGATGTGCAGTCAGGTCAAGTAATGTGGACACAGAGAACCCTGACTGGCCCTGCAGTTTTGGTCGCTCAACGGCAACGTACAACAATATGAAATTAAGATGTTCCCACCCACCAGTCCCCCAGGTTCAGACAGTGAGGTGGGACAGGACCAGTCTGGAGATGGTACAGATACTTCAACACCGGTTATATCTGATTTATTCATTAGCTGAGGTGCTTCACACTGGCAGACTTTACCTAGAATACAGAAACACCAGCTGGTTAAACCCACTCTCATAGCTACAAAACCTAAAGTGCCCATATCCCACCTTTTTATTTATTGAATAACTGATTTTTTTCCACTTATGACGTTTGTGTGGTTTTATGCACCAAAAACACAAACAGTGGACAAGACATCAGTCCATCATGGACAATTCTAATCTCCCACTCCACAGTGTTGTGGCTGAACTGAGAAGAACTTCCTCCTCACCGCCATCAGACTCTAAAACGCCGCCCTCTGTCACAGACCCACATAATAATCTGTGCAATAACCTGCTGCTACCCAGATGTGCAATTTCTTATGCTGTGCTAAATCAATATCACTATCTGCTACGCCTTTATCATTGTGCGATTGTTTAGTATGTGCAATAGTCTAAACATGTGCAATATCACTATTTATGTCACTAATTATGTGCAATAGTTCACGTGAATTAGTCTTGCCATGGGCAATATCACTACTTAGATCTACTTGTCTCACTTCTGTCACCACTTATGCAATAGTATTATAGTATACTATAAATAGTATTATATCTCTATTATGTGTAATAACAGACTTGCCATTGATTGCAACTCCCAACCACTATTTGTGTTAGCTTGCAAGCTTCCAGTAGTGGTTTTACTTCTGTTTTTATCTATAGTCTGTAAATCCACTTCTCTTACTGCCCGCAGCATTTTGTTTATAGCACAGTTTATTTAGTACTATGCAGTTTCTGAGTATTTTTGCAGTTTATTTTGTCTTTTTTTCTTTTTTACTATATTTTACTATATTGTTCTTGTCTCTGTGTGTCTATACAGTCGTGGCATAAGCATCAATAAAGTTTTCTGATCCTGATTCATTCATTTTTACATGGCTGTATCCCAACCTCCCTTAGAATTAAATAGGCTGTCTTTGTTGCTCTGCCTTTAACAAAAATGTACACTGATCAGCCGTGACATTTTTGCCCCGTCGGCCAAAACAGCTTCAACCCATCGAGATGTGAACTGCACAAGTAAGAGTGCTATAAGGTCCTATAAGGGGCCTCTAAGGACTGGACTAGTTTGTCCTGCTCATCCCACAGACGTTCCAATTTGAGATCAGGGGAATGTGGCCAAGTCAACACCTTGAACTTTTAGTCATATTCCTCAAACACGATCCTGAAAAATGTTTATCCGCCTGAAAGAGGACACCGGCACTGGCAAGGAAACATGAAGGCGTGTTCTTCGTCTTCAACAATGTTTCAACAGGTGGTATGTGTCTAAATAACGCTCACATAAATGCCAGGAATCATAATTGCCCAGCAGAACATTGCCCAGAGCATCACAGTGCCTCCGCTGCCTTGCCTTTAAAAAACAAAAAAAGGGAATTACCAGGCCACCTTTTCCTGCATGTTTATTATAGCTAGCATTATTTTTTTGTGCTACAGTAGTTCTTCTGTTGGACTGGTCCAGATTGGTCAATTTTCATGCATTGATGAGCCTTGGGTGCCCATGGCCCTGTCATTGATTCACTGGTTGTCCTTACTTGGGCCACTTTTGATAGGCCCGAACAACTTCTTACCATAAAAAGTCCCAGAAGGCCTACTGTTTTGGGGATGTTTCGACCCAGTCATCTAGCCATCACAATTTATCCTTTGTCAAAGTCACTCAGATCCTTATGTTTGCCCATTTTTCTTACTTCCAACACATTAACTTCAAAAACGGACTGTTCATTTATTGATTAATATATCCCACCTCTTGACAGGTGCCACTGTAATGAGATATGAATGTTACTCATTTCTCCAATCAGAGGTTTTAATGTTATAGCCGATCTGATATAATTAGCTACCGTGTGTTCTGGGCTGGGCTGAAACACTCATTTTAACACAAACAAGATGGACTAAACTGTTGTAGGCTGAACAGGTGGGTTTATGTATATACATAGATTTATGTGACATCTCAAAAACAATTCAGAACATTCATTCAAGAAGCCGTGCAGCTTTGTTTCCATACATAAACTGTACTGACTGAACTAATTATGCACTTTAAAACTTTAACAGTATTTACATACTACACATTTATTAAGGGGAAAAAGGTGGCAATGAAAAACCGCTAAGAGTGAAATTTTCAGCTGCACTGAACCGAAGTCATGTAAACAAAAAAAAGGGAGGGTGTGTACACACTCTTAACCTATATGAATATTTGTATATGGGTCATTACCTGTCTGTTTACCTTTGAAATAGCCTCCATTCTAAATGTCACAGTATCATACAGTCACCGGTTTCAGTGTAGCCGTCACCAACAACCGCAGGAGAGTGTCACAGTGACACATTTATTTTTAAAAGAAAAAAGAATAAGTAGGCCTATGAGTATTTACTTTGGAAAAGTTCATTTAAGGCACACTTCAGATTCATAGGACAGAACGTTGTGTTGGTCTAATCAACTGTTTCAACCTATTTTGCACAAAAAGAACATGTATTACAAACACCGAACATAACAGATTCATTGTCTTAGTAAATCAAAGGTGTAACTTAATTGAAAAGACACAGTACGAAGTTTTATCTACACACACACACACACCTCTCTGTTGACCTGACAGTGATTCATCATTTCGGAAGCATTAAAACACTACTGTCTGTGACCCTGGTGGCGGTAAAGCCTACAGGACACTGTGTGTTTGTGCTACTGTCTCACACACACACCTCATCTACAGGACGAGGGGAAATTAGTGTAAATTGTCCCAATTCTTAGCAGCTGGAATAAAATTATTCTCAGGCAGAAGATGTTGGTAGGTGCGAAAGGCTTGCTTTCTTGTCCTTAGCCAGAGGGGTGAGATTGCAGGTTATTCCCTTTTGAACTGCTGCTTTTGGAGCTTCTTTGTCTCAGACTTTGACTTCGGTTGCAACCGTGACGAACCTTACTTGTATTTCAACTGCTTATAGTGCTTGCTAGACATTCAGGCAATCATAATGCGGGAGCCTTGGGGTATTTTGTCATGTTTATAAATGCATATTTCTTGTTGATCTAACCTCGGCTTGTGCGTGGCCTAAAATAGAGCGTGTGCATCCACAGAGATGTCCACTGATTAGCTCACTTCAGTACATCACTGTATCATGGTCTCCGATTGTTTTTGTTATTGTACATGCCATATTGTTACATGATATTTTCAAGAAATTAATGACACGATTTTCATTTGTCTTTAATAAGGAGCCGCAAAGAAGGCCTAGCCTTCCAGCAGCAATAGTAGCCTCACCTTTAGAGCTCAATTTCTCAAACTCAATGACAGTAGAATGAGCTGATATTAGACAGTCATAGGGCAAAGTGAATAAGCAAGCTACTGTAACACCCTACGGCCCTTGCTACTCCGTACAAGACCTCTCTGAAATCCAACTGGAGGCCGTTTCAATTTCTCGATTTGTTCTGGGGCGGAGTACTGTGGGCTGCACGATGACTCTGCAAAAGACTTTTGAAAGGACTGATACAAGAAGTGAAGTCACATGACACCAAGTCCAACTGGTCTAAATCCACTGTGGTGACAAAAAATGTTCATCCTTGAAAAGGAAGACAAGCTGTTTCATCTTTGATATGGGTTTTTAAGGTTAGACTGATCTCGTCATTAGGAATATGTATTAAACCAATAGCTGTATATATAAATAAAGCAGCAAGGCCAGCAAGCATAACAAGGCTAAACTTGAAAGTGTCCAACATCAGAGACAGTGACATTATGCAGTTCATCTTGTGCACTGAACAGCATCTGTGATAGGTGTGTTTTTACTCTAGTTATTAGCGGCATAAATTAGCTCATATAATTGAATGCTCATATAGCAGCCTACCTCCCAGAAGAATACAGTCGCACTACTCATAATAATATGTCTATTCCCAGTTGGATTCCTTTGAGCAAATTTGCCACCTATCTAATTCTGGAAACTGTAAGTCACATTTTGAGCATGATACGAAAACTCAGTATGGCAACGGGAATGCACCAGTCACTCCGCAAATCTAAGTGAGAGTTGGCTGGAACGCCCCATTATCCCATGCCACAATAAATCTACAGATCCTAGACGGCATTTGTCACAACCTTGCAAGCAAACTACTGTATTAACACTGAATGTAAAGATAAGGTTTGAACGGAATCGCAAAGAGAAACCAAAATGCCCTTCAAAGGATTTTGCCGGCGCTCTGGCACAAAACTAACTGTAAACTTCTCCCTTTTTTCACCAAGTCCGACACCTCACAGTTGGGGTGTCAGAGCGTGGAAATGCCGCATTGAAGGAATTGAAACATTTTCCCTTTTAAGTGAGAAGAAACACAACGAGAGAAAAAGTGAGATAGACTGCAATTCTCCGGAGTGCTTCCCCCTCATGATTACCACTGTCTGTTGTTTGCCAGCAAGGCTAATACACAGGAAAACTATGGCCCACAACACTTTATTCACCTGCGCACAAAGACACCAGACCATCATTTCACATTTCAGCCTCCGCTTTAGGCCCGGGAAACGCATGTGAGGACTTTTTTCTTTCTTTCTTTCTTTTTTAACCATAGTGTTGGAAGAACAGAAGCCTTTTCGTTTCCATTCATGTGTTTTTTAGGATGCGCAGCACTTCAATTCGAAGTATTTTGGTGGTTTGTTTCACGACTTCAAAAGATACTCACGCATGTGCCACAGAGAGTGTTCGGACGTTTCTGGAAACATTTTGGAAACAGGCGGTTGGGAGAGAAGAAGAACGTTCGGGAGGTCATTAGCAGACAGTTCCTCTAATCACTCCAGAAAGCACCTCACACACAGGCTGGTTTATCGCCTCTTCAGCAGCTCTGCAGTGCGAGAGCTTAAGTCTCTTGGACGGTTCATTTGGTATAATGCAATAAGGAGGTACAACAAGGGAGGAAATGGGGGGGAAAAAAACAAAAGAATCATGTCTGATTAATTTATCTCCTCTAAATGCTGCCTCTGACTCAAAGCACATTATCCGGTTGAGACGCAAAAAATGTCAGCAGAAGCACAAGTGATTATTTTCACCGGAAAAAATAAATAAATAAATCAATAAATCAATACAAAAAAAAACTGAACAGGGGAGCATAATTATTGCACGGATTTAAAATGAATAAATACGGGAGGGAAATTTTCAAAAGAATATTTTGAAAGGTGGAAAATAAAAGGTGGGGATGAAATTATCAGGAGGCCTCATTTTTCCCCACCCTTCTACTCTCTTCTCTTTCTTCAGTCTTTGGAAAAGAGAAATTTATTTCTGCCTTCATCTCTAAATTGGATGCAATTTATTGCCTTTCCAAAGCTCGTTTTTCACAGACCATGGCAGCCAATGCGTATCTGCCTGCTGCTCAGTGTGGCCTCCGGTGCTAATATAAGGAAAGTGGCTGGGGGAGATGCAGTGTGGGGACAGTGGCCAAAATCAATCCATGATCAGTGAGAAAGTGGGGGGGGGGGACAAGGAGAGAGGGAGAGAGGGAGAGAGAGAGAGAGAGAGAGAGAGAGAGAAAAAGATAGAGAGGGAGAGAGAGAGAGAAAGATAGCGATGGAGAGAAAGTGAGTGAGAGAGAGAGAGAGAGAGAGAGAAAGAGAGGGAGAGAAAGTGAGAGAGAGGGAGAGAGAGAGGAGAAAGGAGAAGAAGAGAGGAGAAGAGAGGAGGAGTAGTAAGATAACTGCTGGGGGGAAAGACAGTGTCCAACGGAGATATGGACAGATCAGCACAGAAGAGATAACTGCAAGTGACGGGGACAATATAAACAGCAACAACGCCACAAAGCAGAGACCTGCTGCGTAAACGTGCGTGTGTGAGAGTAGCTGAGAGTCCACGCGGGATGTTAAATATACATGGAGACTGGAGATGAGAGAAGAAGTCAGGGGTCAGTGAATCCATCATGTGCACGTTATGTTCGCACAGTGTCCCATGTCAGCCTCACGCATCAGAGGCCACAGGAAACTTAATGCCCAAATGGCTCCAGTTTACACATTCAACAGACACAAATGCTATGAGTCCTCAGTAACTGCGTACAATGAAAACTGCAACACTCTACAACTTACAAGAATACTCCAGTATGGCTTCAAGCTATTAACTGAAGCATACAGATGATCACCACAAACTATTATTATAACCAGAGTCTGTAGAAAAAAAACAGAACAGAGACAGAAAAGAAAACCCCCTGACCCACTGACTTCAAACACACAAACAACAGGAACCACTGGCCAGTTATAATTACATTCCAGTACTGTTTGCTTTCCACCTGACTGCAAGGTGGATATACTAAATGGCATATTTTTAATTTTATTAACTATGTGTTTTCATTGTAAAGCTACAATAAAAAAAAGTATATTCCTTGAATGTTCTACAAACGTGTGTGATTTAGTCAGATCTGCCTTTAACAGTAATAAACCCAGTCTGAAACTGAACAGTGCGCTATGAAAATCGGTGACGTATAAAATTCTGGTTTCTACAGCTATGTAGTGCCGTTTGTGTGCATGTAGTGGAACTAAAAGTTGGCTATTTGTCAGACATGTTTGCTATGTTTGATTGCCAGAGTCATTGTAATTTCTGTGTAGTGCACTGTGTGGGGAGTAGGGAGACATCGGAGACTCAGCCCTAGTGTGGAGAAAGAGACGTGCACTTTATTACATGACAAAAAGTTAAAAGGTTCATGTAATGACTGCAGTATACATGTAATGTTTTTGTCCTCCTTCAAGGTTGCTTGCCGACGATAACACTCTTAATAACCTACATTTCTTGGTAAGAGAATTGTTTAAATTACTTGTTTATTACGTGTGTATATTATATACGGGCCCATTTTATAGAAGTTTAAAGCTACCTGATATCGTGTGTTACAGTGATTTAATTATGTGAAGCCTGGCTTAAAGATTGAGTCGACACAAAATGTTTGTTGGGAGGTTAGAGGAGTGGGGCACGGCACAAGTTTTGATATCGATTTGATTGAGTAAACCTGTTGCATGCTGGCACTCTCCCTCACAATGTAATAGGATGTATTTTATTCATGATTGTGTTCATTTAACTGAAGACTTGCAAAGAGTGGTGGGGATGAAATGGACCGTGCAAAAAAAATGATGTCCCAGCGTCAGTGTCTGTGCAACAAGCTGTACCTCTCCCTCTCTTGCCTACATACACACACGACCATTCACTCACAAACATACACAACCACACATGTGAGTGCTCTTTCACTCTCACACTCTTCTCACCCAGTTATCTCAAGGTGCATTCTGTCCCACGACCTTGCTGTTGTGTGCCTTACAGAGGCAATGAATAACTATCGCATTTCTTTAGCTGACAGCTGCCATGGCCAGGCCCAGGTGATATACGAGACATGACAAGTGATTCTAATTAAAGGGAGAGGCAGTGGATGTAAAGTGGCAGGAAGGGAACAAACCCTGTCTGGTCTGAGCGGCAGTGTGCCCGCGTGTGCTTCTGGATGCAGGGAGCCATTCCTGTCAGGCCGGGCCTCAGCTGCTGCGCCTCAGTGCATGGGCCCCAGCGTCCCCCAGGGCACTGACAGCTTTCTGCCCGAGGGGAAAGCGCCGCGCGCCGCATACCCACCCCCCTCACCCCCTCGAAAACGATAAACAGCCGGAGAAGAGCGGGAGACGTGCACGGAGAGCGGCGTGTGGATGCGAGGCGAGAGCCCGGACCTTGCAAATTTGTCGAACCGCTGTGTTTTCTCACCAGACGCTAAAAGCTGCACAGGCTGGCTTTCCCTCTCCCTCTCTCTAGACCTGTCAAACACACATCTGTTTTTGCTCTGAGTCACAAGCGCGAGACACTCCGCGTGAAAGCCAAGCTTTACCTGCAAGCGCACGCAGGAATCGCTTGCCTTTTCCATGACGCTGTCATTTTTTTTCCAACGCTCATTGGAGACAGAACACGGAAAGTGTTTTGTGGTGCGTTTGTTGTTTCTCAGCAAGAAAAAGACAGAGACGTACACACGCAAAGTAAGAGCTTTTGAAAGGGCTTCTTTAGGGGCACCCCAATGGCACTCAAGAAAAAAAAAAAAAAAAAAAAAAAGACAAGCAATTCCTCGTAGTGACACAAAGCAGCACTTCCAGAGAACATTCTCGAAAGCCAATAACCCAGCGTTGGGGAATAACTGAGTGAACCCAAAAGATGGCGTCTGGAATGACTTTCTTCTCTCCCCAGAGTTTCGACTGACCAGCTGACAGCCCATCAGCATCGCGCCTGTCTCAGTCACCAGATTGCAGACTGCCAGTTGGCTCGAGCCGGCAGCAGAAAGAGTCTCTGGAGCTTGCCAGGAAATCTGTATTTGATAATACAACTTCACGCATCACTGCTTCCCTCTTCGCTCTCCCGCTAAGTATGAGCTAACTCGATACATCAGTGTTTTTTTTTTTTTGGCCTGTCGTATTTCTCTCCGCTCCACCATGGCAGCTCGAGCCAATACCTGGCAATGAAAGCTCACTAACTTAATTCAAACAGAGACTAATGAAGGGTGTAAAGCTTCTCTTTGCAGGGCTGGTTTGCTGTTACAGGCTGACGGCACTGCTGAAGCCTCAGCATACACTACTCTCCGACTACTGTGCTGGTAAGCAAGTAGCAAGAGTGTAACGCTGCAGAGGTTGATAGAGTGTTTAAGCAAATGCACTGCCATAGTGGAACTCCATATGAGGCTGACTGACCTGGTGCAAGCCGCCTCTACAGCATGTGTCCTGACCACAGAGACGTGTGACACGGAAAAAGGACAGGGCTTATCAGTATTATTCACTCTCTCTTTCTCTCTCTCTCCCTCTCCATCCCCCTCTCTGTCATCTGTTTGTCTCTCTCACCTCTCTTTCTCTCTCTCTCTCTCTCTCTCTCTCTCCACCTCGCCCTCTCTGTCATCTGTGTCTCTCTCACCTCTCTCTCTCTCTCTCTCTCTCTCTCTGTCTCTCTCGCTCTCCCCTCCTCTCCCTCTCTGTCATCTGTGTCTCTCTCACCTCTCTCTCTCTCTCCCTCTCTCTGTCTCTCTCACCTCTCCCTCTCTCTCATTTCCCCTCTCTCTCTCCAACCTTTTTCGTCTCCTCTCTCTCACAATTCCCTTTACTGTCCCTCCCACTCTTTTTCCCTTTCCAGCTCTCTTTCTGTTTCTCCTGTCTGCTTCTCTTTCTGTTTTCCCTCCTCTCTTTCTGTCTCTCTCTTGCTCGGTCTCTCTTCCTGTCTGTCTGACTCTACCCCTTCTCTCATGTTTCTCATTTCTCTTTCTGTCTCCCAGACCATCTTTTCCCAGAAAATAGGAAAGAAAGAATTCAATAAAGAACAACGTATTCTCAAAACAATTTCTAAAGGGCTTTAGGCCTGGGAACTCCAAAACGTAATTATAATTAATGAAATCACCACAAGATAACGCTAACATATAATACAGCTCTAAGGGGCACTGATGTTCCCTCCAAAAGTGCAATCAGGCCATCAGCTCCTGGTTCAACACTGGTTTCTTTCATACGAGCTTCACACTGACCAGTGAGTGATTCAAGAGTGGAGAGGAGCTTTAACACGGGTGACTGATACACTCTGTGCCCTTTAGGTGAGGACAGACCCAGGAGGCTTCACTCTTGAATCTCTAAAGGTGCAACTAGTGAGCCTCAATAAAACACCCAACCTGAACCACACTAAACATGTACTTCAGTTTTTAAAGACTGATAGCAAGATTTTACCTAAACACCGTGTTTAAAAAAGGGCTGGAATTTCCATATGATTTTGGTGCAAATGCATTTGAATTAAAGCTGACATTTACTTCAAACCTACAAGAGTGACTGTGTCACAATTACTTCATCTCCATTCAGAACACATGTATACAGGGCTATAGGATTGTAAAAATTGTGACGAGAGATTTTATGTTATCATTTTCTCTTAAATAGTAATATGTTGTCTCATCATTGGTTTGAATACATTTCTGCATTTTTTTCTTGTAGTTTTTAGTGGAACTCACCTAATCATTTTTAAGAGTACAGTTCAGACAAGGCTGGTTTAGCCAGGGTTGTTTAAAAAGTAAAGAGTAATAATGTTAGTGTTAAGACTCCTCTACCCAGGGTGTTCTTTAAGGCCTGTGTCATCGTCCCTGGTCACCTCTCCGGTAGTTCAACCCTCCCCTCCTGTGTCCACTCCACAATCCCTCTATTTTGGGTGCCTCACAAAGCCGCTGATGTGATTATAGGGGATGATGATTACGGTTATGTAACGGCATCAAATTCATTTGCTACCCGAAATGCAGCACTAACAGGAAACACTCTCTCTCTCTTTCTCCCCCAATCTCTACCTCTCTTTCCTGTCATCACTCTATCCCACTCTTTCACTTTCTCACTCCCCTCTACATCCTCCTCCCTTTGCACTTAGACCCCCCCTCACCCCATATAGTCTATTAAAGTCACATCAGGGGATTAAGGCGAAGTAGGTCAGTGGAGCAGTGCTGGGGTTAAAAAAAAATGAAAGAAACAGACCATGGCTCCATGTTATAACCACCTGTGTAAAGTGGAGAGGGGTGGCACCAGGAGTGGGGTAGAGCCCTGGAAATAGAGCCATTGCAGGAGGAGTAAAGCCAGGACTTCAGCTCCTCACGCAGGAAGCCCCCTGGAGGCTGAGTTAGCAGTACTACATGCACTTTAATCCCACTACCTTGTCAGACTATAGTAGTGAGCTGAGAGCAGTCCTGAGCTCAGAAACTGACAAAATACTATACATAAATATATATATGTATATATATATATATATATATATATATATATATATATATGTGTGTGTG
>JBBPCX010000135.1:10181223-10199704 GCA_037974365.1 Hydrocynus forskahlii
TTTTAAGTAAACCAAGCTTCTCAAAATTGAAAGCTTCTATATCATTTTTCCTAGAAGCAGTTAAGATGGTGGTCTTTAAGAGATGCCAATGACATTTCAGTGATTCCTCCCCAACTGTACCTTTATTGCTACTCGCACAATGAGTGGCCCGAGCCCTGCCAGAGCAACAAGCAGTGTGTGGATCAGGTGCATGTGAGTGTGTATGTGTGTCTGTGTGTGGGTGTGTGTTTAAGAAGGTGTGCCTCTAATATTTCAGGGGCCATGTCGCTCCGCCTGTCATGATCTCGCATGAGGAAGATCTGTCATGGAGAACGAGGTGTCAGAGGAAAGAGATAAGCATTGCTGAATGGCAAAGCAAATCATCAACACAAAAACACTCACAATTCTCCCTGCCAAGCCTTGTGACAAAGAGCATGCACATTTACGCCTAAGGCTTTTTGGGCATGCTATTTTTCATGACGTTGTCGGTTTGAATGCGCTGTATTCTCAGTTGTAGAGTTTACAGCACAAGCACATGCTCTTTGCATGTTGCCAGCCTGTGTTAACATTTCTCATTTCCTCCAGTAAAGTGTTAGCCCTGCTGCATAGGATTGTTCTATATTTGGAATGTAAACTGATTATTCATGAGGGACTCATGATAAATGGGTGAGATCACATTTGATAGCAATCCATCAAATGCTGATAGACGTGGCACTCCAACCTCTCAGCCACACAGCCAACACACTAGAGTGGGATACATTTTCTTCTCCCTCTTTTCCCCTCTGCAATCAGCCACAGACTTGTGTGATCGTGACAATGCAGCAATCAAGCGTTCTGTGTGCCGGATGAGTGTGGGCTCCATCAGTGCCGGGGTTCAGCTCACAGCTCTCTGTTTGCTGAAATAAATCCTCTCTCTCTCTCTCTCCTGAGCCGCCAAACACCAGACACTGAACTCGCCAGCTGTCTGCCTCGCCTTCTCTCTCTCCTCTCCTCTGGTCTCCTTTTCCTTCCTCTCCACTTCTTTTCTTTTCTCATCCTGTTTCTCCGCACAGCTTCTTTTCCCTTCTCTCTCCCTCTTCTCCCCATCATCCTCTCTGCTCTGAACTACCGTCCAAATGCTCCACGCACAGCATCTTGTTTTCACAACAACAGTGCAAATGCGTCGGCCGTCTGGCACAGCTGTTCCCACTGGTCCCCACGGCCTCGTAAAAAAAGGCAATAAATCAATCCGGGCACTCAATACAAGTGGGAAATTGACCAATTAAAGTGGCCCAAGATGCTTATGTTCAGGCAGACGATTTTATAAATTGGCCATCTATTTAGACTGGGGACCGGCACTTTGGGCAAGAAAATGCACTGGCTGGATTCAGTCCATTAGCTTTTCCTGCTCCCCCATTCTCTCTCTCCTTTTCCCTCTCTCTCTCTCTCTCTATCTCTCTCCCTCTCTCTCTCTCTCCCTCTCTTTCTCTTGCTCTCTCTATCTATCTCTCTCCCTCTCTCTCCCTCTCTTTCTTTCTCTCTCTCTCTCTCGCTCTCTCTATCTATCTCTCTCCCTCTCTCTCCCTCTCCCTCTCTTTCTTTCTCTCTCTCTCTCTCCCTCTCTCTAGTTGACAGTGTCATAGGCAGTCGTGTCATTCCTAATGTACACATCAAATCAAGTCTCAGGATCAGTCACAGAAGGCTGGTAAAGGACAGTTTCCCTCTCCTCTCAACACACAGCTCAATACACAACATTAACTCGCATTAAGAGACAAGTGAATGGTGGGGGGTGGGGATTAGTTTTTAGTTTTCAGCTCAATTTACAGAATGTTATATATGCTTCAAATGTAATTTATTTTTTTCATTAGTAAGAATGATCATATTTCTCTTGTGTAATTAAGCTAATGTTAACACTGTGTCAAATATGACAGTCAAGCTTTTAGCATTGTGCAGCATTTTAAATTCATTAGGTTGAACAGAATTGATCAGCCAGTCTTCTGTCACCCCACAACATTTGCTGAAGAATGCATTTGCGTGCAGAATATGTATATCTCAGTTCCTACTCAAACAGAATTTCCTGGAAATGGCTGAGTATATGTCTGTTTTTCTTCTTTTCAATTATGCTTTTCAAGTGAAATCCTGAAATTCTTCTATTCGGTTTTGGTACTACAATCATAAGCCAACACTAAATCCTGTGTTTGCTCCTGGTACAGACTGTGTGCTGATACACCGGGCTCATATTTCACCATTAAACAGCTGTGAATTTTTCTTTGGCCGATTCCAGAAAAGAGGGTATATTTCAGCGCGGCATTCCTGCTGCTACATTTGTAGCCTCAAAGTCAACCAGAGAACAAATACGAAGACAAAAAAACGAGTGCTACAGGTGTACCAGCATCTGTTTGCAATCAGTCTACAGACCAGCTTTTTCATGTTCCATCCAAAGAAATCATTTATTGGAGTCTGGGTGTGTATATATGGGTGTGTGTGTGTGTGTGTGTGTGTGTGTGTGTGTGTGTGTGTGTGTGTGTGCGCATGTGTGTGTGTCTATGTATGCAGCAAGGCAAACCATTATTCTCAGACCCTCTCAGTATGATTATCAATCTCTGGGTAACAATCATATGATGGAGCAGCGGCACCTGCAAGGCTGTTCCTCCATATGCTGTTAGAACACGAGCAGATAATTAGCTCATTTCGTACAGTGTAAAAGACTCCATAGAGATAAGAGAATATCATTCTGTATTAAAGGTTTTGTTTTGTTCACTTTCAATGTACAGCTAACATTAGAGAGTACTGTATTCAATAGCTATGCTCAAGGTCTTAGGCACGACTGTTCTATCTTTTGCGCTTAAAAAAAAATAGGAGGAAAGAACAACAACTAGACGTTATATGTTCAAAGCCCTACCCACACATGACCAAACCCCACACAAGTAGAGGTGCCACAAAATTGAATGGAGGAAAAAAGTCCTTCAATACTTTGACCAGCGCTGATAAGCAGGACCCCAGTCTGTATCTCTCAAATAAGTGGAAGAGCAACACAGTCTGGAGACGCCGTCCGTTTCTCTCCGAATCTCTCTCTCTCTCTCCCTCTCTGACAGCTGTCTTATCAGTAGTCCTCACATGCATTCAAATCGTGTTGGTAGAAGCTGTCTTTTTACGCTGATCTTAGGTCAGTTTCATGCCTCCTTCTGACTGTTAAGAATAAAGTTTGAGCAGTCGAGGCTGTTCCCAAATCGTCAACATAAAAAGGCCCTCCTTTAACAAACTGCACTGCAGATAAGTGGTGACATTCTGCTGGGCCACTCTTTATATGCCACAGTCAAACACACTACCACATCATGCTGTCAGATATAATACTCTATAGGACTACGTTACATAGGAGAAAACCAAATACAGTTACGTTCCAAGAGCACCCACGTATAGTGAAAAACCGCATTGTTGTGATGTGGTTAAAAAAGGCCTAAAATTTTTATAGTGTAAACCCTAAATATGCCCCCAAATATGCTACCAAAACACTTTAATTCCATTTTAAACTCATTAGCCTTACAGAAAATGTAAAGGTAAACCCATATTATGATTGCCTTGGTAACCGCCGCGTGGCGCACGCGGCCCAGACATCACAGTCAGCTGTACTCAGAGGCGGGAGGTTCGAAAATCCGCGATGGACTGCAACCGTGACTGCTGATCTGCGTGAATGTGGGGGATTACTGTATAAGCAATGTGTTCTCTGTAGAAAAACATTAGTAGGGACTGTGATTATCCCTATACATATATAATTTACTAGGGATGCACCGAATATTCGGCCACCAAAATTTTTTTTTACACGACCAAAACAGTGATGACGCAATCAACAAGCGCAGCTTGCACGCGGACTGGGTTAGAGTCAGCATGTCTGCCGTGTGGGCACATTTCGATATATCTAGGAAAGACACGCAGAAAGCCATTTCTAAAGTGTGGAATGCCGAAATTTCTAGAGGGGCTGCATCCACAAAGACTTTCTCAATGTCGGGATTAATTTATCATATAAAATCTAAACATCCCGATCGAGCACAGAAGAGGCAAGACCCTTCGATTACACTCACATCCAATGATTACAGTTAACATATGGGCTATGTCCGTCTTTGTTTTGATACACTATTTTGTTATAGGCCTACAGAGAATGTTGTTATATCCTTCAACAGTTTTTAAAGCACTTGTTCTGAATGCACTTTATTCATGCACTTCGTTCAGAATATTAAAATGCACTTGAATTCACTAGATTTATGAGAGAAGATATTTAATTCTATAATATTTCAGCTATCTTGCTCTTAGGCTAATCATGAGTGGGGCCAAGTAAAATATAGAATTTCAAATTTTATTTTATATTGTGCATTATATTGAATGCTAAATAAAGTGTTTCCTCATTTTCGGTTTTCGGTTTCGGTGCATCCCTGTAATTTACAGTTCTGTAAATTCTGTTATTCTGTATTTTTTCATTATTAATAATGTATTATATATTACTACATTCTTTACCATAAAAACAAAGTATCTTCTAATGTCTATAATATCTGTCTGTCCACTTAGCTACCTATCTATCTATCCATCTATCTACACATTTATTTATCTATCCACCAATTATTTTATCGATCCATGCATGCATGCATCCATCCATCCATCCATTCCATCAGGAAATTACAAACGAAACTGGATTCCAGGCAAGCGACCTTGTGTTTCTGTTGTGACTTATTGAATACTGTACCATTTTGGTGCATTTCTTGCACTTAATTGCTACACTATTACAAATATTGAAATAATACAATAAAGTTCAAGCACTTCCATTTTTGATGCCATCAATTACCTCATTATTTCTCAATCTGGGTGCGTTAAATATTAACAGGCCTCTGTAATGAGGCTGAGTGGTCGGAATCCTTCACTGTCCCTCGCGGCATGAGTGCAGTGGACGGCTGACTCGGATGAATAAAAGCAGCACATTAGAGCTCCCTGCAAAGCCTACTCGGCCTCTCCTCTGCCTACTTTGTCTTTTGGTTTGTGTGGGCAGAACGCTTCTGCCTGCAGGTGCTACTCTTAATAAGTGCATTCTTCCAGTGCGCAGGCCGCTCATGTGCAATGTTGTCTGGGCAAGTTAACATGCCTGGACATGTTTTTGTGTCTGCGAAAGAGAGTGTGTGTATGTGTGTGTGTGTGTGTGTGTGTGTGTGTGTGTGTGTCTGTGTGTGTCTGTGTATGTGTGTGTGTTTGAGAGCAACTAAGTGTACAGAAGGTAGATCTTTCCTTTTGGCCAAGGAAATAAACAGACAATATTACCCTTATTGCCAGAAGTAACCTATCCTGGCTCTTCACAGGCTGGAGTAGAAGCTTTTAAAGCTTTTAAAGAGTCATGCTCTGAGCCAGGCTCAGGTATTGTCTATATCATATCAATATTGGACTACAACAGCATAAATAATTGATCTTAGGTAATCATTTAAACTCTCTTTTTAAAGGATATCCAATCCTGCTGATTATTTAATAAGCCCAGAAAAGAGCAGTTAAAAGGAGGGGGAAATGGGAAAATAAAACAGCCTCACTATTTACAGAAATATCTGGGCAAGTAGTGAAACAGGAAAAAAGAAAAGGAAATCAGACAGCCAATTAGAATGGGCGTGAAGAGAGCAGAATGAAAGCACTCTCTGCAGTATCAGCTGTGTCTGGGGTGCAGACGCAGCAGCCTCAGTCTAACAGAAAGGCTTTCATGTGGAGGACCTCGTAACACGCCTCCTTCTCAATCTAATTAGCCTCCTCTCAATCCGTAGAAAGACCAGCAGAACGGTCGCCAGCTCCACTGCTCTCCATAAACCACCCGTATCATTGTCTCACTTATTGACGTCTCGCCCCCGAATACAAACGGGTCACTACTTCACCGCTGTTTATAAAGTCAGTTAATAGGCTGTGAAATGACCAGCGGTTTAACACTGTCCAAGGGAAGGGAATATCTACACATTAGAATGATGAAGTGACCTTTCTTATCATGCCGGGACGTGAAAACAGGGAATTGGAATGCTACAGCGCGTATTTCTGCTAAAATACCAAGAGAGGTTTTTAAAAGAGCATCGCTAACCTTTCACCAGACAGCTCCTACATGTATATGAAGAGTAGAATGACGAGTCCATACACCAACAATATTAATCTCTTTCTCATATGCAGTCCCACACGCACACACACACACACACACACACACACACACACACACAAGACTAAGTCAGCGAGTCTTGGCAACGACTGAACGCAGTAACATCTTCATCCCCCTCTGTTCCCATGGCAACGGGTGAGATCGTATTCCCTTTAGAACTTTAGTAAAGCGAATTTTTTTTTGCCATTCCGTTAAAAATATATATATATTAATAATAAGAGTTCCAGTGACAAAAGCATGGTATGTGATCAATGATGCAGCAAGTGTACAATTGGGCTTCATGCTCTGGCCGTACCTGTGTCCAATGGCTGCCTAGAGCTTTACAAAGAGTGTCAAATGACTGCCAGCCCAGTCGCAGCGACTGAAAGCCCTTACTCCAGCAGATTCTCTTTATCTGGTAGTGAGGGCCTCATATACTTCTGTGAACTCACATCATAACTAGACACTGCATGTACAATGTCAGGTAGAGTCCAGCTGTGGCTGTTTACTATCAGACTTCATCTTTGAGAGTCAGCTTCTCAGAGCCCGCTGAAGAAGGATGAAGGTTGCTCTGTTTATGCTTGAGGGCACACAGGCCTTCAGGCAGACTCTTCTTCACCGCTTCCTCCATGCGCAACACTAGGCTAGCAGGCTAGCAGGGCGACAAAGCTTCGGACTCTGAATGGGTGCTCATCTTGTGCCAGCTTCTTGGACTAGAGGGAAAGCTCAACCAGCGCAACAGGACCGTGTCTCCAAACGCTAGCAATTACACTAACATTCTGACTCCCTCAAAGCTGGACCTCTGCCAGTAGGCTCAAACCCCATTGTGTGTCTACGGTTTCCCTCCACCGGCACATTCATCACGGGTGGACAGAGCACGGCGGAGGAAATAAAAGGGACAAGCGAGCGGCTGTATTAAGTACAACGGCATCCCATCCATAACCATCAGCATTAATAGCCAGGCCAGCCATTTAATTTTTCATCTACAATGAGGCCAATTAGAAAGAGTTGAAACCAGCCTTTGGAAGAATGCCCATTTTTTACGACCCAGTGTCAGAAGACATGCTTGGATTATTTATTTCCCCCTACTGCCCCCTCACCTGACAGAATTAATAGCCCCAGACAACATAATTATCCAGGCTAATCTGGATTATTATGTTCTGGTCCTAAAGAGGAGGCAACAGTTTGGCGAGCATATGTGGCAAGTCGAGGACCGTCCTTTGACTTTGAGGCATGTGTTAAATGGAGGGACAGACACAGCAGCAGAGGAACAACCTAGACAAGCGTCATTTCCTCGCTTACGAGTCTGGCTCAGGCAGACGGGTGCAGAGGACAAGTTAATATTGCAAGCATCTCTTTTACCGCTTGACTGCACACACCCTAAAATGTGACCTCAGACTCTTAAAGAATAATGTCTTCTTGTTTGATTTTACTAAAGATAGGCCAAAAAAAAGAAAGAAATGGATCCTTTTTGGTTTACAGGTTGTGTTGTTGGACTTAGTAGCCTTCGGCAAGTCACTGATCCTGCAATTCCGCATCCTGTAGTGTTTAGATAAACACTGATTTAACATCTCCAACTCAAAACAACAGCGTAAAAACAAATAAATAAATCACTTTGAAAACTAAATGACTTGAAAAAATAAATAAATGACTTTGTGCATGGCTGTTAGGACGGTACAGTAAATTGACTCGGGAGGAAGCAGTTTTCATATTTTGCATTTTGTATTTACAGCCAGTCTTTGTTCTGATATAACCACAGAGTACAAATGTGCAGGTGCATCACAAAAGCCAGTCTCTGAGCACGCTACACCTGCGCTGTGAACACTTTTCAAGCACTCTCTCAGCACCTGTTGAGCCCTGACCTGCCTATCTCTTACGGCCTCTCCATGCTTTTGGCCATTTTCAACCCAGTCTCCAGATCACTGCATGGGAAAAGGACTCTACATGCGTGTGTGCTTGCATGATTTTAAGACATGTGAGATTTGTGTCCCGGTGCTGTTTTAGTGAGTGTTGCATGCGCGCCTGATAATATTACACTGACACCTGCTGGGAAAGGAAGGATTCTGGGTTAAGTTTTTTAATGAAAAGAGGATAAGGAAGAGCAGTGTGGAAGGAATGCATAGAGCACAACTATGTGAAATGGAACTGCAACACTTCCATACCTGAGATCTCATGGGTGTAAGTAATGAACAATATAATATGAATATTAACATAATAAAAATGCTTTCCACATCACCTTTCCACATTTATGAATCATAAAAACTTGCAATGTAATTTGGTTGTTTACTTGCTATTGTTATTACTGAACCAAACGACTAATGCAGGCTAATGGCCAAAGTATATATAAACGTGTCATTACTTTTAGGCCTAAATTCCAGTGTGACAGCCTGCACTACTGGTGGTTACTGAACTGGACACAAGGGCAGCTGCCTCGGACAAGACACTCACACGCACAGAGCCACAGGCAGCAGAGAAGGACAGGTTTGAGGAACCAGCAGACAGGTGCCAAAAGCAAAACTATGGTGTATGGCTGAACACGACATGGAGCTCCTATATGAATCTCTGGCCTCGTGTTATTGCCAAGCAGCCACTGTCAGAAGTGAAGACACATGTTCTATCCTGCTACCCACCCCAACACACACACATGTCCACGTCCACCTCCCCGGTGCAGATTAGACAGTCCTGGGGAGAAGAGATAGCACTTGGGGGGGAGGTTTCATTTGGCTCCTGGGGCCCCGTGAGGAGTACAACTCTGCCTGTGCAGTAATCAAAAACACAAGTGAAAAACGCCCCACTTTGAACAGCGTGACATCCTAATGTAAAAGTGGCAGGTGGGCACATTTGGAGTGGGTCTGGATTGATCCCCAGCTGCTTGAGAAATTGTCCATCATCCACGAATTCAGGTCAGAGTGATAAGCATTGTGGGCAAGGTCCTAGAGGAGTGCGCCTCTGTGTGTTCTGCTCCAGGTGTGTGTGTTTGTTGGTGTGATGTTGGACAGTACAGGCTGTGTTATGAACAGAGATGCGTGATTCTGCGTTCTGCCTGCTAGACTGACGCACATGTGCTCTGTGTGGCCACTATGTGGGGAAGAAGGGGGGTCCAGCTGAGGGCCTGGAGGGTCTACCACAGTTCTAATACATCCACTAAACCTGGTAGGAAACTGAAGAGTTAAAACAGGTGTGTTTGAGCAGGACAATCATCAAACGGTGCTGGACTTTGGCCCACCAGGCCTACTGTTATGTATCCCTTACCGACCTATTGTAACACAAAGTCCAGCTCTCGCATTATTTATGGATAACTGTTATCCTGAACAATTAAAGACTGGTTTTCATTAATAAAGGGGTAGGGCTGGTATGTGTGACATGAATAATTGTCAGGCAATGTAGGTCTCACTATCGAAAATCAAAAATCATTTTAGGTCCAAATGCAGCGTGGGTTTGTGTGGCAGAGGAATATAATTGTCCGGGTATTGTATCACAGGTGTAAATACAATACACAGGCCAAATAATGTCGAGGCCATATTTCAACAAATTATACAAATCTTGAAAAAAGGTTAGCACTTAATTTTAAATTGTTTTGGCTCGGCTTTTGGCCTGAAAGACAACAAAATTAATTTTTCATGACGTATTTAAAAAACTGTACTCCACTTTAGTGAGGAGTGGAATACAGAAACTGAAGGGCATTACTGATAACATCATAAAGTGACTAAATGCTATTAGGCTGTTGGGAAATTAATACAAAATAATAATACAAAATATTATAACAAACAAACAAATAAAAAAATAAACACAGCAGCAGTGGTGTGCGGTTGTGAACAACATCTGCACTGTACACACAAAAGCTTCGGCGGCTGTGTCTTTTCCTCCTCTCTTCTGATTTCCCTTCCCAACCTGGAGGATAATCAAAGGCTTTCACAAAAGGAAGGAGAGCAGTGACAGAAAATGAAATAAAAACTACATGAGAAGTCATACATTTCTAATGGAGCTCCTTTTAATCTTGAAAGGGAGACTTTCAATAGTGAATTAGTCATTTTTTTGTATTCCTTTAATGCTTTCCCACAGAAATATATGCAAATCTCTGGCTAATGCCAGCAGCGATGACAAAAGAGGCAATTCCTCCCAGAGAGGCTGTGCGATCCAGCCGGAGGTCTACTGGCCAGAAGAGAGGCAGGGGTCTGCACTGATAGCATGCTTTGCTTTCCCTCTTTAATGAAGTCATTTTAACGTCCATAAGCATGACAGACCTTTTCCCAGCCTTTTCTCTGGCAGGTTTTATTCTCAAACATTTCAGATTGGTTTCGTTCAAATGGATCACTTATAAATGTGCAGGAAGAAAAAAAAATCCATGACCATCAGGAGAAATCTGTTTTTCTTGTTTCTGTGTTGGTGAAGCGATGCATAATTAAACTGTGGTCTTTATTTGGCGTTCCCAACAAAATAGCAAAATGTTCTCACATATGCATAACAGGAAAACATGCATAATGAGGGATGCTGCTGGAATTTGTAGGTTAAAACTGTGCATAATGAGTAATAAAGTTATAAAACAATGGAAACGCATGCCCTGGAGAAGATAGACATAGCAAACAAATTACATAGCGGGGGATAAGGACTTCTCCAGCTCCAACCACACAAATAAAATGAAATAAAACTTCTAAATGAATGCTCAAAAAACATGCTGCTTGTATAAAACATCTATCAGGTTTATTATCTCAGGACATCTTGTCTGTAATATTTTATTTGCGCGGACTCCTTCTGTCTACTAATAAGACAACACACAGCAGTTAGCAGATAAGAAACAGCATCAACTGTTTGCACCGGCCTAAAAAAATTCCCCATTTCCATTTCAGAATTACTGTACAATCAACATCAAAATGAGTCATGAAATGTGGAAACTTCTACATTCTGTGTTGTAGCCGTAATGAGTGCTAGTTAAAAACCGCATTGCAAATCCATCTTCCTCTCATATTTTGAGCTTCTTGGCACAGTCTAAGCGTGGTTTAACTAGTCGAGGCTCCGCTAATCCTTTTATCGGGATCCCTGCTGCAGGCTATCCCAAACACTCCCTGATTAAAAAGGAAAACGTGGGCAACCAACAGTTTAAGAAGCATGGGTTCTAACCAGATAAAGGCGTAACGTTGTGTTGCTATGTCAATGCATGTGGAGTGACTTACAACAGTGTCTTACTCCTGTAATATATTCATATTATTTATAAAAATATTTTATCAGCAAGCATAACCAAACCTTAATACAAATCCCCCCCCCCCCAAAAAATGCTTTCCTGTCGCTGTACGCTCAAATGGCAGAATATATGCGCATGTGTATACGTGTGTGTGTGTGTGTGTGTGTGTGTGTAGCATTGTCACTAGGAGTTCTGCCTCCATGTTTGCTCACAAACTACTTTTGATTCCTCCACCCAATCCCTGCTGGTTTTCCCTCTCTGTATCACGGAGGAAAGCCCATTGAAAATTCTCTCTCTCGCTTTAGTGCGCGGCTACAAAGAAGAAAAGAGCCAATATGATCCTCTCTTGAGGAAAATCAGAGAAGCAGCCTATTCACTCCCATTCACATGGGTGAGGGGAAATGATAATATCACATAGGAACTCATAAAGACTGGATTATCGCAGGCACAGGGTAAATGGAATGAGAAGGAAAGATATAAATAGCAGAAGGAAAACTGACCTGCTGAGAACAACATGTCTTAAGAGGAAAAAAAAAAAAAAAAACTATTGCAAAAGTTCACACAATGGAACACCATACGCAGATAATGATTCTTTATAATGGCTCATTCCAATGGAGATGAAAGCATGAACAAAAAGCACACCTATGGGCCCAACCTTGCCTTTGACACTCGGTTACACTAAAGGACACGCTCGTTTTCTCGACCCCTTTTTACGTGGCATGAGAGGGAGAGAGCAGGACAACGAGGCGGCCATCCCTTCCTGTCAATACTCGTGCGCATCCATTCTCACCTGCCTGACACCTTTTACTGGTCATGGGATGAATCAATCACACTTAGTGTACTCCCCAGGTACCCGGGACTAAAAAAAGGAGCTCAACATGAAGGAAGACTGCAGTGTTTCCCTGTCAGCGCCGCCCCAGAGGCTACGGTGAAAAATCACCCTCGATAAAATAACATTTTTCAAAGCACGCTATTGCTCTTTTAATCTCGGCCCGCCACAATGAATGGCTTCTGGGATGCGTTTCATTTCATCTGAACACAAACAATCTTTCAAAGGGCTTAATAACAGTTACACAAATGAGCGTCATTAATTACCTGCTAATGGAGTAATGACTGTGGCACCTTGCGCTGGGCTGTTGCTGCAAAGGGGTGGAGGATTCGCGAGCAGGGGGAGAAAGCAGCTATATGCCGGTGTGAGCATCATTAGTGTGCTTATCAGTGGCACACCGCTGTGCATTAGGTGTGAATGTGCACCGTGAGCTGATGATTTTCTTTGCCTACCAATGCAATGAAACTAATTGGTACAAATGTTGCTAATGGTTAGCTATGGAGAAGTAACCGTTTTTCTTCTGTGGAAATGATCCGTGTCCGCTCTTGAAATCTATTTTTTCTTGCAAAATCCAAGATCTACTGTGTAGGGAAGCTACGCAGCTGAATAAAATGCTCCAGAAATGAAAGTATGGATCCTTAACTTGTTCCTTTTGCCCCAAAGAACTGAATTTGAATGTCAGGAAAAACAGACAGATTGTACCCTAGAAGAGGTGTGCCAGAATCCATGTTGAAAAATGGAAAAAGCACAATGCTCACAATGTTGACACAACTTCTCCCAAGTGTCCGCATGGTGAAGAATTACATATAGTTTAGATTTTGCTTTAAATATGTGAATTAGTAAAATTAGTTTTACAAATTGGACACAATGTGGCTATACTGTACCATTAAGTGCTTTTAGGAGTACAATGCATACGTGCATATTTCATTACAAAAGCCAGGATAGTCCGGTGTAACTGTATGGAAACAATATCAGAGTTTTTCAGCGAAGGTCTTTTTGTGCATGTCCTGTGTGCATTACTAGCTCTTTTATGTCTATTCTAACGTAGCAAAACACACATAAAGCTACACATTCACATTGTATATCTGCATATTATACTCTTTCCATATCGCCCACCCATTAGGTTTCCAGTCTTTTACACATTACCTCTCGTAGACCTATGTGGAATGTAAACAATACGGCAATTAAAAGTTTTGTCATTTGTATTTAATCACCATTTATAAAATGACAATATAACAAAGAGGGTCTAATAGGAAAGACCAGTTTACACTGAATGGGCATATTAGCTTGTTTTAGGTTCAGTTTCCCATCTTGCTATGACTCCTTCTTGGTATGACTAAATATATTCCTGAGGGAATGTGTCTTGGGAGACGTGAAGCTGAGGAGCTATAAATGTCCTCTCAAAAACTGTAATAACTTTATATATGGCTTCTGTACCAATGGATGGTTTTGTACTATAATCACAAATAGCTTTATTTAGATCTGGATGTGTTTAAGAAATTGGTATAATATTCGTTTGGAAAAAGATGCAATGCTGTGATAAAACCTCTATGGATAATTTGAGGTATCCGTTTGATTCCTTCAAAGAAAACTAGGCTTCATATCTGATAACAGCTTTAATAACTGTCAGAGCAGTAAGTGTAGAAAGGCTCTGGTTTTGAGAAGCAAACAAAGCCCAAACAAACATACACCTTGTAAAATACTCCCGACGCTGTATTTACCCCCCAAAAAGCCATTCTTCATAAAGCAACAAATAAAGACGAACTCCCTTTTGAGATCGCGGCTGAATTAAGTGTTGATAAATTAAAGACAGGGCAAGCCGTCATAAATTTGGACACCCCGGTGTTATCTGGTCCGTGATAAACAGCTCCACTGGACGGGTGCTGCCGCTGCGTGTGTATCTTTCAACCACACGCCACTTTATCTTCCCCATCCTGCTAGATTACATCTCCAGGGTTCAGGAGGGGATCCATCATGGCTATTATTACCGGCAGTCACTCGCCGCATCTATCACCCGCTAAGGTTACCATAACCTCAATATTAAGAGAGGGAAAAGAGCCTCAAATAAACAGGAGGAAAAGGAATGGCCCAGGCGTTGGGGGATTTCATCTTCCTTTCACTTTTAATAAGCTACTCAGAGGAATAAAGATTACAGGCCATATTTAGCATGCAGAACAAATCAGGGCTCTACTGTTGGCCCTGCGCTCCTGCTAGGAGCTCCTCATTATGAAGTGGAGGTTCTGGTGGTGAGGCATAGCCCTGCACGTGCAGCCTCGCTGCCAGCCTCCGCGCTTCTTGCTAGCACCTGCAGCTAATGGTAATAAGCCTTTAGCTGCGCAGGGCACTGATGCACGCGGGTAGAGTTGTGTCTAACCCGCTGAACCGGTGGTTTTCTTCACCGCTGGAGAGTGTTTATAGCGACTAGGTCCAAGGGAATGTGAAAATAATGACTGGCGGGGCAGCCGGAGTGCACCATTTATATTAATGGACTGAGACGACGTGTAATCCACCATTACACAACAAAGTCCATGTAAAACAAGGGGCAAAAGTGCATTAGGCTAGCAGCTAAGAGGATTAATGGATTTTGGTCAAGCAGGACTCAAGGAGAACATCAGGTCAGGAGCCGGAGGTATCATGGTACCACCTACCAGTCACCACAGGAGCCGTTCATCTGAGTTCAGATTCTTAACAACATGATACACTACGCTACATAAGCACTGCCAAGCAGCCCCCCCCTACACATTATACTTTCAATTACATTTAGATCAGAGCGCCGACTCTCATAATGCATTCAAAACAATTAAGTTCAAATATATTCAAAGGATTATTTACTTTGAAACCAGTCTTGTTATTCCTCTGCATATCCAACAACAACACTCATTACAGTGGCTTGGTACCAGAGGAAGCAGAGAGAGAGAGAGAGACCATGTAAATATTTAAAGCCCCCACAAATATATAAATATTCATTCCAGAATGATTTGATGCACTAAATAAATAATCCCTTATTAAATAAATGACACCCTAAATAAAACTTTAAAAACAGGATCTGGGGAAATGAAGATGAGATGAATCAGACAGGGGAAGAGAGAGAGAGAGAGAGAGAGAGAAAGAGAGAGACTGAGAGAGAGAGAGAGAAAGAGAGAGAATGAGAGAGAGAGAGAGAGAGAGAGAGAAAGAGAGACTGAGAGAGAGAGAGAGAGAGAAAGAGAGACTGAGAGAGAGAGAGAGAGAGAGAGAGAGAGAGAGCGAAAGAGAGAGAGCTAGAGCTATCACTCCACCCCATCAAATTTTCTCATGGCAGCCATGCAAAGAAGTCAAGCTAATTAAAGAGAAGCTACCAAAGAGCTAAGCTTTAGCGGCACCTTTTGAGGGAGGGTCCCAGGGACGCACTCTGAGGGGAATTACCCAGAAGAGGAAAAAGAGCCTCTATGAAAACACACACACACAGAGATGCATGCTGGTTGAAAGCCAGAATAAGTGAGTACTTTTCCATCTCTTGATATTTAGAACTATTTCCTTTTTATTACTACATCTGCCAGTCTCCTCACAGCTATATGAAGGCCTTGACCTTTGAATTTTAGATTAATATACATACATAATTTTCACTTATTGTGAATATTTATCATTCTATCATTGAGAAACTTTACAGAGAACATGTCGTTAACATCAGATAAGGTGAAAAGCACTTGATCTATGAACTTTCTCTGGGTCCATTCACCAGGAAATGCTCCCACAACTAGAGTGATAATGCTAAAATGTAATATCACAATATTTTAAGAAATGTTCATGAACACGATGTGTCACTGTAATTATTTTTTTGACATCTAAAAGGTTGAGATGGACTAAACAAAACCAGTGATGGCAATTAAGAAATAGCACCAAAAACTATGAACAAGAATTCTTTTTTACACATATTTAACTGAATTGCAGTTGATCAAATTAAGCAGGACTAACTATGTTATCTCTGTAATGAACCATGCAGTTGGTCAGTGTTATTCCAGCACTGACAGTATCACTGAAAAGTGGCGTGATGTCGTACTTTGACATGAGTCGACACTTTAAATACATCACCATATTGCCCAGATCTAATCTATATAGTTGTAGACATAAGAAGATAATATAATAATAATAATAATAATAATAATAACGTACGTATGATTGTGTATCTTGGGTTCAGTATGTTCTGTGCCACGCTGACAGGGCCGTGATGTAACAACACAGGACAAAAGAGTGTCCAGCACCGCTCCACTTCAATTTACATTCCACGCCGTTCTTTGAAAAGCAGAATTCACCCAGTCTTACTGCATCTCCTGAGCCTCGGCTCTCTGCGTGAGGCTACTGAGGAGAGGTCTAATCCTGCAGCCAGACTGGGCCCATGCTGCCTGCTCTCTTGGCAGAGTTGCTCCTTTATGTGCTGTGGCTTGCCATCCTGCTGGAACATGGCCTTTGTGATGGCCATGATTAGTCTTTTGTGTTCCCAGGTAGAAGGCAGAATCATAGATGAGGTTCTACAAGCCACGCATTGTGTTTCTATCTTCCGCACTCAAAAAAATCATCTCCCCCTCCCCTCTTCGTCCCCCTCATCTCTTTTTTCTCTTATAACAGGTTGAAGATGAATCCTGTGGGGGCCATAGGGGGAGCAAGGCTAGTCTATGGGGAAACGCACAGTGGAAACACAATGAAAGCAATCTTGTCCTTCGTTTTACACTGCACACCACTGAACTGCGCTATGTCCAGGATGTTAAGTCCTTTGTAAAAAGCGCAAGCTCGTATCACCGGTACTGTCCCATCCCTCTCTTTCCCTATCTACAGAACTAGACTAGTGGTAGGCAGTACTGATACAGTTTAACGCCACAGTATATCACAAATACATCTCAATGTCAGAAGTTAATTTCGGTAATTAATAATATTAATGGAGTTCCTGGGTAACGTTGCTCTGAGCTAAACAGTATTATGTATTCCCGAGGAGTGAGGAGTGTTACTGTATGCCAAATTGTACTATTTAGTCACTGTAGGCTAAATTTGATAAATACGTAACATTAAAAATGTGTTGTTTTTTGTGAAACCACAAAATCCGAATCCTTTAAAGTGTACTTTTCTGACATATGTATCACAGAATAAAAGTACTCCAAAAGAGAACGGCTCACTGCAGTTTTCAATATAAACTGGGCAGAGAACACAGTTCCAGAATGGAAATTTACTACTAAGATTGTGACCTGCCCTTTTAAAACAATTTGAGCCATTTCACTGCGGTTAACTGTCAAATCTTGGACACCAGAAGAAAAAAATCTAAAACCAACAATCGGTATGCTTGCTAGTGTAGCCAGTGCCGCCATACGGGTGAAGACAATATATCATGTCATCCTAATCCAGGCGCCGTGGCAGGAAGCATGGCCTGCCACCACCTAGCAAAGTATGCTGGCCCCTGTGGGTTTATTAGGCTAGCTTCTCTTCAAAGAAGCAGCCTATGCAAATGCAGTCCACGGTGGTGACTGGAGATGTGATAATTATGGGTTTATTTGTAAGCTGTCACTTCTGTTCTAGCTAGGGGACATCAGGCTGAGTTTAGAGGGAGGCCATCAGAGGGGATCACATTTGCTAGAGTGCCAGCCATGATTCAAAGAGCGAGCAGACACCGTCGCAGCACAGGATCCTGTCAATAAGTCGTCACTGTGACAGCCATGCTCTTCTGAGACCTGCAACATGCGCCCCTTGCCTGGAAATATGTCACTCAAAAGCAGCCATTTTTTCTATCACCAACCAAAAAAAGATTCCATATAGCACCTGAAACTGCGTGCCTTATGGCAGATTACTCTAAAATTATTTTAGAATTATTTTTATGTCATTTACAACACAAAGGATGCAGTCTGTGAAGAAACAATCCTGCCATTTATCTGCTTTTAAGGTAAAGAAAGTAGAAAACTAAAGAAATTAAAATGCAAAAACAGAGATCTAAACTCAAGGGCCAATACGCAGAACCTTAAATTCTTTTTAAAGTGATGGACCTACTACGAACCGTGGTTGGTTGGGAGCAACAATTAATCAAATAAACATTTAAAATATGTGATGTTTGAATATCACTTCTAATTTGAATATCACAGTTAAACTTGCTCAAGCAGCAACATTTTGCCAACAGTTTAACTGAAGTTTCACAAGTAGAGGTGTGGTTTAACAAAAGCACATAAAAAGAAGTAAACAACAAAAACAAAATATAAATAAAACACAAAAAACTGTAGGTACTGTGTGGGCTACTGTCAGACCTATGCAAGTGAAAAGAGAATGTGTCTATGTGCATTTGTGTGTGTGTGTGTGTGTGTGTGTGTGTGTGTGTGTGAGAGAGAGAGAGAGAGAGAGAGAGAGAGAGAAAGAGAGA
>JBBPCX010000135.1:10234323-10246859 GCA_037974365.1 Hydrocynus forskahlii
TCTCTCTCTCTCTCTCTCTCTCTCTCTCTCTCTCTCTCTCTCTCTCTCTCTCTCTCTCTCTCTCTCTCTCCACCTCTTTCACTCTTGCTCCCTCTCCCCTTCACAGCCAGAAGGACCCTTATCTTTACTACCTGTTACAGGCTCCTGATTTCAAAGCGGTAGGCTTTGATCTCTGGCTACTGGATGGCATGTTTTGATGCTGACACTGTGTTGCCGAGCATAAAAAAAAGCAAAACTGCAAGCATGAAACCCTACTATTAGCCTGCAGGGGAGAGAGCCAGGGCTGCTGGCTTGGCTTTTGTTCCTCTCCCCAGGAAAACAGCATGCGTAATTGCGCCTCCGCAGTGGCGGCTTATAGCCGGCTCCTCCTTTGTTTAAGCATCCACCAGGAGAGCACTTTCTGTCACGTCCCGCCGCTCCTGAGTGCCCATCAGCTCCTTGCGCTTTAACGCGCCAGAGCAATATCGACCAGCAGTGGCCCCTGACGGGCCCTACGTGGGACCTTAACGAGTTTTCTCCTCTAATTGAGCCATTTTCGCATCAGCTACTGTTTTTGTCAGCCGAGGCCCACCAGTCTCTGCGATATGCCTCTCCGACGGTCGGCTCACAACTCCGATATCGACCAGGGAAAGTGGAAGGTCTGCGTTGGGTCAGCGGATCCATGTTGCATGGCCTGCCTGCCAGATTCACCACAGATAGCAAGCATACATCCCAGTATCCACTGAGAGGGGGAAAAAAAATATATATAAAAAATATATGTATGAAAGCCTGAGTGCGAACAACGGCAAGCACAGTAGTGCAAATCTACCAGATAAGGCTGAGTACACGCAAGGAATGCAAAAAGATGACAGCAGTACAAAAGTCAGGGTTTGATACACTGCCTCTGCGTGCAACTGAATCCAGATCCTCTCGCTGGAAAACATCTCTCACTTTCCCCACCATTATCTGAAGTCTGCATTAAGCATGACGCTCATTTGTATAAATCTGCATGTAAATCGTGGCTGTGGTTGAGACTGGCTGAGCGGGGGAGAGAGAGAGAGAGAAAGAGAGAGAGAGAGAGAGAGAGAGAGAGAGGGTACCATCTTTAATTCATTAGAAAAACACACTTTGCAGGAAGATCTTGGGGAGGTAAAAAAAAAAGGGGGGGGGGCCCGTATGGTCCAAGGCTGTTTTTTAACACTCCCTCTGTATGCAGAGGAGGGCACATTTAAAATGGTGGCTAATAGGTGAGAAAAGGCTCTGCAGCCCCTTCTCCAATGAACCATTAATTAAACCTGAAGGAGCTTGAACGGCATGTTCAAAAGCCGAGGATTCTTCATTAGTCATCTAAGGAGACGCGCTCAGCTCACACAGCCACACAATTAGGCCCCTCAAAGTGTTAGCGCAAGCTATTGTGGCTGCAGCTACGGGCTATCACTGTCAGCCACCTCCACAGTAGGCCACGAGAGACAAATGACCAGGCCACTGCGCACACACACACACACACACACACACACACACACACACACTGGACAATAGTAACAGTTCCAGCAACTGCCTGTCTGTCACATCCCTGTCACCAGAAGTCCATGAAATATTTACATATTATCTAACTACAGCGTGCATCTGCATGTGTTATAATTAGAGGATGAGAGTAGATTCAAGCAAGAAGATGCCGCACGTGATCTCATTAGCATTGTATCAAAGCAGCATATAAAAGTAGCAATAAATGGGCTTTTGTTTTAACTCCCTTTCATCTTTCACAGTTTGATGTAAGAGTTGCTCATGTCATTAATCTCACTTGAAGACAGTAAATGAAGCAGAATTTTAAGTGCTTTGCTGACACAACCACGCAATGCAGAGTAATATTGGCAGCCTTTAAAAATGTGGTGAAGTAATCAGAAAATGGGGAGCAGGCTGCCTTTGTTGCGGTAAGAGCTTAATGGTTCACGGAAGATGGTGAACAATGGCTAACACCCGAAACAGGATCAGCGCAGCTGAATAACAAATCCAGCAGTGAAATGTCTTGGTTTTTCTCTTTCCTCCATTCTTTTTGCACATTTAATATGCGAAAGAGGGACAGGTAACAAGGAACAGGTGGCTAACAACCAATGACGTTATAAAGCATCAATGCTTTTGAATTAAAGGTGTAATTATTTTGATACAATCCCTCATCCAGGGTTGAGACAGTTTATTTGTTAATCTATTTATTAATAATTATTGATAATGACCATTAAATTGTAAAAAAGTAAAAATACTTCCATCAAGTGCTATGAATGAATTGGATGCTGTAATTGAACTCGGAGCTCTGAGCATTAAAAAAGTGAACAAACCACGTGAGCTGTCCAGTAAAATTAAAGTGTTAGTGGAAATGTGTACAGGTCAGAGCTTTGACATGTATTTGTGTTTTGTATTTGTGTGTGTGTGTGTATATATATATATATATATATATGTATGTATGTATATACATATATACATATAAGGGATGGGCACTTACTTAACGCCAACAATTATCTAACACATTTTTTTTTTTTTTTTTGGGCTCATGCTTGCGTACAGCACACAACACTTTACGTCTTGGCTGGTTTTCGTGGGGGTCAGGCGTCCCATTACTTTTGTGCATATTATAAGGACAAAAGCATTGGGATGCCTGACCATTACACCAACAGAGAATTTAATGACACTGTATTCAGAGGGAAAATTGTTTTTCTATAACAATCTAGATAAAACATAAATGCCCTGCAGGGGCAAATAGCTTTGGTTTTATATTTGATTTGTTTACATTAATGTTTAAGTTGAGATTTACAGAAATATTTGAACTGCAGCTGTGTAAATGTGTTTAAAGGGAACTTGTTTGTTAAAGATCCTTATTTGTTTAAAGTGTATGCAAAGCAAATGTTTCTGTACTTGTGTTCATATAGCAGTACTTTAATAAATTGCGTATGTGATTAATTGTGATTAATTGCAGAAAACCATGCAAGGCCAATACAAAATAGCATTTGTAACACATAAAATCAAATGAAATCTCAGAAATAAATATCAAACTTGCTTCACCTCTGTTTCAGACATATTTGGGTTCAAGTCAAATTCATTTTTTAATACTTCATTCAGGCATTTGTTCATTTGTTCATTTAACAGTGACACATGCCTCATTTTTTGTTTGCAATTCAAAAAACTGACAATGAACTTTTGGAAGAGAACAGATCTCATGAAAAGCTTATTTCACTTTCCACTTTCTAACGCACAGAAAAATGTTTCAGCAATCCCCCAGAATCAGCACAGAATCATTTCCAGCATGTCTGTGGTTTTGTTCATAATTTAAAATGGATTACAACATGAGCTCTGGGTGGGGTCCTCTTGTAGGAGCAAGACCAATGCAAAGTAATAAGACTGCCAGCACAGAGCTGTGCTCATAGTTTAACAAGAGAAGTCTGTACAAAGATGAGCTTTGTCTGAGCTTTACTTTATAGCATGGAGCTGGGTGCAATGTTTCAACTGCAACACCGATTCACGGGCCTGAACGTGACAAGTAAGCATTGAGCAAAAGTTGTGTATTTGCTGGGGTATGCTAAATGAAGCTGTGTCATGCTAATCATGCTGTTTTACACAAAAGGTTCTACCATGAGGCAATCAAAAAGAATTGACATTTACACACTTTAAATAGTACTTAAACTTTTAATACTTTAAATAAATAAAGGTTCCGTACATACTGTTCACTTTTCAGAAGCCAATAGTTTAGCCTGTTCATTCAAACTGAAGTAATAAACAGTATTACAGTGCATATATCCACATATTTGCACATATTTTGGTCAGTTCTCATTAGGATGTTCTCATTTTTAATTCCTCAATACTACGAGGAATAATCAGGAAATTGGCCAGCACCTTCACCCTCCTTTTTATTTAAAAGCAGTCAGGTTATTTTGGCTCTATGTTTGGGGTTGTTGTCCTGTCTAAAATCTCCCAGTATAGCACTACATTCATGTTTTCTTCAATGATGTCTAATGCCATGAAACCATTTGCAGTAAATCAACCTCATATCATGATTTCCTCCTCTGTACCTCATACATATTGAGATGAGCTAAACTGTTGTCAAAGACTTATTTTGTTACTTTGATTTAGAGTCTTGGTTCCAAAACCGTTCTGATTTGGGTGAATGCTTGTGTTTATAGTTATGTTAGATTTCACTGCATGTGTTTTCTTTGTAACTGCTGTTCCTCCATTACTAGTGACCACTACCTTCTTTCTTACCTTCCTTATCATTATTCCATGAGAAAGCTTGCTTGGCACACCTGTCCAAAGATGATAAGTTGTGGTTCCATGCCTTTTCCACTTGCATACAATCAAACCTATTATACTGATATTGATGTTTAAGGTCTTTGCTAAGGCTCTGTATCCTTTTCCATCCAAGGGCTGGTTAATAATTCTGTCCCTGACAACTTAAAGAACCCCACCATGTTGCTACATCTTTATTTCATTGTCTAACCTGTACATGTACCTATATTTTGGTAGTGTGTGGATATTTTTTTGCACTTGTTTATCAAGTCAAAAGACAAAAGAGAACATAGACTAGAAGTATTTTAACTAACAAAACAAAACTTGTCAATACTTGTTTGCCCCTCATTGCAACTAAAACTATTTTCATAAGGTATAAAGTGAGATTTAGAAATGGTCAAGCAAAAAAATGACTGGTTTTGGTACACAAACCCACACAAATGTCACAAGTGGACCTCAGGGACGAAAAATAAAATACAAGAAAAATGTGTGCCCTTTAAGAAGGAGAGAAGCACGAAAAGGGCAGAAAGTGAGGGAGGATGAGAGAGAGCGAAAGATAAAACAGGAGCATTCTAAGAGGAAAACAACTGGCTGATCCGAAAAGAGAATATTTTCACTTGCACACACACACACACACACACAAACACAGGCACACAGCAAACAGGCACATGAGCATAAACACACTCGCACAGACACAGGCACACACACACACACACCAGATGCACCACTGCTTGCCCTCACCACTTATTAATTTATTTACCCTCCTGTCATAACGTGCCGATAAGCGGCTACAAGACAGAGGCAAGGGAACAAGTCAGGCAAAACAAGAGTGATACAGTCATTTACAGGGATTCTATTTTCAGGCGGGGACAGCTCTTCCCTCTCCCTCTCTTTCTCTCTCCCTCTCTCTCTCTATACTGAATTAATCAAATCCAAAGGACATCATCTTCAAACCCGACATCCCCCCATAGGCGAACGCCTCATTGCCTATGCAGCGGAGGAAACTTCACAACATCCTAAAAATACAGCGGCTCCTGGCAGCGAGGTAGAGCGGCGGCGGCGCTCTGAAGAGAGGCAGCCGTAACTAGTATGCTCATGGGAATAGACATTGTGATTAGATGCAAGAACTCCAGCTTTTATAAACAGCTTCTGCTACTAAACACAACACGCTCATGGTCTTACCTCTCCCTCTTAGGCACTGGTGTCGGCTGGCTTGGCAGTTCTGGAATGGATCGGATGCGCTTGTATAGGTTTAACCCGGTCCAGACCTGGAGTAAACCCTTTAAGTGCAGGCTTAGTATCTGGTTATTCATCTTATAATTATAGTTATTCATAAAACTTTTAATTCAGCAGCTCCAAGGAGCTACTCGTGACTGTTTCTGTTGTTAAACAAGATGCTATTAGAAGTGAATGCTTGTGTGAAATCAATGACAGCTAAGTGAAGTAATTGTACCAGGTTCTCTGGCACTGAAGCTCTTATTTCTGTCAGAGTTAGGAGGGACAAAGTGGTTGATGCTTTTAAAATACAAGCATGACAAATCAAAATAGTACACAAGAGTGCTAATCTTACGGCCTTATTTCATTTGATCTCTATAATAATAATAGTCATAATTCCCTTTTTTTTTTTTAATCCTAGCAGAGGTTTAAGGGAGCGTCTGACAGTTTCCAGCTGAGCATTCAGCAGTCCATAAAGCAATGCTTTGCCGTTCATTACTCACTTTGATCTTGTCAAACGCTTATAAATTTCAACTCCAGGTGTCACCATTAATACACTCACTTCTCTTCCATATGTCTACCTGATCAGTGTTTAGCTAAAAGCACATGATGAGCTATTAACCACGCATGGAGGGAGGGAACAGTCACTATGTTCTTTCACTTCTGCCCTTTACTATGTACGTATCAGCCCGGGACTGACAGGGGGCCGAGTTGCCATGGCTACAGCAGGATATGACAAAACCTGTATTTCAATTTGAGAAGGTAATGAGAATAGACAATTTAGTCCTCCATCACTCACTGTCAGGGTGTGTTATCAACAAATTTGTCTTACTGTCACTTAGTCACTCTGCCGACTGCATGCTTATTAGGGTTCCGCTCCGTCCCTCAATGTCCACCCCTTCCCTCTTGGAGGTTAAAAAACGCTCTGTTGTGCTTTTTATAAGAATGCACTGTTCCAAGGTGTCCATATCAGGCCAATATCAGAATGAATTTCATCCAACCCTGTAATAAATCTAGCCTGAATGAGCGCACACTCACATTCTGTTGTGTGTTTCTTCCTGTAAGGCAGTTCAGTGTTCAAGTAGTTCAAACCCACTTCTTGATACTCATCTTAAGCATTTTAAAACATGGGAGTTAAGGTAATCAAAGGTATATAAACAGTATTTGCACTGGGTGATACTCTCTGAGAGAGAGAGAGAGAGAGAGAGAGCGAGAGGGAGGGAGAGAGAGAGAGAGAATCCACCAACCAAAAATATTCAGAGAATATGCCAATGTCCAGAAACTGACCACTGATGAATGACTAGAGGATGACTAACACAAACTGTACAGCATCAGATGAATGGGGTAAAGTGGGCTAACAAATGATGCAGAAAAACAGATGGACAACAATCTGTAACTGTAAACTGTTAAATGGTAATGTGTGTGTGTGTGTGTGTGTGGGTGTGTGTGTGTGTGTTTTGCAAATTAATTAACCGTAGGTAGTGTTCCTACATTCATTTTCATTACAAAGTTACACAGCTTCAAATAACTGCATACTTAATTGGGTAAGACATTTACTTTCTGGATTGACAGGTTTGAGTCTGACATTTTCAGTTTGTTTCAGTGCCAAATGACAAACAATATCTGGCCTAAACGTCCGTTACGAGGGCCTGCTAGTCAGAGGCAAATCAGTGGGTCTGGGAGGGGGAGGTGACTAAGCAGCAAATAAAAAAAAAAAAACGAATCATAATTAACATCCTGCATTTCTGCATTTCCTTTATGTTAATGGCGTGTAATAGTGACAGTTGTTAATATACAACACACTGAATTCATCATTATATCCTATTAAGTATTGATTTCAGCTTTTTGTGCCCGTAAAACACGTTTTAATACCCTCACCAGACCACATTAACCCCTCCCACGTGTTTTTTTCTATGCTACGCTAACCATTATCCCTGTCCATTATCACTAACTTAACAACGGCCTTAAATAAACAGCCCTGCGATACCTAAATGTACTAACATGAAGAAATAAGAACAACACTAATGAAAACTGAATTACTTAGACAGCTGGCAAGCCATATGTAGCAAACAAAGTATAACAAGTTTATCTCATTCTATTTGTGCTCTTGTGGTTCCTAATGAACTTGTATAACAAAAAGCACAATGGTAGCTGGAAAGTGCAACAGTGCAAGAGATGGTCCAGAAACACAGAGTTACATGTTGCCATTGGCTAGCATCACATTAACTGGCTAGCATTAGGGCAATTATATCCACCAGCAACATTGGAAAAACATTATTGCAATCGTAAATCCTACATGTCTAACTATATACACAGCCTCACACTATCTAACCCAACACAATCTAACTAATTACACTAATGCAGTGTTGTTTCGAAACTCATGTTTGTTGACAGTTTCAAAAGCAATTTTCCCATGCATGTAATTAGTTACCTCAACAAACTTGGAATTTGTTCTCTCTTCTGACTGACCAATGATTCGGATGTGATTTCTAAGTTGATCTGCAGTGCTCTCAACAGACTGCAGGAGGGTGGGGCTCCACTTAATTATAAACTACAAGTGATGAATAAACAATAGAAATTACAACATCCCTTTTTTATTGCCAGTGATAATTATGACTTGAGTGAATGCACAAGCAGTTTTGTGATTTCAATGGTGAAGCTAAAATACTAATTATTGTCCATTAGCCCATTGACCATTAGTATTCATAGAACAGAGCAGATGAATGTTGGTCCAATCTGACGGAGACAGCACGAATCAGAAAAAATGAGGCTGCAAAAATAGGACTAAAGACAGCCACGCAGGGACATATTATGACGATGGCTATTTTCCTGTTAGAGTTGCTCAGGTAAGGCCACGGTCGGAGTCGGAGTCTCTGTGTAAAAAGCCAATGGAATCCCACAGCAGTTACTGTCACTCCTCGATCTTGGAGGGCCTGGCCTTGTGCCTGGGCCACCTAAAACAAACATGGGGAGCCCATTTCCTGTGCGAGCGCATAATAAAATGGATATAATATAATGGAATGCCATGGCTCATCTCGACAGTATGAGTGAGGACGTGGTGCCGAGGGGGAGACGGTGACATGATTGTGATTGGACGAGACACCGAGAATCCAGATCAAAGCAATCTCTAGTGTTTTGGCCCCCAGCACAGTGTAGAGCGGGCCCACACACACACATACAAAACACACGCTTTCTCTCCCTCTCCCTCTCTCCTTCTGTAGCTCACACATTCATCCGCACTCTCCCTCGCTCACACAGACCTTCTCACACTAACACAATCTAAAAACTCGGGCAGGAGTGTGTGGAGAGGTGGACAGTGACTCCGGTGGATGAATTAGAGCATTGGGTCCTTGCAGCGCCTTTTATGCGACCTTGCCGATGATACTAGATACTGTGCCGTCACCTCGCTCCCTTTCCTTCTCTATCACACAGTGCTGGAACATGTTCACCGGAGCCCTTCTTCGCACTCGGCAGTACAGATCCAGTTCATTATCACATCGTTTTTCCCCAAAATAAAGTTAAATAAAACATTATCCTCTTGAGAAGGGAGTTCTTTAAAACAGTGCCAGGCCCTGGAGAGTGAGTTTTTCCCGTAATCCTAGAATTCTATACTAATATTCTAAAATTCCATTGCCAGCTGAAAGTTCCTGAGGGTAACTGTTGCATCATAATAATGAACTCTAATGTTCTCTAACCACATATTTGTGATCAAACTCCCCTGAGACCAGCCAGAGCCCAGCTCATATTCCTCTAAGGGTTAATAATGTTCATAAACATACTGTTTCTCAGTACTGCTCCACACTCTTGGTAAAATGTCAAAACAATGGACGTTTTTCGTGCTATTTAGACACGTTTTTAAAAGATTTAAATTTAAAGAGGAGAACAATTTAGGAATCAACTGGCTCTTTGAGTTGTTGTGATTACACAAACAAACATTACCTGTACCAAATCCTTAAACCTCCCACCCTCCCAGTATGATGCTATTTATCATTATCGTGACATTTTAAACTTTTAATAAAAATAATTTTCCGTCATAGTTGGGCTATTACGATTGCATAGTTAAAAAATAAATTGATTGGTAACGGTTCATTCTTTTAAAATGACACAGTACTCTAATCAGGCTGAAAGCATACTTCCAAAAATGAAACTCACTGCTTGCTTTGTTTTTAATATAACAGTAATATAAACTTTCAACAGCATATTACCAACAAAGTTATACCGTACTTTTTTCATCCATTGAGGGTAATTTTTGGGACCATTAATTTGGTTTGCAGCAGGGCCTATAAAGATCCTAGTTATGCCACTGCTATCACACACCCCAGCAGCTGCCTGAGCCCCAAGCTCTCTCAGTTGCAAGCAATGATTTCAGACTTTCCAGTGTGGAGCAGACAAACTGACATTTGCATTCCTGCCATCCCCTCTAAACGACAGACTCTCTTTAATCGCTTGCACATGGCTAATCCAAATTAAGGGAGCCCACTAAATATGATATCCCATTTCATTTGCGTGTTTGGTCACTTTTGACTTTACTTTTCCAATCCTTCAGCGTGCTTTCCTTAACCCCTGTCTCAACTGTGTTTATGAAAGACAAAAGAAACGAACACGGCAAGCTTTAGTCTTTGGGAAAATGGTATGGCTGGCTAGTTAAAGCAGATGATCTTTCCTGTAATTTCTTCATACTGACGCACCAAGAAGAAAAAGAAAAGCACACAGATACTCCACGCAATTTATGCAAGAGCTATCTTTATGCACTCTCAGAGTTCCTCATGCCTTTATGCTTATCTTTGCTGCACTTGCTTTAATGCTGTAATCGTGGCTGCAACTTTTACTGCTTCATTTCAGAATATCTCAAGTCTGAAACACAACTGAGTTTCATTTAGAAATGTGCCAGGCAGTTCAGTGATCAGAGCCTCAAAATACAAGCTTCCGCACCGTGTCTTAAGGCGGGCGATATGGCAAATATGGCAAATGCATCATGATACTTTTCACAATTCAAAATATGCAGTGAGAAATATGGAGTTCCTAGGTTTGTGAACAAGTTGGAATAGGCAGAATTCACCAGGAAAACAGTAATTTAACATTTGCAAAAGTGAAAATTGTATAAACAATGGATGTCCAAATATTGTTTATAATTGAATCCAGTGATCCATGTAGTTTGTCCACTGTTCATCCATGAAATACGAGACAGTATTGTGACAGTTTATGAAATATGTTAATAAACTGTTCACACAGTGCTCAGTTTATTAGACATTTGGATTTTGTATGGATCAGTGCTGCAGAATAAACTGATCTGATCTTGATGTCTTGAGTTTGAAGCCATACACAATGCAGAGCCCAACACTGACTGCACAGATACACAACAAACAGCATTTCAACCATCTATAGCTGTAGGGTTGAGTTATCATTGGCCCCATTAGTCTGAGTAGTGGGCCCAAATATAAATGCACCGGTTGTCATGGCTGTTCTGCCTGTACATTTAATTTTCCTGTACCTGTTTACAGAAGGCAACAGATTCAATTTTCCTTCACTAAGGCATTTGTGAGAATTTTCATCCTTTCAAAGCTCTGCCTTTGTTTTCTGCTGGTCTTTCACTGCATTCTGTGTATTGTTGCAAGATTTGGTGCAAAACTGGGGGGTGTAGGAGGCATGCCTAGCTCCCCCTTTCTGAAGGCATGCTATATAAATCTAAGGGTTGTGGGATGGCTGTCAAAAAGTAAATAGCCATTAGCACTGATAACATATCTGAGAGTGACGTTTTCGTTCTCCCACACCGCAACCAAGAGTGACAGGGTGATGAAGACCACTACTTTTGGCTAAAAAGAGGTTCTGCCGTTTTCCACTCACACTAGCCCTGTGTCCCTCAGATGACGCAGCTGCATGATCGCGAGAGCTCCTGCCGCTACAGCTGGAACGTGTTGGCCGTGTCATACACACTGCACTGAAGAGCAGTGGAGTACAGTTTATGACAGAAATTGTCACTTCCTCATTTTCATTTTATACTATACAAATGTGTGCGCCATCTGGCTGTTTTGGTCCAATCATGATCGAGTGATAATCCATCATGTTTATTTAATAAAACTTCAATTATTATCCTCCCAACTGGATGTGCTGTGTTTAAGTAGTAGTTTACTTCAGGATGGCCATGCTTTGTGACAATATCTGTTTTCATTTGTTTTTCTGACTCTTGGACAGCTTTCGGGATGGCTACAGCAAGCAGAAAAAAACATAATTATCACCATAAAAACAGGACTCAACAGTCAACAAACACAATGTAAATAAAGCTTCTGCATTGTTGCAGATATACAGGAGCATATAGTGACACTGAAGAGTATTTATTCTATATCCACAATTCCATAAAACGTCAGTATTCTGTATTGACAGTGTGTATGTGTGTGTGGAATCACGGATGTGAAATGTTTCTCTCCTCAGCTGTGGCACTGTTGAACAGTTGGAGCTGTTAGCAATCCTGTACTCTCCCGGTCAGTCTACTTATACAGCACTGATATGATGATATGATGCCTCTTCATGTCAGTACTCAATGCAGGCTCTCAGTGCCGCAGAGGGAATAATACTGCTTCAGTCAGACAGAGATGGACCCCTTAAACCTGAGAGGTCTTTTCCTCTTTTCTCTGTCCCCGGCCTCACACCGGATTCCCACAGGTGCCCATTGATTTATGTGCTACAGTGTGTTAGCGCACGCCACTCAAACCCTCTTTACAGCGACACCAGGCCCAGCGCTGCCTTTCAAACCACACGCGCTCCTAATGGAAATTCCTCGTTTTTAAAAGCACCAGCATTCTCAGAATCACAACACACACACTCACACACACACACTTACAAACAGCCCAGTGGAATTCCTAACAGAATCGAGTGCATTGGTGGCACATTCCCCAATGACAAAAAGGGGGGGAAAGGAAAAAAAGGAAGAGAGAGAGCTCAAAGTATACAAACTGATACTATATATGTATAGTCTTGGGTTCACACTCACACCACTGTATATGTGCGTGTGTGTGTGTGTGTGTGTGTGTGTGTGTGTGTGTGTGTGTGTGTGTGTGTGTGTGTGTGTGTGT
>JBBPCX010000135.1:10249616-10265806 GCA_037974365.1 Hydrocynus forskahlii
AAAGAAAGAAAGAAAGAAAGAAAGAAAGAAAGAAAGAAAGAAAGAAAGAAAGAAAGAAAGAAAGAAAGAAAGAAAGAGGGAGAGACAGGGAGAGAGAGGAGGAGCGAGAGAGGGACCAGAATACAATGAGAGAGAGAGCGGGGAAAAAAAGAAGAGAACGAGAGGAGCCAGTGACGGAAAGCTAAAAGGGCATAGGTCAAGCTCCACCAAAGCAGCCCATCTGAGCAGTCTCCACCCTGTCTGGAGCTCGACGCCACAAGACATGCGGAGAGCAGGTGCAGCGGCTCCGTACGGAGCAGCCCAGGAGCGCCGCACATTCCTCAAAACCGTCACACCGCTCTCCCCATTGTCTGGGCCTCACCACCTTTCACTTCCCGTGCTCTCCAGAAATACGGCACGCTCCCATCTCAGCGGAGCACTCGCTCAGCTGATGCAACTTCTTCCCATCCAGCCAGAGCTGCAGTAACAGGCCTACGACTCATTAGAACTTCCAGAATTCGAAATCTACACTTGTGTTGTAGATGCTAATCAACTGTTGAGCCCAACTTGAAGGACCCTTACCGGATCAATCCGAAGGTGCTCACCCGGTACAGGTTTAAACCTGTGGTTCTTAGCCATGCATATGTTGTGCTAGGCTAGCAGCAGCTGAAAGCCATCTGCTGGGGTTGGAGAGGCTGGCCTGCCTTAACAAGTAGGCACACTGTCAGGCAGGATTAATGCTCTACCTTAAACCTGAGTTAATAATGAATGGGCTGTTTACTCGTTCAGGGGGGAGCCCATAGATAACAGTGCTCCGAACCCCTCCTTTAAGTGCCAAAAAGATAAATTCTGGTTAAGTGGGGACCTGCCTGCCTGCCGTTACCCTCCCTTTTTCCCCACCTCGTCATTACCAACAAAACAAGAGGCTTTAGCCCACTTACCGAAGGGAAAGGTCAAATAACACAATCCTTTTTTTGGTTGGTGTAATGGATATGCAGCTATGTACAGCCTATTCCCCAACCTACACTCCCTCAAGTTTCAGACCACTGGTGGGGTCAAGGCCGCACACGCAAAAGCGGATATCAGAGGAGCTAATGAGCGGCTCTCCAGGACTGCCCAGCTGCTGAAGGAGATCTTTATCAGGTAGCTTTGATATCCATGAACGAAGGAGGCTGTTGTTCTCTTTGAGCTGATCAGTTGGACCTCACCTTGCAAAAGGTCCCGCTGAGCCTTTTTTGCTCTTATTGCAAATGGGCCGCCTCAGAACAGCATAGAGGCAGAGGATTCGGGCTCTTGGCTACTGCTGATGCACGCAGAAACCACGGGCAAGGGAGGAGAGAGAGCAGAAAGATCCTTGATAAAGACAGAGAGCGAACAGAAATGTCTTACTCTCCCCTCCCTCTTTACATTCGCCCTCAGTGGGGACTTAACTAATGAGGCCCACCATGCTCCACTAGGACCATCCAAGACAGCCCTTCTCCAACAATTGGTTCCAATGGGTGTACAGTAGCTACTAAAGGCAAAGCTCCTATCAGTCAAGGAGATTAGAAATTAAAGAAATAGATGGAGGACATGAAAGAGAGGAATAATGTGGTGCATTATTTGCTGTTACAGGACAGCAAATCTGAGTACACGGCTGAAATGCTACGGCATCAAAATGCAGTTCTAAATGTCATATTTTTCTCTGAAACGATCCTGCCTATAGCATAGCACACTAGATATTAGAAAATCCACATACCATTATTTGTCGGCTATGTTTTTCAATACAACTGGTTTAACAGTTAACGAATCCAAAGAAGTGAAGGATTTTCTCCCCATACATTAATGAGTTGTCCAAATGACAGAAAACCTACAGCAGGGTGTAACTTACCAACCTTTAAAACGTTCTGTTTGCATAACCAGCAGTCAGGGTGGTGTCTCTAAAGTGATTTCCTTCAGACCTGCCAGTTCAGCCTCAGCTCCCTCAGCTTAAATTCACTGCTGTAAATGAATGCCTCCCAATTCACCTGCTCTCAGTCACCCTGCCTGACACCACGGGTATAATCTGCACTCTCTGTTTTGTGGCTGATCTGCTCGTTTGATATCACATCTAAAAATGACATTGTTTGTAAACTGGTGTTGGAATTCCATTGCCTTCGTCATCAGGGCACAATTAGAAGGCAGCAGAGAGTAACATGGGCGTGTTTCCTCACAAAGGCGCTCTGTTCAATAGCAACCGAGTTGTTTTCCTGGCAACCATTCACAAATAAACCATTTAAACACAGAATCGCTCATGGAAAGACATGAAATTCAGTCTGGGCTCTCAGGTCACTTTTCCGAACATGGATTAAGTTTAGTCTTGGACTAAATTGTTATGTCCGTGCTGATTCACCACTGAAAGCCTTTTCTAGTTGAGGCTTGGGTCTGATCTGCATCAGGGAAACTGGCATCTAGCAACATCATGCAGCTACAAGAAACATGCTTGCTACTTTCAATGGCCCTAAAAAAAACTGACCCAAATTCTCTCCTTCTAAGAACTTTCTTCTTTTAATTCTCCTTTCCGTCTCTTTTCGTGCTCTGGTGTGCTCTTAAGCAAGACCCGGCAACCAGAATGTGTCTAAAACTGCTAAGTTCTCCGCTTACTAGTATCATACTTAAAGTGAATAGGTAATCTCCATGATGAACCCTTCATCTATCCTCTGACTTTATTGTTTCTGTGCCAAGGAGGCAACGTATTCATATTGAATATCTTCTATTATTCAGAAGTAAAAAAAAAAAAAAAACTCCTGCAGTATGTGCGGGGTAGACATAGAGCTGGTGCATAGTGGAGAGCCATGTGGCGGCGTTTGGAGAACAGCAATGGCATGCCACAGTGTGTCTGCACAGTCTGAGGGGACAAAAGAGCCAGACACTCATCTAATGACTGCCACGCTCTGTGCCACGAATAACTTCTTCCTCGAATCGTGTTCTCCAGCCCTCCATTTGCCAAACGCTACCAAATAAACCTAGGCCCCAAAGAGCCAATACTCTAAGGCCTACCTACTGGCATAAATCATTAAAGCACATTCTCCTCTGAGATAATGGGCCAGCTGGCATCAATCTTACAGTACGTTTACTAGGAGCTGCTTGTTCCTTCCCTGCTATTTCGACTCTGCCTCAGTCAGCTTTGTGCTTTGTAAATACAAATTTCAGACATTTGACACTTTGGATGTTACTAGACATGGGCTCATTACCCCAGGTGTACAATGTGCAATAAATACAGTAATTGTCTGAAAGAAATATGTAAAGTGTACTTAGGCAAAAAAAAAAAAAAAAATCAAGACATACTTCCTTGATAGTAAAATTAATTATGATAACTCCCAAATTAACATTTTCTCCCCCGTTTCTCATGACTTAAACATTCACACATTAAAATAAATTAGAAATTGAGGTATAATTGCACTCATTCAGTATGAATAGCCCTTACACACGGTCATTTGCATAAAAGAGCTTGGGAAGTGTGTTTCACAGAGCGACACCCTCCCATGTGTCCAGTGACCTCTGTTATTGCTCTCATTAGCTGGGCAGTCCATGGCCCTCATGTTGAGTCTGCTCCAGTGTGATTGATGATTCTGCTTTGGACCTGAATGCAAAGTACAGCTTAAAACGAATTCTGTTTAATGCTTAATTTGCCTCTACATCATTAAGTCATCACTACTAAAAGTTTATGGTATGGTCAAAACCCCATCATTCCTATAAACTTCATGTTCATGACACATGATGTGAATTATTTTTTATTTAAAGCAAAAATAAACGATTCAAGAAGATAAATGAGGGAGAAAACAAACAGATGGTAAATTACATTAAAAAACTGACATCATGACATAGCGGAGATGGCATTCCAAAAGCTACGTGCAGCTGTATATCAGTTTATACAGTCATGATATACTGGTTGTTGTTGTTTGCATGCTCTCTGTACTCAATAATCTATAGTCAGTCTGTGATCTTTTATTTTACGTCCAGTTTAATCAGAGTGCTTGAAGTAACTACAGCAGTGCTTACATATTAACAAAAGCTTCTTGTGAGGCAAGACATCATTACATGAATACTCCCAAAAAGAGAGAGACCGAGAGAGGAAGGGATCAAGAATGAGAGAGAAAAAGAGAAATGGCTCTTCCTTCTTGTTTGTGTTTTCATGTCCTCTGTGAAAAGGCATATAAATGTGCAGAGAAAGTTGAGTTGCGATTGAAATGGTAACTGTGTCTGGGGCACGGCGTTGTGACTAACCAATTAACTCTGTCTCGTTTTTTCCCCTGCCTGCGCTGGCGAGGAACGGAGTGGCTCAGTGGCAGAGATATCACTGCTGTCAGGGAGGACATCAAAGAGCGAGGTCTGGGAGAGCTCCTGCTATACCTTTGAACACTGGAAGAGGATTGGAAGGAGAGCCAGTCCTCTGCAGGCTACACAAAGACAGATCACACACTGCCCAGCATCCACAACACACGGCTGCAACACCCGCGCTTTCAAAGGAGCCCCAGCTATCCAGTCACACTACAGTCATACAGGAGTCACAAGGCCTCCTCAAAGGAACCTGAAGATCGATGCCTTTCAGACGTCTCTTCATGCCGATCTGAGATCAGACGACAAGTTGTCATAACAACTAAGGACAGCATTTGGTGGCAACAGATCTTTGATTAACAAAAAGGCGACATTACACTCTTTTAGTGCAGTAAAATAAGGAAACATATCCAAGACGCATCACAGGTGGTTAAAAAAAAAAAAAAGTCAGGTATTTTGAAGAGATTTTCCGCCATCCATACGGAGATTACCCACTGAATCCACAGCTAGGTTTAGCACCACATGGGGTAAATCTGCAGAGACTCTACTTACATGCTTTTAATGGCTGTATATTACAACTCGTGGAATTAACAGTATGTAAATTGGACAAATTCTCCATGACAAGCCAATAAAAACACACCCTAAACGTCGCACACTGAGCATGTGCCAAATGCCAAGCCTTTCTCTCTTGTAAAGTATGTAATTGGCCACTTTCTCATTAGGAGGAAATGATGATAAGCGTCTCCATTCTCCTTGTCGCTAAGCGACGCACCAGCCAGTTGGACATGAACACGGTCTCAGACCAGAGTTGAGTGCTCCTTATTGGAAAAACTAAAACGGGGAGAAACGGACAAAAGCCTTTTATTCAGTGGGGTCCACTGATATTCAAGGTGTTGCTGAAAATGAGGAGCAATCAGAAAGACTTAATAGCTATACAGGACACTAAATTGATTCTATAACTGCACATGACCAGGGTCCGCCCCTTTGGTCAATTACAGCTTTTGCTGTTGTTTTAGTGTTTCCTCTTTCCCTTCCTACATTAATTATACTTCACACTTCTGCAGTTAATTGTTCAGCAGTGGCAGATCCGCCAGGCCCCAGCTGAAAGCTTGAAGATGAGAACTGTATGTGTGTGTGTGTGTGCGTGTGTGTGTGTGTGTGTGTGTGTGTGTGTGTAGGTCCAGCTAGGGGTCTCTAATATGATTTTATCTGCACTGGACTGTTAAGCCCAGATGGGACTCCTCCATATCCAACTCATTCTTTACAGACACATCCCTCATCATTATAAACACTATGTCTCAACTCTCTCTCTCTCTCTTGCTCTCTCTCTCTTTCGCTTTTACACTCTCACTCTACACAGTGCTCTGTTACCTAATCTGTACATACTGAAACAAGCCCTCTGCTCTTCTTCACCGAGCTCATTTTAAAGGCTCAATAAAAGCCATTGTTACACTTCAAGGCCATTCACCCGAGCGTAACCTTGCTGGTTTCTTATAAACACGAGCGCAGGCCTTTTGTGCGCCAAACTTATTTGTTGCCATTATTCTGGTACAAATCATTTTCTCCTCTTTCTTGGCTTTATCAGCCACTGACTCATGAGACAATTATATCTTGATGCACCTCAGAGGGAACAGTAGCACTTTAGCATCTCCAGCAGTGGGATTCCTGATAATAATCTTCTCAATTTTAATTGAAAGGGTGCAGGGAGGATGCTATGCTGCTCTCCACGATATTAAAGCGAAGACATAAATCCAATCATCTGTGCTCAACCTGATCTTTTTAATCATCCAGCAAATTTGTACGCGGGAAAGGGGCTGAAGTGGGCGACGGTGTGTGAAACAGTTTATTAACACGGCCGATTATCAGGTTAAGCAGAAGGGAGAGACGAAATAACGTGAGCTGGCAATTTGCGGGCACAGTAATCTCTCATCCTGCTGCATGTGCGCAGCCAGAGCCGGCCACGGACTCCCAGGCTTACAATAAAGGGGCATGATGGCTCAGGTTCGCCAATTAAACAGATAATTATGCAAATGTAGCATTTACTGAGTCAGCGAGTGGGCAGCGCGGGGTGGGGGGAGGGGGCTGCAGAGGGGCTGGCGGCCACGGAGTCTAGCATCTCCTCCGGTAGAACCGAAACGCCCACCAACCACCTTAATTTAATTACTCAACATCAAACACAGAATGTCAGCGGGCACCGTCAGGCTGACAGTGGCCATAAGCATTTAAATGTCACTTAACATGCAGGCCCCGCCCACTCTGTCATCGCTGAGAGTGGAAGGGGGAAATGGTCATACATCACTGACTGCCACTGTCAGTATTACACACAAATGGGGAGGGGGCGTGCAAAACACTATTTTCCTATTGCCATTGTCTCGCCTCAACACAGCTGTTAAATGAGCACAACAAATTTGGCAAATATCCTATTTGTCCGACACAGCGCTCCCTTTGGTGTTTTCTGTAAACTGTCACTCGAAAATTGCCTGCCTGTTGACGATGCTGTTTTAATTGATCTCAGATGAAACGAGACTCATTAGTATTGAGTAGAAGAGAAAGAGACGGTCGTTTTGCTTTAAAAGCCCTGCTGCTCGCAGCACTCTCAGCAGAGGAACTCCAAGTATCTCCATACGCAGTCCACTCTAAAATGCAAATGTTAGAGAGACAGAGAGAGGGGCTGACAGGATTTCAATACAGCTCTGTTTAGAGACAGTGAGATGGGGATTCTTGAGGGAGTGAGATCCTTCTCAAGGGATCAGCGGGCAGAGCAAGAGAATAGCAAAGAGGTTCAGTGTCTATCTGACTATGTCAGCACCATCTCACTGGCAGATAAAGAAAGGGACAACACTAGTGGCCCTAAACAGGAGAGTAAACTCCTGGTTTATCACTCAACCGTTCATCTTAAAGGAGCCATATTATGGATAATCTTTTTCAAATTTAATAAGCTATGAGAACATGTTAACATTACAAAAGGTATAATTCAAAATTCAATCCAAATCGTGAACGCAAGCTATATAACCACACGTTTTACTTGCCTAATAAAATTTTAGCCTCAGAAAGGTATTAAGACTCACATTTTGAACTGAACGTGCTTCGGAAGAGGAGAACGTTTAATAACAGCATACTTATTAGGAAGTGATAGCATTTTATTCAATTAAATACATTTGTAACCCTACAGAAAAGGACAACGAAGAATTAAGAGTGGTTAGAAAATGCCAGGGGTCACAAAATCACAGCTGCTTTTAGTACATAAAGTCACGGAAATATGTAAAGTGGACCTGCAAACTGCATGCATGTCTACACTTCAGTTCCTCACACATTAGTTTAGAACTTACATATTAGCTTGACCGTAGTTGCTGAATCATTTATAGCAGTTACTGAATAATGGCTTAATTTAAAAAGTGGAGTAATGGATGCAGATTATGGGGGTCAAATGAGGCAATGCTAGTTGCTCGTAGTTAAATGGCAGAAGGGACAGCTTGGGCAGCCTCAGTGGCATTAGCTGCCGCGGCAGCAGCAGTGCCTGCAGCAGCAGTGGGTCTGGCACTGGCTCTGTTCAGAGACCCAGCTCCGTGGAGCACACTTCAGAGGCCGGCTCACAGTCTGAGTTATCCATCCAGCCCCCAGCATGCAGGCAGCAGAGCTTGCGCTGCACTCAGGGGTGAGCCCAAGCATGTGGCCTCACCACAGAGCCGCTTTACAACCTGCTGAGGCCTGAACAAAGGCTCCTCTGACCCGGCCTGTGCTGGCCCCAGAGGGGCTCGGTTAGGGGTCACATCTGAGCCCTGGTCTCCAGACAGAGGGGGTCAGTGTTGGGCAGGTAGGGGGCCGTGAGGCGGCTGGAGCAGTGAAGGTGAGCTTAGGCTTGCGCTGTTTGCTCCTCGGCGAGTGGCAGAGGGCTGGCTGCGCCTGCGGAAAGAACCACGGCGCGTCTGACATGTTTGGATTGGAGGGCACGAGGGGCTGTCCGCACAGCAGCACTGCTCCATAGAAGCACAAGGACAAATGGCCTTAGCGGAATAAAGCCTTCTTCATCAAGTTAAATGACGATCGCTGCACCTTTGCATGCTGTGTTGCCTAGCTGCAGCAGTGGAGGTGGTAATTACTCCGGGCACCAAGAGTTATTTAGTAACGCACCAAAACCCTCTCATTCCTTCCTCATGTTGTCATGGCTATGCAAATGGCCCCTTTTTTATGGCACAGCCTTTTCTTTCTTTCTTTTTTCAGGAAGAGTTGCGCTAGCGGTGCGAGTAACAGAGGGTGGCAGTGTAATCTCTGGCATCCCCTGCCTCAAATGTTCACACACTTCTCTCATAGATTCTAATCAGCAATGCTTACCTGCAGCAGGGGGAATAAAGGTGTCAGGATGTGTGTCACGAGTCACGCAGAAAGGGACTGATACAGGCCGAGCTTCGCACTCTTGACACTACGTCACACACACAGTCTTGTAAAACTGTCTTTGTGGGATATTCCCAGTGTCTTATGTATTACTAGAACTAAATACTGCTATGCCTTAACTCACACCTGATCTTAACCATCACCGCATCAGCCAAAATGTTATTTGGCTCTTTTGGTTTTACCAAAAAGCTGCAGTACACAAGGTGGGCTAATGTGGCAAACATATAATATCATGGTACTTGTAAACTTTTATGAATCATTGTTGTGATCAATATTTCTATTAAGAACAAAAAGCTCTAGATCAACCCGCAAAATCGGTATTTAACTGTAAAGTATTATATTTTAATTATAGAAAGAGCATAACTGGATGTGCATCATATTTCATTTTTTGATGCTTGATACATACAAAAAGAGTGGTACCACATTTAAAAAATACTATAAAAACCATGAACACATTCATTTCTATTCAACTTTTTACACAATGCACTGCAATAAATCCAGTCCACTTCTGCTCTCTTTGTAGTGAAACAGGCATTTGGTCAGTGCTCTGGAAGTACTAATGAAATCCATGGTATGCTCAAATAAGCATATTATGGCATAATGTGACAAAATTGATCACAATAACACTATTTAGTCATGCTGTCCACTTCTGTAGTGAACAGCCAAACACTGCCATGTTCTTCTGCCTTCATGGGAATATTTGCCTCTCACAAAGAGTTAAATACATGAAGTACATGCATGCACACACACACGCATACACACACACAAAGAAATAAAACACTTCGGAGTGTGTAATGTGGAGTATTGCTATCACCTGCATGATGGTTCTGTGGTGGTTCTGTCCTCACACAAATGTTTGAGCTCAGCCTTTTCTGTTTCTATACAGCGCTGAGGGAGAGCTTATGAAAGTCAGCAGCACTACACCTCTATTTGATCTCTTATTGAATGGAGGGGCACAGGACAGCTTAGGACTGCTCCCCAGATACACAGCTAAAGCAGAGGCAGTGGAAAGGAAAGGGGGGTTTAGCCCATTTTCAGTAAACCTTAACAAAATTGAATAAATGGAAGCCAGGGCCTTTGTGCAGATTTACTAAGGAACAATCCTGAATGTCTTTTGTCTTTCACCATGGACTTTTCTCACCCTGTTCTTGTAACAAAACCCAGTAAAACATTTTCTTAGAACCGGGAAAAAAATTTTACTTTCTTAACCTTAATGTACGTTAATGCAACAAGACTTTAAAGCAAGCTATTTTGGGCCACTTCTATTGGTCCATTTATCACACAATGTAGAGGCCATTTGGTTGTTGGTATAAAAATAACATTTCGATATGACCGTTGTATTTTGATATATTGGAATTATGTTACACGCGCACGCGTATTGCATATTTGCACAGTTTCGCAGGACTTCTTCAAATGCCTTATAGGACTGCAGCCTCTGGAGGCTCCTTTACAGTTTTGCAGTGGTTTGCTGAAGCTCTTTGCTGAATGTGTTCTATTACCCGGGTTGTAATAGAGAAATGAAGAGGCTACATGGTTAAGCAACAGACTGATGCACACTGTAGAAGGGGATTTCTGGTATTAATAGCTGCTGCGGTTGTGCAGGCTTTGGTTGGGAGACTCTCGTTCTCAAACAGCCCCTCCTGCTGTGATAATCCGTATTTTGTTGCAGTGGATGATTACAAAGCCAGCAGTGTTGCGCTGAGACAGGCCTTCGCCTGATGCAAGAGAATAGACGACACAGCACTAAAAGTATCAAGAGCAAGAATTATGCCCTGACGTTTCTGCCAGTGTATTAGTTACACCGGCAGTGTTTCGGTTTTCACATACAATTAAAAGGTCATGGACTTTTCACCGAGAATCTGTTTTGCTTTTTTGTGATTTCAAAGTGGGGAAAATAGCTCTCATCTCATAAAAGGACTCGACAGACCCAGCACCGACCGGAAACCCTGTCCTAATTGACTAGTCGCTAGAATGTAGCGTAATTAACAGCAATAGGTTGGAACAAACCCAGCAGTTGGCTGTGATTACATGCTGCTAAGTAATCGAGTGATTACATTTAAAGGTGCATTCATGAAATCTGTTCTTGAGTGCCCCCTCTAGTCACAGCTAGTGGCTCTTCATCTCCGCGTCAGTGCGACGGTGTCGGCAGGACGAGGGTTGGCTTCTGCGTCTGCGGAGCGGGTCACGCCGAGCCTTTCCGCCAGGGCTTTCTTGCGAACATCCAAAAACACAGCCGCCACGAGACCCTCATTAGGGAGGACCCAAGTCGGAGAGCATGAATTATGCAGAGTTCAGAACACTGGCCAGCGTCTCAACATCCTCCCGCGTGTTTGATCTTTTCAAGTTTAGCACACACTTTTTTTTCTTTTTTTTTTTTGCATTCATTTGGTGGCGTTGAACGAAGCAAGCTTCATTTCTTTTTTTATATCTTTTTTTTTTTTTTTCCCTCTTGAATGCACATGAGGGGCATCTGGAGCAGTCAACTGCCACTTGACGGGTACAGTATAAATATGGGAAACGTTTGAAGAGGAACCCAAAAGACTAATGCAGCCCCAAACTCTTGCCACTGGTTTATCAGCTAATGAGAAGCCGGCCCTGCTCTTTGGCATCATAAACATTTCACTAAATATATTCCAAAGCCCGCTGGCAAGCATCTTGAGATTTCCTCTGCTTATCTTCTCCCCCACTATGCTCATCTCATTACTAGAAAGAGTGAGGAAAGAGCAGAACTGAACTTCAGGACAGGACATCGAACCATGCCTTGAGCTGGCCTAATCATTACAATCAACCCATTCAGTGGCAAAAAAAAAAAAAAAATGGTCACGAATGGATTCAAAGCAATGAGCTTGAAATTGTATTTCATCGAGGTTAACAAATGATCCATTGTTTTGAGGTAAGTTCGGGACTGAACTTGCATTGTTGAATAGGGCAGGAAGAAAGTTCAGTGTGTCCTAGGAGTAGTGCATGTGAGCGTGGAGTGTACAGAGCCAGCGCACAGGGCAGATAAATAAGTCAGGCTGTCTGTGTCCAGCCTATCCTCGGAGGAGCTGAGCTGTGTGCTGTCAGCTCCCGTCCGTTCGTCTAGACGAGGAGGGATTCTGGAGAGAGAGCTTTCCTGTGTCATACAGTGACCTGTCTGAGAGGAGCTCGCCTCCACCGCCACGACAGCCATTAATCAGCACCTCTCCCTATCACTCAGCCCACGTTCAGAAGTCCATTCAGCGAGCGGTCAGGCTGACATCCTCTGCTCCTGCCTGCCACTGTGAAGTAAAATCCCAATAAATAAACAACAGCGCACTGCCCATTGTAGTCGCACAAAGACAACAGTCCATTCAAGAAGGTCGACTGATGTGAATCGAGGCTAAATTGGGTTGTGAACTCACTCCCCAGCACAGATAAACATCTACACAGCCGGGGAAGTTTGGCTCAGACTTGCTAAGAGCAATGAGACTCACCCAACGCTCAGAGTTGTGGCATGACAGAAAAAAAAACAAACGAATTTTTATATTCCATATGAGTTCGGGTAATGACGCAATATTTGTCTTTTTGGTCCTGCACTCCAGCACACTGAGGTTAAGGTGTAGAACCCCAGTTTTAATATGAGAGTATTTACATTTTTTTAGTGAAGAATATAGTCATCATACATCTATATCCTATTGTCTTAAAAAATAAAAGTTTCCTAAATAGTGGGTTAGACTTATGAGTCAAGGCAAAAAGTATAATTTACACCGCATGGAGGGTGTCTCATTTTTTAAAAAGATTCTTCACCCCATGCGTATCTCTTATAGAGGTTGTGTTTAAGCATCCACAGAAATTAGGGCTGAGACAATTACTCAGCATTATTGATAAAGTTGTCAATCAGGAGCTTTTTGGTTTACATCTTCAAAGCAGCATCCACCCTAGAGTGAGTGAATGACCTGAAGTTTCCTGAATTCTGAACCTATGTGGGAACAGCTATGCCTGAAAGTTCTAAAAATAAAAATTCAAATGTTAAATGATGTTATAATGTCAGTTCACGTAGTTTATGATTGTATCACATATTTGCGGTTGCTTGTCACTAACAGTAGCTCTAAATTGTGGGCAGACACTGTCAATCCCTTTTGCATTCCTGACTAAAGATTTTTGGAGAGCCATGAGCAGTTTTTCTCTGGCACGACTATGAAGAATTATTTTTGTCAACATAATTTTTAAGAGTGTATTAGTAATTAGTAACTGTCTACACACAGCCAATCATTTGCTCCACAGTAACATAGAATCCTTCACTGACCTCTAGCCACATTAAAGTCTAAAGAATCACACGTCCAAGTTAGAACAACTTAAAGAAACAAGGAAGACTATAATGGACAGAGATGTCAAGCTGAGCTCTGTTGAAGGGCAGACTAGCCTACTTGTGGTATGGGCAGTCATCCCCTTAAGTCATTTAGCTTTAATTTCCACATCTGATAGCACAAAGAATGGTCCCTGTAATAGGGATAAGCTTAACATTGGCCAGAGCTAAAAATAATAAGGCTTCCAATGTTAAGAGACCAAGGTTTGTTCTCCCAAGTCATTAGCTGAGATCCCCATTACCGCCTTCCCTATTCCCCAACACACGCCGGCGCTGCCGGAGCACTGGTGCATTGGGTGTTCCTCCCTTCAAAGTCACTCTCAAGAGTTTGAAGCCTTGACCGAAATGGTGCCTTTCAAGGAGCAATTACTCTGTGGACTGAATACTGCGACTCAGACCATGTACATCCAGGAAAGGAGCAAAACTCGCTGTAAAAATATTGCAGTTGCTAATAGCAGGTTCACAATTTTCTTATTATACACAAATCAATAAGAGCTAAAACAGGTAAAAAATAATGAGTGTCTCTGGCACAGAGTTTGTAAATCTGTGTCTGTGTGTACATTCAGATCTGATACAATATAGACAAATGTATTTTTAAGAACATAAAGAACCTGCCAAACACCTACCATAATCTTAAGCTTTAAATAAGCGCCTCGCAACTGAACAGCTTGCGACGCCAGACGACAATCAAACCCGACAAAACAGAGAGCAGCACAAAGCAAATTTTGCCTCTGAACGCCGTTCATGGCATTACCCGCACTTTCAGTAATGTCTGCTTGTTTGCCTCCTACTTAGTTTGCTAGGCGCCAAATACATAAACTTCATAAACAAGTCTTCCACGCCGACTATTGACTGGAATAAAGCTGAAAAGTTCGCAGCTATAAAAGTGATGTATTTGACAGCAGCATTTCATCATGTGTTGTAGCAGCTCCCAGAAACGCTGTGTTACCCGGCAGAGCCCAGAGGGGGCTTCTGTATCTCCATGATAAACTCATCCTGCATGATTTATTAACTAGCAAATCACACCGTTCTCCACAGCCAATGCGCGGAGCAAAAAGCCTCCGGATCCCAGGGAAACTTTACAGGTAGGACAGACAAATATTTTCAAACTTTGTCAAACTCATTAATAAACTTCAAATGGTAGCTTTAGATAGCTGTAGAGCAGCAGAATCCAGATTTTGCCTCAATGAGAAACACATACACAGGAGTTTTATGCAAAAAAAAAAAGTAGCCAGAAAAGAGTGATCATTTCCCTGTGTGGCCAAACCTTGCGTTGGATTCCTTTCGTCATATTGCAGCATGCACAAATACACAAAGAACATTCATACACACAAACGTACCAGACTTTGTGGACTCTGCAAGGTGTATCTGTACAAGTCACTATTCTTTGATCAATGTATTGTACCACATTCTCTCCAGAGGGGGCTCCAGCCCAAAGTCACCTTGGCAGGGCTGATCTGAGAAGGAGCTGTCTTATCACACACTGGTATCAATTCATTCTTCAAATGTCCATCTGCCACTGCAACTGAAGGTCTTTTGTGTGTATGCGTGTGTGTATGTGCGTGTGTGTGTGTGTGTGTGCTCATCCTTACAAACTTTACTGCCCATGGCCATCAGAGATGGAAATAATTATAACTCTTGTTACTCTGCTGAAATGCATTTTCCCTGTTATGCTACTCAATTATAGTGAATATTTATGTGTTTGTCTCTAGTAATAGTATTTTTTGAACGCTTTTTTTTTTTACTTTTCACAACTAACAGGCTTAGGACATTTATCCAGTCGTCTAGTAAATCTCAGCTTGTTGGCTTTTGCTTTCTAATTCTATTTACATTTTATTCGTTGTGGAAAAACAGTCACAACAGTTCCTCATTACACCTAAAGTATTGTTTTGCTGGTTGGAACTAAGTTAAGTGAACACTTGGTTTCTTAGATAAACAATAAACCTAGTGAAACTTTACATTTTCAGACATTCTCTCTGCCAAATATTAACTTATAAATAGAACTAATATTAAAGTATGTCAAAGAAATTCCTCAAGTCGTTTTTCAATAAACAGACTGCTTGCTTAAGTTTTTTTTTTTTATGAAAGGTCCCACAACCTATAGTTTTCTTGCATTTTCCCATTTTCCTCACTTACATTCATCTACAGCATTCATCTGTAGATCGATAGCATTTTTTCATGACCATTGTCTTTTATCCTTTAGAATTAAATAGACTGTTTTTTTTTACTGTGCCATTAAAAATGATAAGTAAATGACCTCTGTCCTTACTGGCTGTAGTGTGCTGTGCCTGTGTTGCGCACGTCTGAACAGTGCAGGCTGAATAGCTGAACATATGGAAATGCTGTGGTGACATCATGAACACAGTGAATTCAAACCAGGCTGTTTCTCCAGCTTAATCTCTATATTTGGATTGTATGAGCTGAGAATGGAATGGCACATTTGAAACTTTAACGGTGTTTATATGCCACATTAAATTCTTTCATAAAACATGATTTCCCATGAAATGGGCCCTTTAATTCTTCTACTTCATATTCAGGTCCATTAGCACTGCAGAAACAGTACTTTGACTTCATTTTAAGATCCCTTTCCAGCCTTTCCAAACTTGGGTACCACCATACACCACACCATTTTTTCTCCTCTTTGTCTTCGGGCCTCTCTCTCTCTTTCTCTCTCTTTTACTCACTGTCCTCCTTTTCTCAAACTTTACTGACGTGATGAACACGGACAGACATGTGCTCTGGAACGTTCTTTCAATCGGCAAATTCATGTAAATCTCTGGCAGCTTGTAAAAAGAGCAACACTCAGTCACACACATCACATTAGATTGTGCCGGCGGGTGAAATATATCAATTATGTAATAATCTTAATGGCCCAAACAGTCTGGCAAACTGCAATATCTCGATCATGACTCACTTGTTTGAGGCCACGGTAAGACTGAGGAAGAATATCAATCACGGCACGTAATACAAGCGGTGACAGAAAGTTGCCATGCCGAAGCATAAATTACCCCATTGAGAGGAAAGAATAGAAAATCATTTCCTGAGCAATACGTAACAGTGGAAATGTGGCAGGTTTATGTAGCGGTGTGCTTTATCTTAAACAATACAAGCACACACCTCAAATGTTCTTTCAAAACAGTGCATGATATACTACATGCTTTTTAGGATTTTTTTCCTATACAACTCCATATACTTA
>JBBPCX010000135.1:10265886-10283352 GCA_037974365.1 Hydrocynus forskahlii
TAGGCTCCTTGACAGGCAAAGGGAAACCGCAGCACGTCACAATGATGAATGACGCTCATGGTAAATGTCTATGCAACTCACAAAGATGCTTCCAAAATGACACATACATATTATCAAGGGAAAATGGTACACCATAATCAACTGCATATGTCTCCTCAGATCTGGCCTACAGATGACAGAACTAAAGAAGCATCCAAGCCTATTCTCTGCATCTATAGGACAGAAAAGAATATGGATTTTGTAAATGAGGTTTAAGGCTCTGCCTCTGCTTTAATGTGCTACCAAAAAAAAAAAAAAAAGAATGTGTTCTTTGGAAAAAAAAAAAACCCATCCCACTATTATGTACTGTTACAAATGCAGAATTTATATGGTGTATTGTGATGTACTTGGCCAAATAAAGAAAGCAATGACAGATTAAAGTAATGGCACCGTATCCACCCCGGTGCTGAAGCATTACTCAAACGTTTTCCATGACGACAGGAGGTAAAAGTTGTTACGGCACGCTGACAGCTTCTTCTGCCCGCACTTCCATGTTGTTGCTTTTTTAACCGTCTTGTTGGCTGTGATGGTGCGAGCGGCCACCCAGCCAAGTGAAGCAGGAGAGGCCTGCCAAAGATCTGTCTGGCATGAGGCTCGCTGCTCTCCTGCTGAATCCGTCTCCGCTGTGGAGGAGTAGAGACCTCAGGCCATTATTGTACCCGAACTCTTCACTTTGACTTTAGTCTAATCTCAGCCTCTCAGGTGACTACGACTTTGACTAGAAGTAGCCACAACACGGAAGAGAGCCACTGTGTCTGCAGACACTGTACATGCATCAAGTATGGTCGACAAACTAGTATCCTCCCACTGATTTCCTCTATTTTTTGCAGATTTGTTACATTCAGTGGTTTCAAGTGCTCATACAAAATGTAATATGAGACAAGGAGAAAACAAGGAAAAACAAATCAGTTTTTAGAAGATGATTTTATTTGTTAAGGGAGAAGGTCTTATAACACGGAAGTAATTCCAACATCATAATCGGTTTTGCCACCAACAAATGCAACCAAACACTTGCTATACCCAGAGATCAGTCTTTGACATTGCTGTGGAGCAGTTCAGCTCCACTTTGCTCACATTCTGCATTGGAGGACTTTTGAACATGAACTGCCAGTTTAAGGTCCTGTTCCAGCAAGGGGTTCAAGATAAGACAGTCACTAGACCACTCCAAAACCTTAATTTTGTTCTTTTGAGCTATTCAGAAGTGGGCTTGCTCTTGTGCCTCAGATAATGCACTGATGACTGGCCACTCTCGGCAGGATTTTGCAGATGATGAGTCGCCGCTGCGTTCTCAGAGGAATTTTATTCGACAGGGCCACTCCAGGGAAGATTCAGTTTTGCCTGTTAAGAGCTTTTAGCCTACTTCACATTGCTGGAAAGCTTCTATTTAAGTGGTGTTAAGCATTGACTGTGATCAAGCTTGGACATATCTTGTCCACCCTATGCCAGTTATTATGTTAGTCTGTTAACTATCTAGGGGACTGTTACTTTTTTGCTGGTGTTGGTGACAACTTGCTTCCTTTAATAGGTATAATTAGTTTGTGTGTAATGTTTTAGTGTGACTGACATGCAAAAATAAAAGAAATCAGGAGCATTTTGTTTTCAATCGCTGGCAATAAGCATGGTGGCATTTGGTACAAATTATCTAACTAGGTTTCAGAATCACATTTGCATTATAGGGAGAAGAGAAGATATTTTATTATGTCATATATTGTTTTATTAGACAGTGTACCACATGTACCACTTTACTTGGACAGGCCACCCTGGTATATTAACAGCTATCAAAGCATACGTGTCAACCTGTTTTAGCTTTTTCATTTTTATGAAAAAAAATTATCCATCCAAAAAAAAAAAAAAAAACAACAGCATTTGCGATCGATTAGTCAGTGAATGATCTCCCCCGCCTCTGTCCCTCCCAAACCTGCTGGTCCTGTGATCACAAAAAGGGTTTACTGACAACTGCACATGTTCGGCAGAGAGACACAGACGCTTTTACATACAAAAACCTTCTCATTGTATCATTTTTCTCTGGCTTTGGTAGCAGGTTTGACTTCTATGGCAACAATGCTGCATTGGCTGCAAGAGTGTATTCAGTACATGTCATTCGCCCATTTCAAAACCTTTCCTGGCTAAACATGAAAAAGATTATAATCGTTTTTCTCTTCGGGTAACGGCAGTTAGAAAGATACACACTAACTTCAGCTAGGGTGAGACCAATATTTTGTCATGCATTTACTTAGAAGGTATGAGTATTCAAAAATATTTTTAAGAGAATACAGTGCGAAGATGAGGACGACCTGTCAAATATCCCGCCGTCATCCCAATCAATATGTCTCCACTACACGCCATCTCTTTCCGCTGGCTACCACCACAAGTATATTTCAGACTCATGGGAAACACTATAAGACAGATATGATTTGAATTTAATGATAAGTTACTGTTGAACACAGCAGAAAAAACACAGTTTTTCCATGTTTTTATCGTTTCTTCTCTAAATGACAGACATGCTGATTCAAATATGTAGACACGTCAGATGGCTCTGATCTGATACCAGGCCTTGGTATGATGCCAAAATCAGCAGAGAATGCTGAATAGGATACGGAGTGGGGGTGTGGGTGGGTTGAATTCGATCCAATCCCGTAACAACTTCAGGTTGAAATATCATATAGACACACTGTGTGATGTCATGTTGATAGCTGTGGATTTCTTCGTGTGTGGGAGCAGACTGTGCACTTATCAAGTACATCAGGTGCTTGATGCTTAGGTACGTGCGGATGTGATTCAAAGACAATGCTTCAGCTCACGCAGCACAAAGTTACTTAACATGGTGATCTAAACGGAAAAGGGGAAATCAGAGACTTCTGATATTGGTCACGGAAACGAGTGTAAAGTTCTTCATTTTCTTGTTTTGTTTTTTAATGACTGACCGAACCATGTTCAGAGCAGCTGTAAAATCCTCATTATAATGAATGTACAAGTCATTTGCAATGTTTTGGGCACCCAAAGTTAAATGACATGTTTTGTTGATGGTGAAACTCAGTACATGTTCTCATCGGGGAACATACATCTGCACATTCTACTGCACAATTACCGCTCATTTGCTGAATTTCAGATCCTGTTAAATGAAAACATAAAATAGTAAATGGTTTTTATGTTTTGTTTCATCTAGTCCTGTAACAAATCGAGCTCGAACAACCACAGTCATACTTTATGATATCCTGCTGTTAGCTGTGTATTACTCCCTGTGGGGTAGTGGGGTGTTTGAGTAATCTGAACACGATTCACTGAAGAGTGAAGAGCTTCGATGACCAATTTCTCATTGTAAAGCTTAATAGCTTTTAAAGAAAACAAATCAGATTGGCTGTGATATGGTGTGTGTTTCTCTGCTTTTCTCCCTATGACCACTGGGATAGGCTCCAGCACCCTTGCGACCCTGGTTAGGGCTTAGTGGTTCAGATGATGGATGGATATCAGATTGGTATAAGTATCTCGAAAGAAATGGTGTAACTATGTAATTAACTATGCAATTTAAATATATCATAGTGTATTATACAATGCATTTCACGAGAGTAAGAAGGAGATCTAAAAGTACCTAAATGGGGAAATTGCGCAGTTACATAAGCCCTCAGGATGCATGTTCTGCCACAGCTGAGTATTCTGTACGAGGACATGGGTGGAGGAATGTTCATAAACACAGCTTCTCCACACATTCCTTCATGTCCAGTAGCTGTTTCTTTCCTCAAACAATATGAGGAAAAGTGAGGCATCAGTGTGTAGCGGAGTACAAAAATAAAGTTCTCCGTGGAATAACAAACTTTCTTGTAGCCGTGTCTCGGGTGACCCTCTCCTCTTTTTGCTCTCCCCTTGCCTCCCTCTCCCTCCCCCCCCCAGCACCCCACCCCCCTGTTCCGCCTCTCCTGCTCCTGTCCCCCAGCTGCACTCAGAGGAGTAATGGAGTGAGCACTTTCCGGCAGTTAAAGAAGACAAAAAACGCAGCGTTTCTCAATTGTTCTCCGCAGCAAGATTATCCCCGGGGGGCCGAGCCGGGTAACCTCACAATGCTTCGGTTTTCGAATTTAAAGGAGTGCAGATTAATAAATCATAATCCCCAAGTTACTACGACAACCCAGGACTCCTCCGTCACCTTTTTTGTGTCGGATCTCGCACCCGCGGATCCCGTGGGGCCAGGCACAGCCAGGCATTTAAAGAGCCGCGCACACGGCTGAAGAGGAAAACAAACAGGTGGCGCAAACCTCAGTGGGCCTCTGGCAGCGCTCCACTCTGAGACTACCTCACTCTATATCCTATCAAACAATAGCACAGGGGCTGCAGCGAACCCTCTCTCGCCGTGTATCTCTCTCACTCTCTCTAGCTCCCTCTCCCCACGTTCAGCCACCTCTGGGAGATCAGCTCCAGGTGTTCATTGACTTGCATGAAGCCTGAGCTAAGTTCTCACGCTTCTGCATGCCTTCTGTTGGAAAAAAAAAGAAGAAAATCTGATGAGCAAGTATTGATCCATGGTACTTAATATGCCTATGACGCTCCTCGCTCCTGATGATAATTATATATCTCATTAGAGCCTGAGAAAGAAAATGCTATTTCCAATACACAAATAATCTACTGTAGATAAAATGGTCAATAGGGACAATCGATATACTGACACAGGCATTTTGGTCACAACGATTGGCCGACACAGCGAATAGAGATCCGGGGTGAGGAGGGAGGGACAGCGGGACAAGACAGGGCGAAAGAAGAGCGAGAGAAAGTGAGGGAAAGAGAGCAGAGTGAAAGAGCGCACTGCCTTTACCCAGGAGCCTGTGCAGCCAGCGCTCGGAGGTGCAGGGCTAAAAGTGAGGTGCTGTCGTTTTCAAGGACACCCCATATCCCTCGGTACTTGTTGAAGAGGAGGAATATTATTAACCCCAATGGCACAGCCTTCCATTTCTTCCGTGGTTCCGAAGCAAAAACCGTCAAGCCATTACATTACTGTGTTTCTGCGAATGGCAAAAGCTAATTTGACTTGGGGGAAATTGCTCTGCGTAAGGTCAAAATAATGCCACAACAATGGCGGAAATGGGCCATCGTAAAAATAACTGGACGGTGAGAACAAAACTTTTTAGAAACGCAAAGTGTTCTGTTTTTTTCTAGGACAGAGAATGCCGGCATGAGTAGACAGCGCGAGCCCCGCTGTGTATAAGAAAAGCAACTGATTATACGTGATAGAAAAATGAATACCTGAACCAGAGAGATAAAACTTGTTACAGAAATATATTTTTAACTTTTTTTTTTCTTTTTTTTTTCAGAAGAGGTGACTTTGAAAAAGTCCTGAGTTTTTAAGGCAGCTGCAAAATTTCCTCTATGCCCCAGTGCTTCAGTGCTAAAGCACAGCACAACCTGCCCCCACAACCCCCACACCCCCGAAAAAAGCCATGCGTAATCTCGGTCATTGGGAGACATTTAAACAGAGATGGTGCCTATGTTAAGCAGAGGGCATGCGGAACTTAGGCCAAAGAGGAGCATGTCTTTCTTCTTGTCTTTGCCGTTACAGGACATGGCAGAATGACAGACTCCCTGCACGGTGCGGGTGACTCTAGACTCGGGTGCTCGACTATAATTAACCCTGGACTAACTCCAGCCCAGGTAGACTCGGAAAAAGCGCAGACTGCCAACCCGACTGCCAGACGGCACGCATGCCCCGCTAGCGCGTTCAGCGCGGGAGCCGCTTTGACACTCTGCACTCTCCTCTGCTGCGTGTCTACACACATGCGCGCTGCAGTCAGCAGACAGCTCCATTCCAGCAAACCCCATCTGCACAAGCCATTATTAGTTCATCACCGGGGTGGCTCCCCAGCTCCACTCGCTCAACTCTCTTTGTGTAAAAGGAATCGCATCAGCTGCATAAAAGAAAAGAAGCCATCAAATGCTCTGACTACATTGTGCTCTGACTACATTGTCACACTTCTGTGTCGGGATAAAAACACGGATCACATTCTGAAAGCAGCAAGGCACACGTCTGCTGGGGCGTCTAACAAGAAAAGAGAGAAAATGAAGAAAAAAAATAAAAGAGGCTGTAGAACAACTTAATTTGTAAGAGGAAAAGTATTTATTGAGTAAACGGTCGTACCGTACAATGATGGCACTTTATCAAGAACATCAAGTGCTACATGCTTGGACAAATGCAGATGCGCTTCAAGGACAAATCCTGAGCTTAAGCAGCATGAAGACACTTAACACAGTGGCCTTAATGGAAAGGAAATAAGCGAAGAACATGAACAATAATGATCTAATGAGAACGGGAGAAAGGATGGACTATGTTCAGTTTTGTCCATGCAAACACATACAGGGATGTAATATAATCCCTCTTTATACTGGTTTATTGTTATAGGTTGTTCTCAGCATGTTCCCCACATGACGTTTAGTCCTTGTTTTTCACTTTAAAAGTTTGACTGGGGTTCATGACAAACTTTCAGGTAGCCTACGTGGCCTATAATTTGACTGAGGGTTTCGCAACACGACTGTATGAACAACTGAATTCTGTCTTAACGTACAAAGTTATTACAAACCAATAAACTGTTCATGGAACAATTTTAGACAGTTGTGTTGCTTAGCAATATAAACCACTGTTGACAAGCTACACTGCTAGACAGAAGAATTGTCTGTTGCAATCAACTGATTTAATACTGATACAATGATTTCTTTAACACTGGTGCATTTTATCATCATGTATTTTGTCATCACTGTATAAAAGCAAGGCCACTTAAAGCTATGTGTCATAGTGATTTAACCAGGAGGTTTCAGGAGGTTTCGTGCCATTCTGTAACAGTGGTAACAGTAGTAAAGTCTAATATTGCACAGTCTCAAGTGGTTTATCGCTTTATTAAACCATTCTCATTGAAGCACTTGAGGAGAAATTCAGTTGGTTTCTACTTGAAGCAGTCTCCGGTCAGAGTCCCCCCACCCTGAGAAGACAGAGAACATTGTTTAATCATCCAGAACCTAGGATCCATTATGGAGTAAATGTCCATGGCAGAAAATGAACACTTTTTTGGGTAGAGAGGCAAAAAAAAGACGCGCAAGCCGAAAACAATGACGAGTTAATTATGAAAGACAAAAATGGCTGAGGAAGATTACTTAGTATTCAAATCCTTTTCAGCGTCTGGGGAAGAGAAGCAGGGAAGGCTTAGCAATACTTAAAGATCTGCAGGAAGAAAAAAAAATGTTGACTTTTATTCAGTCTTTCAAGTCTTCCCCGTAAGGATTCCCTCAGAACTTGACCATTTTACTCAATATCATGGCTAAAAATGATGTCTGGGGATGGACAGCATCCATAAGCTGCTCATTGTCTTCAGTTTGACCAGGTGCTTGGCACACACAGAGCCATGCACTCCGCACTGCCAAGAGCAGTTGGCTTCGGCACAACGCTGCAAAGATATCATTTTCCTCGGCTCTGTGAGCTGAGGTTGAGCATGGGGAAGCAGCAGAGGCACTTAACAGACGGGCACGGGGAACCGCAGACTGTCATAATGATTGTTATCAATGTGATACAAATGTTGAGAGGGGAATTGGAGACACTCCGTCCTCTGTCTCCAACTCATTTCAAATGGAAGAGTTCACAGGCTTCATCTAGTGCAGAACGACCCCGCTATCAACTCCCCTCGGCTCTCTCTCGCAGAGAACCAATAGGAATGTTCAGCCAGATATTAATACTGATATTTAGCAACAGCTCTTTTTCTACTAGGGAGTGAATTTAGTCACACAGCTCCATTCACCTGTGGTGCAGGAATCAGTCCCGAGGACAGATACAATAACATTCTTTTGTTTGGCCGTTTCTTTAGTACGGCAAACTCAGCAAACCAGATAAGAGCTTGAAATTCAATTAGGTGGCACTAAAGATGATAATACAAATCCTACAAAAAAAAAAAAAAACACAAGCCGTCTGCTTTAGAAGTCAGCTATGCTCGCAAGCTCCCAAGCCCTGCTACCTTATTAGCACTACAAGTGTTGAATTTAAATACGCTGACAAGCTGACCCGCTTGCGCACAATCTTGATCTTGCGTTATTGCTCAAACTGTGAATAAACAAAAAAAAAAAGATTACATCATCACACCCAGCTCTGCTGAATAATAGGAAGGACAAATGCAGAGGAAGCAAAGCAAAAGGAGAAGGCTCGAAATAGTGGAATCAGTGTTTCAACCTTTAGAAAATGAAAAGAACGATAAGAGTAATCTTCAAGGTTGCAGCGCTAACCTCATCCCCCAACAGGGGCATTTTTCTATTCAAGCCCAGTCATAGGGCAGCATTACATGTTCCTGATGTAAAAAAAAAAAAACCCACACTAATTAGCCGGAAAGTAGCCGTGTCTAACCTCGTGAGGATTGCCTGGCCTTTCTCTCTTATCTCTCCATTTGAATTCTGAAGGCCTTTTTCTTTTTGAAGACACCTACAAGCAACAACACAGGGAGTAATGGGATTTTAATTACAGATTAGAAAAATATTCCAGTAATCTACACTGACCTCTCACTTTCACGCCAATTTGCAGTTCCAATGGAAATTCCTATTTGCTAAGCCTGTATTAGGTTGGTGTTGAGGGGCTCATCAGTGAGAGGAGGAACGCTGTAGAAAAAGAGTGTGTGAATGAGCGCGAAGGGGCTCGCCGAGCTAACACAGGTAACGGCCCTGTTGCATTCTTCTGCCGTCGCCTGACGCGCTCCTCATCTCTCTGTTCTATCACTTTCCCCTTTTACAGGCAGCTACGCTGCCTTCTGCAGTGCTTATTTACTACCATATTTAACCCTTAAAGCAACCTGTGAAAAATGGCCAGCTCATTAAATAAAAATATACTTTATTGGATTATTTTATCATCGGTTTGGCCATTTTTCATCATTGCCTATGCACATTAAATGAAAAAATAACTTTGTTTGATTATTTTATCATTGGTTTGGCCATTTTTCACCCCTGCCTATGCATTTAAGGGTTAAAAGGGTCTGGCAAAAGACCTCAATCTGAATACTGCATTTTTTTTGCCAAGGAGGAACAAAGAATTCACCTGCAACCTGATATGTACAGTGTAATGCGGCTGGTCAGAAAGCCTTTAGATGTAAGAGGAGGGTTATAAATACCTAGTTCTCAGAGTCAGCTGGGCACATAATACCCTTCTTTTCTTCCCGCCACCTTCTGCTCTGCTCACACTATGTGGAATGATCTGATAGAGCAGTCAAGAGTCCAGAGAAGAGAAGAGAAGAGAAGAGAAGAGGGGAGAGAAGAGGTAAAGGCAGGGAGGAAAGGAGGAAGGGAGGAAAGGAGGAAGGGAGGGAAGGAGGGACGGAGGGAGTGGGGTGTCCAGGGGGTAAGGGCGAAGAGGAGGGATAAATTAGCCAAACCACTTAGGTGATTTCAACTAAAATTAGCCATACTGCCTGTGGGCGCCATCAATTTTCAACTTACTGAAACTCTGACAACCATGGGGCAACTTTTCCCCACGTCCGTCTGTAGTAGGCGCCCCTTTCCCTTCCCCTCTTCCTCCAGACGATTCTTTCCTCTGCAATCAGTCCTTAAAGCACCCCTTTCTCTCCTAACTCGCTTTCTGGTTGGGTACGTACAGGTGCACTCAGACGGAACACCTCTGGTTCATTGCTCCTAATGGTGAGGGATGGACATGTTTCACTCAGCTCCTGCCGCACAGATGTGCGAGTAAATGCGCATCATGGGCCATCGCCGGAAAACACGCAGCGCTGTATGATTAAGGAAGACAAATGACTGCAAAGAGCTGTTCTCTCTCGCCTTGATTCAAAGAGACGGTTGAGTGAAACCATTCTCTCCAAGACTGCTGCAGCATGCGCCGCTCCGCACCCCCCACCTCTTTCCTCGCAATCTCTCTCTCTCTCTTTCTGTCTCTCTCTCCCTCGTCCAGGTGTTCATGCCGTCTGTTAACTTACTCAGAACTGCTAGAAGTGGAACCAAATGCTTTTTGGTAGTGCACAGCTCATGGATTCTGCCGCTGCACGGCGAACGGCGGTCATACATGGCAGGAGAGTCATGCTGTATAGCTGATATAGTGGTGTAGAGAATGGAAAATAGTCCCAGATGTTTGTTTTTTTTGGGGGGGGGTTTGCAATATTGCAATATTTATTGTATTTGACGATATCTAAAGTTAATGAACCCATGTTTCCACAATATGCCAAAACAAGAACAAGAGTAAAATCTACTAAATCAACGTCTAATAAACCTGACACAGCCTGTTTTGAGCCGACTGTTCTGGTGTAAAAGATGAATGAAGAAACAAAGGCTAAACTTTGTGGAGAGCTGGGTAAGGCACAACTGACTGCAATCGTGATGGATAGCAGGACTCCGTCTGTTTTAGTAGCAGCACACTATACAACTGATCATGGCAAAAAGTGAAATTCCAAACACAACAAATTTATAAGGCACAACCAATTTGTGAGTGAGCCAGAAGGAGGGAGTTGTTGACTGGATGGTTGTACAACTGATAATGCAAGAAATATACTTAATGCGGTACATATGGGTGCACTGGCAACAACTTCGTATAAATAATTAACTTCATTCTCTTTCTGGAAAACAAACTCTAGTTTGTGATTATCACACACTGCGTTCCACTTGTGCTTAATTTAATACATCTGAAACTTAAAGTTGGCTTGCTTTTTATTAGAAACTCCAATCAAGTTTACACAAATAACACATATCCCAGGATACTGGTCGGCGCACATGCAGACGATTCACTGCACAAGAAAATAGCATCAATATGTTTGTCCTTCCAGTCCACAGGCAGCATACAACTGATGACCAAATCGGGTGACATATGGGGCAACATTTCTGCCCACCTGGCCTCCATTGGCACCCCCTCTCCCTGCCCTTACCAAATGGCCAGCCCTGTTCTCTATCCCAGCAGACAGGTGGCCAACCTGCCCTGAAAAATTAATTTCACGTTTACAGTTAGTGTTCGTCCAGTCTCCCTCTGGACACTGCACACAATGAGCCCATGTCCCATATGGTGACCTGTGTAAACCAATTCATCAGCAGTTAAGCAAGATAATAATCAATAGGAGTGATTGATTGTAAAAAAAAAAAAAAAAAACAACCTGACTGCTGAAGAAAACAGATCAGGACTGAGTGAGCTGCGGAATATTTATAGTTCGCTCAAAGCCACTGCATCTGATAAATGTATGTAGCGTATAATCTAACTCACAAGTGTATCACCCAGGGGGCAGAATATACAACGCCTGAACACACACACACACACACACACACACACACACAAAGCAGAAACCAAAACGGCTGAAAATGCATGGATTTGACTCATTGCGACATATAATCAGACATGCATAAATGCATAAAAAAAGGAAAAAAAAGCTGACAGCTTTTGTTTCCTGCCTGACTGAGTAAGCGCAGCCACACACCCAGACCAGATGAAGATGAAGATGTTGCCTGGGATCCGGCGCACTGTGCTCAGACCAGGCAGGAAGACAAAACTGACCTATTCCTTAATCGCCTTTAATGAAGCCAGCGTGAGCACACAGCTCCGGAGAGACCGCCGCCCGCTAACACGGCTCCCGGAACGACTCGTCCGCCGGCACACGCTCAAATGAAAGCAGGCGAAGAGGCAGAATCTTAATTCAGAATAGTCAATTCCAAATCACCTCCACTCCCTGCCTACCTTTCCCTACAGACACACACACTCCTTTGTCCCATTAATGGGAATAGTGCTGCAATTAAAATGTCATATTTCACACCAATTTAATTTGGGATGCGAATGGCTCAGGCAAGGTGGCTGAAGTCTGACCATGTGTATTTTAATGGAGACACGCCGAAGAAATTGCATTAAATTACTGAAGTCATTTCTGCTCCAGTGGGAGTCAATGATATATAATAATAATGTGATAACATAATGATAAATATGTGACAAAATTAAGGTCTCTGAAATAGGAACTTCACAGAGAAAAAAAAACATTTTAATTTTAAATGTGTTAATGTAGCAAGATTGTATTGGTAACTTAAAAGGAAATTCTTCATACTTTACAGGTTGAGATGTGAACGTTCAGACTGTTTTGTTGTGAAACGGTTCATTCGGAGAGAATTACCGACAGATTTCTTTACAGTGGTGGTGACAGGAACCAGGCGGTCTACATCCCAAGTACAGAAATTGTATTGGTGGTTCAAACTCCCAGTGAGGCTACGTGTATCTTCTCTTGCATAAATGTAATGCTGATAATCCTACAATATGATTTCATTAGGAACTACTTTGCCTTGCAGTACCCTGAACACAGAGGCCTGACTCTGTAAGCTTCTCGAAAATGGAAGATTTCACTTCAAACACAAATACATTGTTTACATTTTATCTATCTGATTGTGACAGCATCTTCCTCTTTGAGAATAACTCAAGAGTGCATTGTAAGTCAGGGGAAAATCTCCATTCCAAATTCCGTGTGGTCCAGAACTAGTCCTAACTGTCTGAGAACCTGAGCACAGGAGCTTAAAAGGTTAAACAGGATCTAGTCCTGAGATGGTCGTACAATAAAAGTCCATACTTCAATGAAATTCTTTCCTCACTGCTTTACATGTGCAGTTCTAAGTTATTTTATATTTATAACTTCATTTGCCTGAGTGTGGGTAGTCATTTGGCTCTCCTTTTTTACAAGCACACCCAAAGTCTGAAGCGATGTCGGCGGGTTGCCGATTACATCTACCTGTTTAACATTTTTAGCTGCAGGGTCGGCTTCGCTCTGCATATCTCTGTGGCCCTGTGAACCACTCTGTAGCTGTATCCTATCAGCAACCCTGCCACACACATACACACACACACACACATTCCAAGCTAGACTCAAGGAGGGTCAGCCTAAATTAAAACCTTTTGATCACACCGCTGTCCAACATTAGAGTTCTCACCGCCTCTTTCTGCTATTATGCAACCATCAACATCTGTTACTTCTTTACACTCTTCATGTTTGGCCCTGAAGCAGCAGCGTTATGCAATGACCCTTGGGCGGTGAACCCTAAATCAGCATCTACACTAAACACTGGGACTAAAGACAAGTGCTGGTCTCCGAGGAACCAGTGAGGAGCTCGGGCAACTCATCAAAAGCGATCTACGCCCTGCAAGAACAATAGGTGAGCTTCCTGAAAGAGGAGTTAAAGTTAACTTCCTCCTATATGGAAATAGATTTATTTCATTGTGACCTCCATTCTCTCTCTCCGGCTCGAAGAATCCTTCGCAAATATATGCAGACAAATGTTCCGCTCTCTTAAGGGAGCGTTCTCTGGGAATACCGGAACGTTCCTTAGCTCGCATTATATTTCCAGCTTTATCTATTGTTTGTGTCTGACAAGGTGCTCCGCGGCATCAGATGGGCTGTTTTAGATCAAATTCACCTTAATAACCTCCGCCCTACTTTTTGTGGAGGGAAAAAATGAGAGGGGGAGAGCGGGAGACGCTCGTAAGACGGGGGGAGAAGTTAGACAGCGAGAGAGGAGACTTCCAAGGACGTGCACTGGACTTCCTAATGGAGTCTCCAGAAACAGAGAAGTTGGTGGGTAACGAGGTTGGGGGGATGCAATCAGGATTCGCAGGCAGCCACAGAGGCCCCGTCTGACACGTGTGAAGAAAGAAGGAGGTCAAAGGTCAAGAACACCTCTACATGTAGCTCGCCGAGCGGGTAAGTGGACGATCCACATCAAAGACAGCAACTGGGAGAGAAACTTCACCTCAGAAGAGTCGATTTGCCTGTTTAACAAGAGGCTTGCTTTCAACACTAAGAGGATATAACTTTTCACAGCTCCTAGGTCCACATCCATTGAAACTGATCGTAGGTGTAACCATGACATTGCTTTTGTGATGCTGGGAAACTTCATTCTGGTCTACAGAATGAAATTGTAATTTTACAGTGGGGAGCAAGTGAGACATTTCTGGAGTCTTTCTGTGTGTATTACAAAGCGCCCATTCTTATACAACCTTGCATAAGTATGATTTGTCAGGTTTGACTTGTGGGACGTTGGCTGCTCTGTCTCAGGCTTGGCTATTATATTGTTATATTAGCGCTGTCCAAATAAATCCCTGCGTCTCCATAAAGCTGAAGGACAAGACATTCTTAACTTTCAATGTAATTTAATGTTACAAGATTTTACAGTCATTTTTCCATATTTCGTTAGTTAGGAATCTCCACAACAGGCAAAAATGGAGATGCCTTTGAAATTTGAGATGAAAACCAGAAGTTTAATTGCATTCATGATCAAACTTCACATCTTCTTCTTAATTACCTCTTTAAAACTCTTTTACGCTAACATGCCTCCTACAGACAGATCCACTTTCGCTAGGCTACACCGTCTGAAATATGTCAATAATATTCAAAACGAAACAAAACCAGGAAAATAAGTCATTCTCTCATTTTACTTCTTTGTCCTTGCCAAAGATAGGAGACAGAATACAGATTGAAAGACAAAGCCATCCACTTCATCATACGCAACAATTTTCTGCACAGGAGGACATGCATTTCATCATGCTCGGCTCAAAACTGTGCATCAGTAAACATCAGTCAACCTGCGTATGTTCTGCGTGAGATGCGCCAGGATTTGTCCTGACAGATTAAATGCAGATCCATTGCATCCTTACAGCGTGCCAGACGTGTGGCGCTGGGAGATTGTGACATTTCTTTGCAGGTGGGTGGGGAGCAGACACACTGTCACAATGCCCCTGGTGCCAGAATGACCAGTGACACACACATGATAGGGGTCTCGACACCCCCGTCCAACAAATGGTTCAATCAGCCTGACGTATGGCATTTAATTTGCTACAACTGTCTCCTCTCTCGCTGCCATCTTGATTTAGCAGCAGGAGGAATAGAGTGCGGTTGTTACAATGCTTTCTCCATATGCCTCGCAGGCCCCATCAAACAGATACCCAAGGCCTTTATTGGTAAACCATCAACTTTTAGTTGAAAGTGAAACAAATGACAGACGTTGGAGCCCCTTGGCAGGACGGAGTGTGTGGGCATCGCTGCAAAGACGGCCGGCTCGACGAAAGCCCGGCCAAACCCAGGCTGGAGGGAGGTAAAAGACTCCTCCTCCTCAAACGAATTGAAATGCAATGCCTTTCAAAAGGCCCCTGCCATCACTGACTCTTCATCAAGCCACACACGAGGGGCCGCTTTAGCCCCAGAAGACCACCGGGAGCCGCCAGGCAGCCCGCCTATCTGGAAGGGGCCTCAGTGTGCTGTCGTGGTGGACCGAGAGACGGAGAGAAAGAGGGGCCCCGGCCCCGGTGGGCCCTTCTAGCCAGATCCGGGCCACACGGCTGAGGCCCCCACCAATTCCCAGCCCAACTGTCACTGCTGGCACAGGCCTCCAGCCCTTCAAGCACATAATCTGTGCTCGCCTGACTGTTAAGCACCATCTCCATCACACACACACACACACACACACACACACACACACACTCTCTATACTCAACACAAAATACACACATACACAGTGTATTGTTTTTGTGCACCGCCGTCCTGTCACCAGATATGAGAGGACAAAAGAATACGCTAAAATGTTTGTTCCTTGATCTGTAACAGGGCAAGTTGTGTACACATTCCTTTTACAATTCAGCCTGCACAAAGGAGCAGTGTCCTAAAAATAGAACTGTTATGTTGGCTTTATACAACACCCATACATTTCCATAAATAACAAGAGTGTACGGGCCACATATAGTACTCCCAGTAATTACTTCCAATGTAATTATGAGAATCACATTCTAACATGGTTTTAAGCTGGCGTGTTCAAATTAAATCTGTTCCCGAAGGTACACGAATTCCATCCTCATCACTTCCATATGCTTTGAAATCAGCAGAACTTTGCGAAATAGAAATAAGCCAAATGACAAAAGATGATGCCTCAGTTTCCCTTTTGCATCTTTTCTTTATTCATTTTCACTCAAGGCAAAATGTACTTCTGTAGTATCTCAAAGATGGTGTAACTTCTTAGTGATCCTGTAGTATCTAAGAAATATTATGCATTCTTAGTGATAACCAGTGCTGGACAATGTTGAGAAACAATGGATAATGTTCAGAATCAGGATAGTTTCTATGTATCACAACTTCACATAGTATTTCTACCAGCACACGACTGATTCAGGGAGAAGAATGTAACCATGGATATGAGCTTGTGATCTATAAATCTAAGCATCAATACGTTTGACAGTAACAAGGTAATACCATCACATCTAAGGCAGTGGTTTTGTACCCATAGGCCAGGGCCCCAGCAGGCCACAGTAGTACTGCTAGCAGAGCTGTTGGTGGGGTTTTTAGTTTGTTTCTTTCTTTCTTTTTTGTTTTTTTTCTTCTTTTTTAAGTTATGAACTGATAACAAGCAACTTCAAATCTGTGTTAAATGCTCAGAGGTCTCCTAAAATGAAGCTTTAAAGTCAAAACAACTTACACAATCATTGCACTTTTAAATGCACTATTAAATGACACAAAATGTGCCAGTACATTACATTTTCATGTATTTAAGCTATTTTTCAAATGAGGTAATTCATTAGTATCATCAAAACTAAACACTGACATTGTTGTCTGCCTCAAATATGGATCTATTACCCAGCATTATGTCATAATTACCCAGTCATACCACAGTGTGTTGCCTTCACAACGATCTGAATGTCTCAGTCTCAGGGATGTGTGGGCCAGACAGCAATAAGAGTATCACTCCTCTGCAGCATTAATCTTAGGAAGTACTTTGAGGGGGTCCAGCTGCCATTTCCCCTATCTCACCCCATGACAGAGCACTAATGTCACGCAAGTCCAGGTGAGAGCTTGGCGCGTGTCACCCAGGCGAAAAATACCCACTCTCGCCATGCTCAGCCGTCTCCTTTAATTGGGTAAAACAAAGTAATTTGAGCTGAGCACAGGGGGGCGTGAGGGGCTAAATGACAGGACAGAAGGTCAACGCTTCGCTCTTACTCCACCAAGCACCATCCACCATCAGGCCCAGCATGCAGCGGAGTTAATATTGAGATCTATTATCCAGCAGCCTTCCACCATCTGCCTCGCACACGACAAGCAGCTCAGGAACTCTACTGTACAACAGAACACAGCCAAAACATACCATCCCAATACATATACACTGAAAAAGGTCATTTTTCCTGAGGCATATAAATAAGATGTAACAAAAAAATGCAGGATAAGAAAAGGCACAATTTAAAATTAAATCAGAAAGGAAATAATAACAATGTCACTAATGCAAACACCACTTTTATTAAGCACCAAAAGCAAGACCAGTGCTAATAGATAATCCCCCCCTTGTGGAGAATCTTCAGCCTGCTCAACATGAGTGAGTGAGTAACAGAGTGAGTGAGTGAGTAACAGAGTGAGTGAGTAACAGAGTGAGTGAGTAACAGAGTGAGTGAGTAACAGACTGAGTGAGTGAGTAACAGAGTGAGTG
>JBBPCX010000135.1:10285064-10303485 GCA_037974365.1 Hydrocynus forskahlii
AGTGAGTGAGTGAGTAACAGAGTGAGTGAGTGAGTAACAGAGTGAGTGAGTAACAGAGTGAGTGAGTGAGTAACAGAGTGACTGAGTGAGTAACAGAATGAGTGAGTGAGTAACAGAGTGAGTGAGTGAGTTAGTACAGAGTGAGTAACAGTGTGAGTGAGTGAGTTAGTACAGAGTGAGTGAGTAACAGAGTGAGTGAGTAACAGAGTGAGTGAGTAACAGAGTGAGTGAGTGAGTAACAGAGTGAGTGAGTGAGTAACTGAGTGAGTGAGTAACAGAGTGAGTGAGTAACAGAGTGAGTGAGTGAGTGAGTGAGTTAGTACAGAGTGAGTGAGTGAGTAACAGAGTGAGTGAGTGAGTACAGAGTGAGTGAGTGAGTGAGTAACAGAGTGAGTGAGTGAGTAACAGAGTGAGTGAGTGAGTACAGAGTGAGTGAGTGAGTGAGTAACAGAGTGAGTGAGTGAGTTAGTACAGAGTGAGTGAGTGAGTTAGTACAGAGTGAGTGAGTGAGTAACAGAGTGAGTGAGTGAGTTAGTACAGAGTGAGTGAGTGAGTAACAGAGTGAGTGAGTGAAGTACAAGCCAGGTTCTTCACATTTAAAAATAACTGGTAAAAATGTGCTACATGTACATATACAGATTTTGAGTAATTCTACTAACACCCACAATTTATTCAGAATAGTTTATTGACATAACATATCATGATAACTACATCAATATATCATCCATCCCTAACTCTACCTGCAATTTCTCTGAAACCGCTTTTAGTTGAAGCTGCGAAATTATCATGGCGTTGGTTCTGAACATTACTGCTGAAATATTCATACTGATTATTACACTCTGCATCCTTAATTCTGTTTTTTTTTTGCAGCTGACATAGAAAGAGCCATAATGTAATGTAATCCAACACAGTGCGTCTGGTCTCATTCAATGGGTGAAAAGAGCTATTTGTAGGGAAAAGGCAATTGAGTGGTTTTCAAGGAACCTTTCCAAAAGTGCACAGCATGAGGGTCGGCACGAGCGCACTGGATCCTTTAGGGAGGTCAAGCTGCTGTGTCGTCAAACTGTGAAGATTACACCACCATGAGATAACCAGCCCGGCACCTCAGGTGCCCACACAAATACATCTCTTCCACACAAACACATACACACAAGCCTCAGAGCTCCACTATTTCCACAGTCCACAAACCTCAGCCCTGCTCTGATGTTTCAACAAATCAGTTGTGGTATTTGAGGGCAGAAAAAAAAGAGAGTGGCTGAGTGGAGCTGCTTATAGAACATTACACCGAGGAATACCTTACATACCAGCATGACCACTAAATGTCAGAAATTAGTTTACACGAGCTACTTCCAATTTAAGGCATAATAATAAAGAAAAACATTCTTTAACCATAAAAATGTCATGAGGACAATAATTGCCTCCTCATATATTATTATGGCCACTTACTTCTGAAATGGTCATTATGTAAGAGAAAGGAAAACACTGTTAACTGTGATGTCAAAGAAACGTAAAGGCCAGCTAGCATTTTCAAATAAATACATTTAAATTTGGAAAAATAATGGGCTTTTGATATCAACAATATACTGCTTTCTTTCTTAAATAGTACTATGATAATTTTTTATTAGTATGATACACTGAGCAAGAACTGTGTCAGAGTGCATGTGTATGTCTACACATAAAGTCACGCACAAAGCATTTGTTGTTACACAAATGGCTGCACTTGAGCATGTGGATTTTTTCCCAGGTACAGCTGACACTTGAATCAGGAGATGTACAGTGCTGGAGGCTATGTTGGCACATCTTCCTGGGAATAATCTTTTAATGTGTCCCTGCATTTGCATTCAGGGGGGAACTGCTTACCTATAGCGGGGTGTACAGCAGGGCTCAATGCTTGGTCCAGTTCCTTTAGGGCCCTATCTGTTGTTATCAGTCTGAGTCAGGACACCACTATCAGTATAATCCTGTCCACGCTCTCCCACATGGACCCAACCAACTACACGAAAGTGCATGCTTTGGCTTTGCTGACCAACACTGCAGCTTTTAGGTCCAACTGTGTTTATTTGTCAGTTATTTATTTTGTGTGGCGTGGGTTTCCTGCCAAGCTGGTCCTGTGGTCTTAACTTGCAAAACATGTAACTAGAACTCGTTGTAGATGTGACAGCCTTATTCAATCAGCATCAAAGCTTGAGCGGTTCGCAGACTTGGGCCAACTGACATATTCGTTTTTTTTCATGTCAGGCCTTGTTTGATTAATTTTGTAACTGCTGTGTGTTAGTCCGTGTTCGCGACTGGGCCACAAAAACAAGCCCAAATGGTTTTGTTTTGACAACATTAAAGTTTGTAATTATGTAAATCAATATTTCCCTTGTTAGTGCAGCCACTGAGCAGTATATCTGATTGTGCCAAGTTGCGGCAGCGCAAAAAACGCTTAATCAGTCCTAGATACTGCTCTGCGAATTCTATTTATTTACCCGAAGAAAGAGAGGAGAATATGAAATGATATGCACTGTTACACCACCATCACACTCCTATAGGTGTGAAAAAAGTGATATTGATGTTTTCAGTATTCAAAATTACTATAGCCTCCACTCTTCTAGGAAGGCCGTACACTAGATGTTGGAACTTTGGTGTGACGATTTGATCACATTCACTCACATTAGTTGGGACGGGTACTAACACTGGATGATTAGTTCTTGCTCACAAATATGGCTCCAGCTCATCCTCCACTTACTGGATGGAGCTCCATCACCCCAGAGAATGCAATTCCACAGTTCCACAGACCAGAGCTGTGGGGATTTCTACAGCTCTAGCGGACACCTGACATTGGGCACACTGACCTTAGGTACATGTGCAGCTGCCCCAGTGCGTCCCATTCTTCTGACGATCCTTAAACAAGCTGTGTGTGCAGTTGAATACCTGTATCAGCAATGAGTGCACCTTAAAGTATTTACTCATTAGAAGGAGCGTGTGGATATTTCAGGGTTTACAGTGTACTTCAACTGTCTTCATGAAGTATTAATATATCTTCTATTGGAAGTTATACTCAGAAAGGGCTTTTTTGTTGCTTTCTTTTCACACAACTGTGCAAAGTCAAAGGCATATAGTGATTATCATCAGGCCTTAGGCCACTAGGAGGCAGAGAGAGAGATAGAGGGAGACTGAGAGAGAGAAAGAGAGAGAGAGAGAGGAGAGAGAGAGAGAGAGAGAGAGAGAGAGAGAGAGAGAGAGAGAGACCGTGTTGACACCTCACTGGCCCTGTTAATCTGATCTTTGAGTGATGGCTGCGAGTTTGAAAGGCACTTTGTCCAATTAGAACTGTGCAGCAAATTTCCACCTGGCCCTGACAGAGATGAAGTGGCTCTTTGAGAAGATCCAGTGGCATCTAGCCAGGTAAGAAAGAAGCCCACAACAGAGCTTCTGATCCAGCCGGCAATTAATGAACCTCCCAAACACCCATTCCCTCTAAATGCAAATTGAAATGATAATGAGTATTCTCTCTATCAATTAATGGTAAGGACTGTCGTGGTAAGGACCTCTGTGCATGCTTTAAAGGAGTGCATGTTTTAGACAAACTATCACCCATAGTCCTGACGGGTCAATCACTGTCATGCGGCGTGAAGTTAGAAAGCCGTGCTCTGCAAATGTACTCCCGTTGATACGAATGACAGATGTGCCCAGTGAATGGCCTGGCACATCATAATTTCAGAGCCCCCAACTTCTCTAAAACACTCGGGACCAGAGGTATAATTATAACCATGTGAATGGGAAAAGTCTACTTCCACTTATTCACCTTGTTAGTGGAGGGCCATTATGCTACCTGGGTGTTTGGTAGAAATCACAGTACTCGGCCTCATGCCATAAAGCACATTTTTACCAAATTCAGGTTTATTACTGAAACTGGTCCAGAACGGCACTCAATAAAATAAGTCAGGAAACTGCAGGACTGCATAACAAGAAATTAACAAGTTTAATTAACAAGCACTGAGCCACAGACAGTCATTTGATAGACAAATTCACCGTTGCCCCCGAGTTGATTCCTATCGAGTCTATTCAAATTTCATTTCAACTTGTATAGATCAAGGATAAATAAAACCCACATAAGCTGACACTGCGTTTCAGAAGCTACAGCATTTTTAAAGTGATCATCTAAAATGATCTCAGTATATAAGGTATACATTTTATTTTTCTTCGTATTTTGTATAATATATTGAAAGAAAGTACAGCTTCAGAATATGTAAAATTTTATAATCATTTCAAGCCCCTCTTGAAGAAATGACTTCATCTTCAAAACCCACGAACATTAACTTCCATCTTCCTAATTCTGCGTGTCTATTTCTGTCTGTCAAGTAAAAATAGGGTTTTAATAACCTGACATGGGGTTAATAATTGCATCGCGGCCACCACATTATGAAAATAAAGTGGTAAAACACTGATCGATAAGGGAGATAAACTTTTTTGCCTAGAAATGTGGAGATGATTGGTGTGGCAAACACGGCAGAGGGGGTCTTCCTCTCCGTCACTGCCAATGCTCTGGATCGATCTTCTGACAGAGGATTAGAGGCCTATATCACTGCCATGTCATTTTCATCCCATTCTTATCCATCCACATATGCAGCCATTAACTGTCCATTAGACAAAAGAGAAATTTCAGTTTCAGTGACTAACATATCACTTGGTGGGGGGTTTGGGGTTGGTGAAGCTAGTTAATCAGCTTGGTAGAAGCAATAAAGGGCCATCAATAAACAGCACTTCCACTTTGCCAACTGAATTAAATAAAAAAAATTAAATAAAAAATAGCTTGAGTAGTTTCATGTATGATTATATTATAGCTCTGTTTTGTCATTAGGTTATTAGATCAGACTCCCTAGCGTGTTTGCGTGCCACCTAGAGGGGTTATCACATTTTATGACAAACCAAAATGTAATTTCTCTAATTGAGTAGTACAAGCTATCAAGAGAAAGAGGGCCTAGCCCCAATCTGCTTTATCCTCGGCTTTATCCTTGATTACTGTTATACAAAAATGGCAGGAGTCAACCCCCCCGCAAGGAGATTATTTGTTTAATCAAAGCAGTTTTACATGGAATAAAAATGATGCTGTTGACATTATCTTTTTTTTTTTTTACAGAAAGTTAAATAAAATCAGCCTATGTTAGAAGCAGTGTTGCACTGTTTTAGGGATATAGGGCTGGTGGCAGTATCTGATTCATGTACATATCTGCTGTCTTCCAAACTACAATAACCACGACATCAGATATTTAGTTTTTTTTTAATTATCTGCCAATACCAATATGATCCTGATATTACTGTGCATCAACAGCTAAAAATGCAAAAACAACAAGTGAAAATGGACTATAATAAACTTAACACTGTCTAAGGTATTATTTTACACTGTGTAGTAATAAGGGACAATGTAACTGTAACAGTAATACTGCTAATAAGAAATTGCTCTTTCATTGCTTCACAGAATTACACTGAAGGTCAACAAGGATACAAAGTCCTAGGACAACCACCCCCACCTCCCGAAATCCCCTTGCAAGGACCGTAAGATATTTAAATAAGAATGAACTAATGGATTCCCATCGAGTGCGATTCAACATGATTAATACTTATGGGTATTGTTTAACCACTGTGGTCCACTACACCACTGTAATTGGTGAAAACGCTTGAGAAAGGGCCCCTATATTAATAATTAGTTTGGTTAAACCTTCGTAGAGGAAAGAAACGTGTCCAAGCTCGGAAGATTTTAATCAAAGACTCAAAATAGCAGCTGATTGTAATCTGCAGACCAAAGTCACCATGGGCGTTTGAAGAATACGGCGTGGCTGGTCGTGAAACTAATTCAATTAAGAGTCTGCTGTTCTATACCTGAAGGGACAAGATCTGCGTCTCTTCCTTCATATCATTTATGAGATTATGTCTTGCTTAATAATCAAATATGAATGATCAAAAAAAAAAAATTTAATTGACTTATCTTCGTTATCCCCCAAACATTTATTTGTTAAGGGGACTGAAATGAGTTTAATGAGAGATGAGACAAGCACCTACTTAACACAGCCAAAGCACGCATTAACACAGGTCAAAACACTTTATTACTTAACCACCTGAATAAATGGAAATGATATGCACGGAACGCATCTGATTTAGAAACACAGGCCGAGGGCTTAATTAGATGCAAGAGGAACGGTTGTTTTTGCTAAAACTGCAATCAAATTGACGCAAACATCTGAAAAAGATTATATACATAAATTATAAATCAGGCGGCATGACGGAGACCATATCTCCGTATAGTAAGAGTAACACGCACACAGGAGAAACGCAACAGGTCTCCAGAGACAGAGAAAACTTCAAGTCAAGTCCAGGAAATGGCCTAGATTTTCATGTCCCTTCTGTGTTTCCAAACTTGCTTTTATGAGCATGGTGAACATACCTTGTAAAAGCACATTTTACATTTTAAGATGAAAAGCAGACAACATTACACAACCCCTGGCCGACGGAAACAAACCATTACTTTCAGGAGGACTCTTGTGTTCCGCATGTAGCTCTGCATAAAAGTGCTCTGAGGCCAGATTTATCCGTGAAACTCTCAGCTCTAAGCAGCAAAAGGAACAATACGGAGCCAAGGTTGGTTCGGTTTAAAACTGAGCTTGCTTTTCCACCACCACGCCCACATGGTGTATTAAACCAGCAAGTGGCACTGACACTTTCTGCCTAACTTTTCATTTTCTGAGCACACATTCATCAGAATTGCGGGGCGAATGGTCCTGCCTCTGCCGAAGCTATTCATTCTGAAGTCACTGAGGAGAATAACAGTGTTTAAGGGACTCCGGGGGAGGGCTGCTCAAATGCTGCAGATTTTACGCCATTACCTCTCGCTGTTTTTAAATCAAGCACATGTGCATACCACACAATGTTTAGGAAATGCGAGCCGGTAATTCTAGCTTTAGTGTGTGTCGCTTGTTAGACAACTCCCATAAATGAAGAGATCAGATTTCACTCAGTGTTAAAAGCACTTGAAATGCACACCCAACGCAAATCTGTCAGTGACAGCAGGATGAATTTGATTTCCGTGCCTCTGCGCCTCAGCGTACTGCAAGCACGGTGCGCGCAAGCTTTTGAGCGAGACAAAATGTTGGTTTTAATGTAACATCCGGCACGCGGCTACAGAGCTGTACGTTACCTGCCTGCACGGGTTGTTAAGTGTCTGGGCCTGGAAATTCCATCGAGTGATCTCTTAGACCAAACTCATCACCTGCCTTCTCCCTCGAGACCCCTGAGGAGAGGCCTATTTCGCAGCCGCGCTCCTCAGCGCTGTGCCTTCCATTACGCCACGGGCCTAGCTGGGTCGCAGAGGATGCACAACAGTAAAATTAGACTCTTTTAAAGTCCTCCCATAATGCACGCGGAATACATTCATTCATTACTATTTAAACTGTCTATCTCAGATATTAACTTCTGTAAATGGGACACAGATCTGAGAGGTGCCCTGTCGCTGGAGAGCTTACATCAAAATCTGGTGCCTGTCACCAGCTGAGGGGCCCGATTGCCAGCCCCAGTTGCGCCACTGGTGGCTTGCACTCCAAAATAAGCAGTCCCAGCAGGGTGCAACTTTCAAATATAGTTCAAAGAGGCTAAACTTTGTCTAATCTGGATGCCATAGCATTAATCCTATACTGCTACATGATCTAGGAAATTTAGGACGTATGTCTTGCTTCCACTAAACTTTATTCCCAATTTAGCATAAAAGATCAAGTTTGAGAAATGTTAAATCTTGCAGACAGCAAAGAGTTAGTAGTGAAACAACTTCCCCAGACCCACTTTCCTGCACATTTAGCTTGTGCAGTTATGTGGCAGATCCTGGGTGTGTAGAAGTATTTCTCAAACTTTCTAGCAGGAACATACCTTGCTGTAAATTCTCTTTCTGGCACTACACCACAGATACACGCTGGAAACATGACCAATGGTAGGTATAAACGCATCTTTACTGTGAGAAAGAGTGGAAGTGAGACATAAATACAGGAATATCTCTTGCCAGCCATTCATAGCTCAAGCTGCAAGTGACATGAGAGTAAACGGTAAGCTGTAAAAAAAAAAAAAAAAAAAGGGTATGAACGAAATGAACCTAAAAATGTCAGGGACGTTTTGGGCCGTGAACTCTTACAAAAACAGTCAGGGTCCGAGGGCAGGCCTAAATCAACATAGTGCAAATGCAGAACCTATGAAGGAAACTAGTCTGAAAGGGCGTATATATCGCCATGTGCTCTTTTCTTTCTTCACCGTGCAGCACTTCATAGGCTGCAGGGCAATACATATGGTAAAATATATTGTCTACAAAACATATTTAGCAGACAAATAGATTAATTGTTTTGTGCACTGCAGAGCGAGCCGCATGGGAAAGTGAATGTGAGTGCAATCTTATGGAGATATCAGTACCACAAAAGTGTGGGGTTTAAAGGTTGCATAACAGGTGACCAGACGTTCTCAAGTGGACTTTGAGTCGTGCTCTTGTAACGATTTCTTGTTAAAGGGCCCAGGAGGCTTTCTGACCTGCTCTGACACCTTGACAGTTCCTGACCAGCGTAGGTCAAACACTTTCAAATCAATATCACAAAATCCAAATCCTCTTCTGAAAAAGCACTTAACTGTGCTACCACGGAGATTTTTAGAGTGCACACAAAACGACTTAATATGCTTTACCAGAATTTGCAGACACTGCTAACCTCTGTCACAACCTGCTCGTTTCCGTCGCAGTAATACCAGCTAAACAGGTCAACTGAAACAGAAAACATGCTTGCTGTGTGGGGTTACAGCATGGTTAACATGGTACCCAAGAATGACATGTTATATTACTATATATAATAAATAATCCTAATTAAAGGAATTATCAAATGTTTAGTCCCTTAAAAGTATTCGAAGTATCGGGTACAGAATTTTCATTTCGGTACATCAGGCCATACCTACCAGGACACAGCTGGTTGGGCTGAGGGTATTGCTCAGCTTTAGGCAGCACTTTTCCCATTCACTCTGATCTAAAACCAGGTGTGTGAGTCCTCTAATAATACAAACAACTAGGACACAAGGCAGACAAGCTGCTCCTAGACCAGCCCGAAAGGGTGACTTCTATCAAACCCTGCTCAGGCACACCGGTAAAACCTAATCCCAGGTATTTGAGAATGTCACCGGCTTCCGAGACAGGGTTGTCAGATAGACCAGCATGAGCAGCGTGCCAGCTCCAGGCTTTAGGAAGGCTTTTGCGCAGGAAACCTTGTTTAGAGACCTCCGCTCCCTTACGCCCCATCCATCTTCTGTCAGCGCTGGGTAAACAGGCGCCGCCACTCCTGCCCACAGCGCTTCGAGTAAAATAGTACTGGCTATGGTGGTGAGCGTCCACTTTAAGCAGCCAGACACTGGAGCATGTAACACTTTGGGTTTCCTTCTGCAGAACATCTATGACCAGCCAACAAAAACAACCGCTCCAGCCAGACTACTATGTTAAGAGGTGTCTGGTGTTTTTATGTGTACATAGCTACACCGTGGCATCTGGCCAGGATCAAGCGTGGAGCTGCTTATAAAATGTGGAGTAATGCGGAGGTTTATATTATGCTACTGGAGCAACTTAGACAGTTTATAGTAAAGCACCAGTGTTACAGGATAACATCTACTGGGCTAATTGCAGGGTTCATATCAGAGGGCACAGCTTGGTTCTCCATGTCCCCTGCTGGGGAGAGTCAATCAGCACACCACCAGGTGACAGATTTCACCATGGCACAGTAACACAGCGAAAGAGGGAGCAAAATATTGTTGTCTGACATGCCAACTAATAAGTAATTATAGCCTAGGCCTTCACAGATGGCAGACCCCACAGTGGTGCCTCTGTATTCCACTTGCAGGAAAAATAGGCATATTCTCCCTTTCAGAGTGGATAAGCACAGGTCAGAACAACCAGTGCCCAAGCCTTAGACTTGACACGGACCTGACTAAGACTATGCTGAGACTATAGATAGATATAGACTTGATAGAAGTGTCGAGGAGTGCACAGGTGAGCTTCACCAGTGGGGATTCTTGACACTTCTTGTCTTCTTCTCTCCTAGTGCTAGCAACATACTACACTGACTGAGGCCTAGCATTTATGCATTTCACTGTTTACCAATGTTTTTTTTAAAAGACAAACATCTTTTTAAAACATATTAAACATAAACATTACTTTATATTATCTTTTTTTCCACCTGCTTCCCGTCTCCTCCTATACTGGCCAAGCAGAACACCAGGCTTCAAAACCCAGGAAAGCACTACAAAACTACCCAACTCACTACATGAGCGTGGGAGCATCTGACTTATCAGTATCTAACTTTGTAATGAACGCAAAATGACCCCCCCATAATTCAATCATTCCCCCTGGAAATGCTGCGAACTGCATTCCTTTATGGAACATGGCACAGCTCATATTCAATCTGGGCTTTAGGGCGGCTTCACAGACAGTGTGTTTGCAGCATTAGCACACAAACTCTGAAGTCTCTGAGAAAAATGGATGGGCTGCAGTTTTAATCCTACAGAATTAAACCATTTGCCACTGGTTCTCTGGAAAAGGTTGCAATTAATGATAATAATGAAGCTGACATTAGAACCTGACTACTACCGTAATGAGGATGCATGAAGTAGGTTGGAATCAATATTTATTTCAATTCATCATCCATGTTTATGCCTAAAGTATTTCAGTCCAGAACATCTATGATGACAAAAGTACACCACGTCCACACTTTCCTTCACTCTGCATGCCTGGGCAGTCACCTAGTCCTCGCCCTAACTACTGGGTGTCACGCTGTAGAATGCGTACAACCTGTATAACCTCATAATCTGAAGGGGGGGGGAGCAGTGATGTAACATAAACATCGTTACAACAACAAGGCTAAGTAGAGGGCTCTAAATGGAAATTGCCAATTAATGCTGATCCAGAACCAGCCAATTCTACCCAGTCTCTAACTGGAGCTTTAGAAAAAGTACAACATATCTGATCTTAGATCAGCAACGAAATCAGCCTGTTGCAACATTTGAAATGGAAGAGGATCATGAACTTCATTACATCCACAGTACACAGAGTATTCGCGGTCATTAATCATACCATTAATATTGATTATTTCCAAACTTCCTGCGCCAGAGCTGGAGGATGCTGAGCTACGACAGCGATAACTTCTCGCTAATGACTTCAGAAGCCACAACCCTGCTGCTTCGCACCCTCTGATATCTTACAAGAGCCTCTGCTGAAATAAGCCTTTAATACTTCACAAGCATGGCTGCTCTGGGTGAAAAACAAGTCAGGTGTTCTCTTCTCTGAGTACAGGCATCCAGACTGGGATGCTTTTGGCCCCTCTGGACTTCTGTGAAATAATAATAATAATAATAATAATAATATTTAATGGTAGGTTTGTTTCATTTCCTGAATGGATCCTATAAAGAGATAACAAATGAGAATTTGGGGCCCAGTACTTGTGTCTGTGGATTCACTTTTCGGAGCGGTGTCGGACGTAATTAGGGAATTCTTCACATATTTGAAAGAAAATCTAAGCCTGCTGTCTGACTGCTGGGCTTTTCTATGCCATCTCATTTTAGATGCCAAAATATTAATGAACAATTTGACTAAAATAACTGCATATAAAATGATCCCATTCCTCACGTCATCACATTACTTTACAAACGAATATACATATTCAATCGTAACCATGCACTGTAAGTTTCACCTAGAATTTTAAAGGCACAGATAACGGCGAGACACAAAATGTTCCAAAACAAGCACAGGTGTAGAAAACACTATTCAAACAGCATCTGGGATTATAAAAGTTCCTGCACACTTTGCTTACCTTTGAACAACTTTTGCCACTTTAGTTTCCTTACAGTATAACCATCAAAGCAAATGAGCTTCTTTAAACTGGCATCTCTAAAACTTGTTTTTAAAGTTACTATGGTAGTGGCAAAAAATGTGCGCAATATGACAACAATGACAAACAGGAGCAAAACAATTTCTTGATGCACAATTATAAGAAGAGACGAATGCTTGCTCATAAATGATCTTAGAAATATTTTTAGAATATGTGAAACATGCATCTAAATTGCAAGGGAAAAAAGACAAGGAAGAGCTATGAACCATACACCTAATCTGAGTCATTCAGAAGTTATTATGATGTTGTTCGCATATATCAGAAATGGTCAGTGTCAAATCTTGCTGATTTAAGTAACTAGGTTAAAGATAAAGATGCATAAAAGGGGGTACTCTTTAGAGCTACTGAACCACATGCAGATTCAGGAAAAACACTGAGAACTTTTTTGGCCTGTAACACACAGGATCACTGTTACAGTAATGTGATACACTTCCTGCTGTCTTGATTTAAAGTTAATGTAGTTTGAGATGATGATATCAAATTGGTAAGTGAAAGGAATAATGGTGATAGTTTTCCCTAGATTAATAGTAACAGTTTTCCCTGGATAAATAGTAATAGTTGTCCCAGGATTAAGTAATCGTTTTCCCTGGATTGTGAAAATTGCGAAAGGCCTCTTCATTATGTCTTTTTGCCTTCTTGTCTCTATTTTTGGTCTGAACACCTGTATGTGCGTCAGTCTGGGCGAAGTTGTCGCTCAGGTCTAGGAAAGCTTGGAGGAATGTGAAACGGGGCCTTTCCAAGTCGAACGTTTTGTTTCTCTCTCTCCTTCTCTGTGCCTGGGTCTCTCGCCCATTCACAGGGGTTACATAACACAGCTAAGGCGTTTTTTCCTGCCTTTCCCTTCCACATGCACTTTAGTCCCTCGCAGTAAAGGGTGGGGATGAATATGGGTCAGCGGGTTAGGAGCGTCCCGGACTTTTTCATTAAAGAAAAAAAAACAACGCCGACTCAAATCAACCTAAAATCGAGTTTAGACGGGACGAGACACTGTTATATACCTGCTCCTGCTTCAGCCCTGCTATTACATAACCAGACAGAGCTCGGAAACTACCCAGCCACCAGAAGAGACAAGGTTCTCTTTCAGGACTCGCAGGATAAAATGTGTGAAAGGTGTAAAAGGTGGTGACAGAAGGGGCTTAAATGTGGACGTGGTGGCACAAAAGAAGTGCGTTCAGTGTTTGGGAAAACTTCTCGAGCTGGATTCTCTCTCTCTCTTGTCTGTTTATGGCAAAACTTGTTACATAACCAGCTTACATTCCGCCTTCCCCATATCAGCAGCTAAATTTACCCTCCGGCCGGTGTAACACGGACCCAGTCGACTCGGGCCAGACCTATACTGACCCCCTACGGACCCCGAAACTTTCACTTTCCCTCACTTTTTCGCTGCCTCCTCGTCAAACCCGTGCAAACCGAGCAGATCCATTTTTCCGCCCGAACTTGGATGAGCCGAGCTGAATGGAGGCAGCCGAGAGAGATAGAGAGAGAGGAGAGGAGAGGGGGGAGTGGCTTAACCAACCTCTTACTGTCTCTACTGTAAAACACACACGGCTCCTCATAATGCTGAGCTCAATCTGAGCCCACCATGAACACGACCACCACGGTCAGGGCCCGTTCATAACGGGTTATAATCAAGTGACACACTCGCTCCGCCCGAGCCCACCAGTCTGCCTGCCTGACGTCTCCACACGAGAGAGAGAGCGTGCACAGACACGCAATGCTCACTGACAGCTAACGTGGAAAACACACAACCCCACTGCACTCACACACACTCAGACGCACACGAGGGTACGTGTAACTCTAAACACGTGAAAATCAAAAATTTGCATTCGCGACTCAAAAGTGGCTCTTAAAGCTGCTGGGTGAAGTTGAGACTAGAGGAAATCAGTCAAAGCGATGGCCTTTAAGAGTGGTCGCCACTCTCCTGAGCAGGGTGGTCCGGCCGCGCCGTGGCGAGGGGCTCGCTTCGGTGCGCCCGGCGCTGTCAGCGCTGTCACGGGCAGCCACGGTGCTCAGCAGCCCTAAGTGCACTTTTACGCACGGACACGTTCAAACACAGCTAAATGGGAAGGCAGCGAGGAGTGGGCTCTCCCGTTTGAACCAGATTAATTTTAAAAATGCGTTAAATATCCGTTTGGAGCGCAGCAGCGTGATCTGAGTGGATCTCGTCACGGCACGGCTAGACTTTGAAGTTTGGATGCATCAGTGTGGAGGCGAATCGATAGTCCCCCTGAACTCAGTGGCCTCTTACCTCTGTTGGTGCTGGAGCAGCTCTGTCTCCTGACCGGGGCTTGGTGCTCAGCTTTGCGGAGGGTCTCCAGGTTTACCGGGGGTTCCCTGACCGGGGTAGCCGACTCTGAGGCGCTGTTGCCCGGGTCGCTTGTTGGATCTGGAGGGGACTCCATGTTGTATCTCGGATTTTTTATTTTTTATTATTTTTCTTCTTCTTCTTCTTCTTCTTCTTCTTCTTCTCACCGTTTCCTCCTCTTCTGTCTTCTTCTTTGTGGATCGCGAGGTGTCGCGACGAGATTTTAATTAATTTTTTTTTTTTCGAGCTATTGAAGACTTCGCCCGGCCGCGTAAATTTACAGGCGAACTAAAAGAAATGTTGAGAAAAAGGCGAGTGGAGCCAGAGGTGGGTGTGTGGGGGCTGATTGTCCACTGGCAGCGCTAGAGAGAGCTCCAGTCAGACACAAGTGAGGAAGGGAGAGGTTGTCAATAGTCGATGAATGGATGTGAGCGGTGGAGGAGCCCTCTCGCACTGAGCTGCGCCTCTTTCATGTCCCCTCTGTTATATCTCCACATGTTCGCAGGGTCTGGCGCTGCAGATGCGCCATAAGGAACGCGCGCAGCGCAAGAAAATAGCGCAATAATCATATGGTGAGATGATTTTTTAGGTGCAATCTTCCTAGCACTGCCAGTTTCTCATCACTATTTTATGAAGCCTCACGCTCACTTCAGCCTTACTGAAATTATGAAGAGCTTCATGCTTAGACGGCAGCCTCAACCAGTGAGAAATAACATTTACAGACGGTTCCATATGCAGTGCATTAGTGAGCACCAACATCAAATACCAACACCACCATTACCATCATCATCCTCATCCATTTTTAACTTTATTTCCAACACTAGTCTTTAAAGAGCTGCAGGCTACCTGCCTATATCTGTTAGATTATTAGTATGAATAATTATTAGACCTATTGATGAGGGTTGGCCGGGATATTTCAGATTTAGTATTAAGTACACTTTAGTGGAATTTTACTAAATTTGACTAATATATGTGTGTGTGTGTGTGTGTGTGTGTGTGTGTGTGTGGGGATGGCTGTTTATTCTGTATAGGCTATATATACATTAAAAAAAAAAAACATACTGTGAGTTGGTGGATGACCATCTCTAGACCATCTCTAGACGTCTTTCTTTTCAAACCTGAGGTGTGTGACATTCTAAAATATCTGGTGTCTGAACTGAAAACACCACTATCATCTAAGAAAATTTACATAAAAAAACAAACACTCAACTTGTCAAGGACTGAGAGTTGTATGGCCATCTTAGCCATGTCTCCCTCAGTAGATTAAGTTGGTCTGGGTTTTCACGGACAGCAGCAGCTGATCAAAACCTTTACAGCCTGATGTTTTCTCTCGACCAAGTGCACACATCGCGGGCAAGTGTGGTTCGTGCAGTAAGCAGGAGTGAAAGTGTTTCGCCAGCAGTGTCACTCTCTGCTCTTTCCCCAGAACTCATCGCCATTGCTCTGCCAAAGTCCACGTGCACTGCTGTGGGGGCGGGGTTCCATTGGCGCGCGCCCAGCCTGAGCCCCGCCCCCTCCACAGCAGTGCACGTGGACTTTGGCATGGTCAGTCATCCCCCTGCTTAGTTTGAAGCAACACACTTCAGAGAAACATGCCGTTACCTGCAAAAGCACCGTTAACACAGAAACCTTGTAGCAGGGTGTCAGATTCTCCCTAACAGCTGTCCTGTACGATTGGGAACATAGCAGAGTGTAACAGAGTTTTTTTTCCTACAGTAGATTCATTTAAACTTTATATTTAATGTTGGTCATCTTGTTTCTGTGTCTTCACAGTCATAAAATTTTTTTCTGGGATCAATAAAGTTTTCTGATTCTGATTCTGTTTAATACTGGTAATGAGGCAAACGCCTACTGAACACTATGACAGCAATATGAGCCAAAATGCTGCACAGCTTTAAGTCAAGTTATTTGACTTAAAGGGTGTGGAGTGTATTCCAAATTTATGATGGGCCAATTCACACTACTGTATTTAATCTCCAACAGAAAAGAAGCAATTCATTGACAGACCAGGTTAATCCAATGCACATATACAGGATAGACCCAGACAGCTAAAAGACAGACCGAGGTTAAAGACACACTAGGTTCAGATTTCACGTCTAAGTCAAAGATTAGACACTCACTGCTTGCCACATGGTCAGTCACATGGAGTGCTAGGGCTCTGGAAAAGGGGGTGACCTCTAGTGACCCCTGTATAAATGAAAGTGAATTTTCCCCAGGGCTGTTTGTCATGCTAGCTGTAAAGGTTCTTTTCTTATCACTGCAAACATTTCCATACTTCTGCCACTGAACTGTGAAACTGCTTCTTTTCCTTAACATGCAAAAGATCGGCTTCAAATGAATGCAAAATTAATTCCTGTTTTATAGCTAGTGTACCTCTGCAGTTCCACAACTGATAATCAACCAGACTGGTCCTCATTCAGCTGTTGCTCGCTTGCTTCTCTTCAAGGCTTGTTGACACTATGTGCACACTGATGATGGCCCCTGGCCAAATAAAATCCGAGATCAAACTTCAAACCACAGCAAGACATCAAGGGCTCTCTTTCATACCAGGATCTGCAACTATCTCATTTTCACAATAAGAAATCAAGTCTGACATGCTGAGCACATTCTTCTTTTTCTTCATTTTATTTTAGGGGAGAAAACAATTACAGATCAGGCCTTGCCTAGCGAGATGACAGCAGTTGCAACGCTGCTTGGGAACTCTATTGCACTCCAGAGAGCCTCTAATCAAGTCAGAAACTCAGAGAAAGAAATCATAGTTAAAATAGCATTACTGCAGTAAAAAGTGATAGACTAAGTATGAAGGGTTGGTGTCTTTGCTATATTTGGGGTATGTGTTGCTGGGAGTTGTTTGTTATATTGTACTTATAGTACTCTGTCAGGATGAGAGGTACATCTGAATGAGAAATCTTTTGCCTATAAATTACAATTAAAATGTATAGTAACCTTCTCTTAGATTTTTTAAAAACTTTTTTCAGAGATATGACAATATGCTTGTAAAGTTGTCTTCTTTCTTTCTTTCTTTCTTTCTTTCTTTCTTTTATTTTTGTTTTGCTAAGCAATGACAGAGCAAGTCTTACCTGCCCTGTCACCTGTTATGGGTGATTTGTGTGAAGTCATTTGTTGCTAAAAACACAAAGTCCACGTTGTAATCAACAAATCACTCTGAATTTGTTCAACAGTTTTTCTTGTCTTGAGCCTGTCTTGCATTGCTTACTTTCTTTGATGTCTTGGTGTTCATTATTATAACTGTGTAGTCTGTCTCACACTTTCACACACACACAGTCACACGCACACACATGCACACACACACACACACACACACATTTTGCCTTATTAATCCTTTTTTGGAAACAACAGACACTCGTTCAGTACTTCTGTAAGAAAAATGTATGTGTGTGTGTGTGTGTGTGTGTGTGTGTAATTGGGTCTCTGATGCAGATAATTGTTAAATAGTGGAGCAACATTTTGGCTAAAATGCTCAAATAAGCACATGAACACTCTCACATATCTAATTACTGAGCAGATATATACAGTGTCGTTCACAACACTACAGTTAATGAAAGCTAAACATTCTAACTGAAATAACTGTGATAATGGAAAACATTTACAAATCCATTTAAAATGCAATAATCTCACCACTACTGAGAGCTGGCTGAATCTTATATGACGCGTTTGACTTTTCCACATGTCATATTTGGTTGATAACAAGAAATGTCATGTTGTTATGATGTTTTTAGCTTTGTGCGTGTGTATAATACATTCCCCTAATGTGCTAAAAGAGCTTGTAAAGCAGTGACAGCTGGCTGAAGTAAAGAGTGGCTTCACAGCTAACACCATCTTTGTGCTCGTGTAATTTCGAAAGCTGCAGAAGCAGCAACTGTCTCACAGATCCTGCTGTCTTCAGTCTGGGTAATTGTCCCACAGATTACATCCTCAGGCTCAATCCAAACACTTCGGCCCTCACCTCACCGAGGTGTTTTTTTAATTAAGGACTCCGAATAGGAGGGAGCTACTGGACACCTAAAAACACAATTACCTTTAAACAGAGGCCTAGCCTATAAGTGTGGCTATACTCAATACAGATCGGTCTCTCTCTCTCTCTCTCTCTCTCTCTCTCTCTCTCTCTCTCTCTCTCTCCCCCCTCCCTCTCTCTCTATCTCTCTCTCTCTCTCTCTCTGTCCCT
>JBBPCX010000135.1:10304579-10315654 GCA_037974365.1 Hydrocynus forskahlii
TATATTTGTAGCATATATATATATATATACAAAATTCACAGAAGCAGTGAATTCAAACGAGACTCGTTTAAACTATTCTACTTTTTCTTTCATTTTAAAAAGTGAGGGAAATAAGGTCGTTAAGTCAAGTCAAGTAGATTTTTATTGTCATTTCAGCAACATACACAATACACAGTGAACAATGTTGCAACACCATGGACCATGGTGCAACACAAAGAACAAAAACAGAACAAGACAAGACTACACAAGCACAGGCAGGACAGGACTAAAGAGAGAGTGCAAAAAACACAAGAGCATCAGTACAATCATTTACAGGGCAGGATAACAAACAGTACAGTCGCCAGAAGCAGTCACAGTACTGGCGTGAGTGAATACTGTATTCTAGCAGCAGAGTCATTAAAAGCATTTTTTCACAGGTATACAGGAACCGTGCTGTACTATGATGGAATGGAAGTTGTAGCATGCTTTGATTTTTCATTGTATCTTAGCCTGGTAACAGTGTTTCTAATGCGCTGGCTGCACAATTCTCTTCTCACAGTTTATCGTTGTCCCAAAACAACATCCATGGTGTCGTACCAGCAGAAAGTTTTCGATCAGAGCCACTTTTATTATTTTTATAATCTCTTTTGGGGTTTCATTTTTTTTCTCAGCATTGTTTAGCCATGCAGTAAATACCTAATCCATCTAACTTGTTACAGATAAACTGGCATCTTCATATTTCTCACAGCATTAGAAAACTCTCACTCTCTCTACCTTCAGCCCTTGAGCAGGGTTGTGATAGCATGAGTATGACTTGAGAACAGGTCACTTTATTTGTAATGGAAAACCATTTGTTTGTGGGAAGGCATGGTTCAAGGTTCAAGGTTACATCAGCAGCAACACGTAGCAGCAACAATATTAAAAAAAAAAGTACAATCTATAAAGCACTACATGGTTAATGTTTTTGTTTATGGCAGAACAGTTTAGTGTGTGTGTGTGTGTGTGTGTGTGTGTGTGTGTGTGTGTGTGTGTGTGTGATGTACAGTTTGTTATCCAGTTCTGATTAAGGAGTCTGATGGCCTGGGGAAGAAACTGATCCCCATCCTGGCAATGGAGTCCCGGATGCTACAAAACCCTCTGCCAGATGGAAGGAAGGAAAGTAGGGTGTGGGAGGAGTGTCTGGGGTCATCCACAGTGCTGATGGCTTCGTTTGGTGCAAATGACTGCAACAAATGACTGAGATGATCTTCTCAGCAGTCCTTACTATCCTCTGTAGAGTCTTACAATCTGATACAGCACAATTTCCAAGATGCAACTACAGAGAGTGCTCTCTATAGTCACTCCGTAGAATGTTGTGAGAACTGGATGGGAGGTGCCCTCTCCTCAGTCTCCACAGGAAGTAAAGACGCTCCTGGGCCTTCTTGGTGATGGAGCTGCTGTCGAGGTTCCATGTAATGTTCTCCGCGGTGTGAAGACTACGGAATCTCCATTGAGGAGTAATCGTGTTGTGCCCTCCTGAAGTCAACAAACATCTCTTTTGTTTTGTCCACATTCAGAGACAGACTGTTGGCTCAGCACCGGTCAAAGGTCTGTTAGTCAGTGCACCTCCTTTCTGTATGCCACCTTGTCATTTGTGCTGATCAAACCCACTACAGCCATGTTGTCAGCAGACTTGATGGTGTGGTTAGAAGTGAGTCACAGGAGGGTTGAGATCGGTAAGCATCAGCTGAAGGGTGTTGGTGATGTCATCGTCTGCTGAACGGTTAGTACGTTATGCAAACTTCAGGAGATCCAGTGTGGAGAGCAGCTTTGATTTTATGTGCCTCACGATAGGCTTCACAAAGCACTTCATGATGATTGGTTTGCATGCAGCGGGACGGTAGTCATTGAGACACTGACAATTTCTTTGGTTTCTTTGATGGTGGTGACTTTGAAGCAAGTTAGGATGACTGTGGTGATCTGAGAGAAGTTGATGTCTGTGAGAATGTCTTCCTCTGTATTTAATCCATTCACCAAGTGAAGCAGCGGGCAGCCGGGAACACAGCGCCTGCTCAGGGTACCTCAGAGGTGCTTAGCAGTCTTGGGAATTGAACCCACGACTTTCTGATTGTAGGGCAAACACCCTAACCTCTTCACATCAGCCTTGGTCAGACAGAGCACCTAGTCATTGGAGGGTGGTGTGGTCTTGCTTACTGCCCTGGGATTCTGTGCCTCAAACTGCACATGAACGTTATTTAAAGTGGCTGATGCCCTTATCCAGACCGACTTACAATTGTAATTTACAGGGACGGTTCAACTGGAGCAACTTAAGGGTTAAGTGTCTTGCTCAATTACACAGTGGTAGAAAGCGGGGGTTTGAACCTGCAACTTTGTGGTCATTAGGTTCAGAGGCAAGTGTTTCACCCACTAGGCCACTAACACCCCTTATTTGGAATAAAGCGCATATGGAACAAAGGCCTCCACTGGCAGGTGGAGATGTCCTGTAGCCTAGATGCCCTGCCACATGCACCGTGTGTTGCCAGTATCCTGGAAGTGGCCATGGATCTTCTGAGCATGTGCACGCTTTGCTGCTCTGATGGCCCAGGACAGGTTGGCTCTTGCTGGTCTTAGTGCAGCTTTATTGCCTGATCTGAAGGCAGAGTCATGGGTTCACAGGAGCACATGCACCTCCACAGTCATCTATGGCTGCTGGTCAGGGCATGTGGTGATGGTCATTGGAGATAGTAACATCAGTGCATTTGCTGATGTAGCCAGTCACCGATGCCGTGTACTCCTCCAGACTGGTAGTGCAGCCGTCGGTTGTAGCCTCCTTAAACACGGCCCAGTTAGTGTGCTCAAAGCTGTCCTGCTGAGGTCGCAGAGCTTTTCCAGCAGTCCATCCTCGTGGTAAGTTTCTTGTTTATATCTTTTCAAAAAAAGAGGAGTCTTGTCTGTGATAGACATGTGCATCAATCAACTACAACTATAATTTTGTACCAAATGTGGGATCTTAAAGAGGCTTCTGCGACTGGCTTAATCCAGGTATTCCATGATATGGGTTCCACTGGCATTGCTTAATTTCAATATGACAGATGCACTGTCTTTTAAATCAGACACACTGACAGTCAGCTCCATCTTTGCTTCGCAGTCACCATTATTATGTACAGAGCAACAGCCAGGACTAATGAGCTCGAACACCAGCCCACATATCACAACTGCAGGTAATTGTTTACACACTGTTTTACGTGTGTGATTGATTTGAAAGAGGTTGGGAACAATTGTGTTTGCACTCGTTCATGCTCACTTTTGTTTCCATCAGGGAGACACTGAGTAGTGTTCAAGGCTTGCAATTAAACATGGTTAAAAAAAAGAAAAACAGGCAATTAACGGGATGTATCAATAACTGTTGTAATTGTTATTGTGGTTTGTAATAAGAAAGCTATTGTCCTGACCGGTGATTTCTTGGACTGGAGTTGTGGGGAGTGTGTGTGTGTGTGTGTGTGTGTGTGTGTGTATGTGTGTAATTGTCAGTTGGGGGTTGGTGGGGGTGGTAAACATGTTTGGAGTTGGGAGGAAATGTGCATAAGCAGTCAGCACTGCTGCTGTCGCTGTGCATCTGTGGAACACAGGCATAATTTCTCCCATGTATGACATTTCCCAGTACAAAAGCCAAGAGAGAAGGGAATATCAGGATAACATGGCAAGTTCCACATGGCAAGCAAACCACACATGGGCTTTAAATGTCAGTGTGTGTGTGTGTGTGTGTGTTTGTGTGTGAGAGAGAGAAACAGCCACATACTTCGTCATTGCTCGCTCTGAAACACAGGTGTAACCTAATAGTCTATTAAGGTCTCCTTTTGGAACAAGCTAAAACAGCAAACAGACCAGCAAGCAAGGAAATTGTCATGTATATGATACACGTCTCAATAAATAATTGCTTCTTCTGACCTGCCCTCAAAGTCATCCCCATGTGAGTTTGTCTAGACATATTTGGAAAGTGTCGGGTGTCTGGGTCTGCTTCTATAACTGTGGGTTTGACCATCCTATGCAAGGTTTTCCCTCCAGTCATTCAAGCTGATGCTCTCCATGGCACTCAGACTGATATAATGAAAGAACAGTTTTTTTTCTGCTGCTTGAGCAACTGAAATGGGACTGACAAAAGGTACACTCTAACTTTACCTTGGAGAATCCCCAGTGCCTACAGCACAAATGGTAAAAAAAAAAAGAAAAAAAAGCTTGATGGGGTTTTGTTACTGGGGGGAAAAGTTGGGGTAGAATCTCTCACTTCCCTGAGATGAGACCTATTCCCTCTGTTTCTGCACTCGCTCACTCCTCTCCAGTGCTGCTCCTGCCTCTTGACCTACAGCAATGCCATCCTATCACCTTGACTCAAGCAGTCAATGCCACGGTATGGAAGGGGAGAATGTGGAGCACAACACAGAAGTAGAGAGAGAGAGAGAGAGAGAGAGAGAGAGAAAGAGAGAGAGAGAGAGAGAGAGCGAGAAGGAAATAGAGCAAAAGACAAAAAAGAACTGCAAAATGCAACAGAAAGCAAATGAACAAAAGAAAGAGAAAGACAGACTGTCAAGAGAAATATCAGTCTTCTTCCTCACACCACTGATCATGCACCCGCCACTCAGCACCCCATCCCCCCACTCCCCACTACTGTGTTTAAAGCGGAGAAGAGGCAAGGACGAGTGTGATACAGCGTTGCTTTAATTTTTTGAGTGATGATGAATTGCTGCCGCCATGCTGCACTGGAGCAGGGGAAGGATGCAGCGGATGGGAGGCGGGAGGCGCTCCACGCCTGCCTGTGTTTAAAAATGATTGATTAAGCTGACACCGGCGCAGGAGTGCACGGCCGCTCTATTTTTCTCCCTCATTATGTAAGACAATATTTCAAATCAAGAGAGCACAGGAAGAGGACAATGCAGGCCCCCAGACAGGACACCCTTCAGCTAAAGTTTACAGCTCAAAACACACAGCCCTATTGATCTGCACTTTTATCTTTTGACTTGCTGATGTTTCTTTTGCGCAGAAAAAAAGAAAATAATACTGCTGCCCAAAACAGATGACAATAATTAGACAATTACACTCCAAAAATAATGTTTTAGCAAGTGATCAAATTATAAATCTAGCCAGCATATCCAGTGTTTCTCATTGTGCAATTATATTAGGAATATTTGAAGATTGTTCAGCTTATTACAAGATGTATTTACTGGTTATGATCGTTATATTCTTCATGATAGTGGAAATGAAATTGAATGGGTAATAAAGAATCATCCACTGAAACTGACTGTTAGTCTGTGGTCAAACTTAGTATGTTTCCAGAAGAACAGCCTGAGCTGTTTTGCTCAGTTTAAAATTGAAATAACTGAACCAAAATTAAGCCATGATTACTTAAGGATTTGCCTTTATGGGTGCTTGGTCATTCCGTAAATGATAACTAATCCTATTAAAAACTAGAGCTTTTATGTTTTCATGCTGAACATTATATGAGAAGAATTTAGTGTAAATTAAAGCACTCTACTTTGCTGCACCTCAAACCTATTTTTCAAACTATGGCTATATCAGTTGTTCAGGTGTTTCATGGTAAATTAGTGAGAAAAAGGAGGCTACACAGTCCCCTTGTAAGGAGGGCAAATCCCAGGGGGCAGCACCTCAGTTGTGTTATTTTGCTGTCTCAGTTATAAACCCCAAACTGAATAGTTGTCTTGCTTTGGCAGGTAAACAAGTAACTGGGATGATCTGTGTCTATTATACATGTACTGTGCATAAGGTTATTAGGAGGGTACCTATTTATATACTACTGACTAACTCTGGAGTGCCATTTTCCTGTGCTGGACCTTCTACCACTGGATTCCAGAGCCACCTTTCATCTTAGCAGGGCTGACAACTCTCATGCACGGAGCGCGAGACGTAATTGACACAGATCTCACGCCACACATGCCTTTTCTCACCTTAGCTTTTTGTCTTCACTGTCTGCAGTGTTCCTCCAAGCAGTCATTAGTGCAACAACAAATCATTGCATTGCATGATCCAGTGGAGCATTCAATCACAATGGAGCCACGTTCCAGTGGAGAAGCCGATTCCACCAGCCCCTCCCACCACAAGAACAAATCTCACTTCAAACCATAAACCCCCAAAACAAACCTCACTCTAAGTTGAGTACAAAAGTTAGTAGCCCTGAGCACAGGGTTCACAGCTCAAGTGCTTCTTTCTGAAGTTGAATTACACTGCTGGTTTTGAGGAGCCACTGTCTTGTACAGTTCCATACATTCCCTGTCTGAACACAAACAATCCTGCATACGAGGGGCTTGATAATTAGCTGATCAAAAGTCAAAAGCATAGAGGCAGTGGTCCCCAAGACTGGAGTCAAATAATTAGTGCTTTTCTAGATTTTCCATCCATTGGAAGAATTTCAGGTCAGATACCTGTGCTATCTGCTGTTGCCACATTCCATGGAGGGGCATTTCCTGCCATGGCATGTCCTCTGTTCCATGCTCTTCATGTCCTCTATCGGTCTGACGCATTCTCTTAGCTCATCTCTGGGGGTTGTTTGTGAATGTTTTGTGTCTCTTTTGAGAAAGTCATCCTGACACTCTGAGCCCCTCCTCACTGTCTCTTTAAAATTATCTAAAATCTGTGGATGTTGGATGATCACTGTGTATTGATCTTTTTATTCATTTGGCCTTTCAGGGCCTTTCCTGCTCTATGGAGATCCTTAGATGCTGTTGTTTTCTGACATTCCATCTCATGCATCCTATTTGTTATGTCTGTTACAGGACTTTCTGATAGTAATTCACTCTGACTTGTTCACTGTAGCTGTTTCTACCCATTTTAGTCCCTTAAAGAGACATATTTGCAAAAGGTGATGGTTGAAAGAACATGATGTGAAGGTACTTTACCAATTTATGGGTTCTTCCAAGAGACTTTACAATATGTATAGGTTCTTTAAACTATGGGCTGTTCTTCAGATCTACAAAGTTCAGCTGCAAAAAGGGTTCTTTACTAGAACTATCCCTTGAAAGGTTCTTTGGTGAACCAAAAATCGTTCTTCCATGGAATCTCACAAAGAACCCTTTTTGATACATTCAGTTAAAAAAAAAGTAAGAATTGATGTCTACTATCAACACAGGTCAAGTGGATACGTGAGTCAAAGTTTTTTCTGGTTTTGACATACAGGTTGATGTCATCTTTGTTTAAGACCTAAGTGATGGTAGCTCCACTGTTGAACCTACCTTGTATCACATGTATATTATACCAGCTCCTGGTGATTTGGCTTAGGGCTTGCAGAGCAGTAGCAGAAATTCATACATACCGAACTCCATGCCCACCTGGGTAAATGTGCTATTGTGGTTCTTATTGCACTGTTAACCTTTTCTCCTCATAGGATTTCAAATATTTACTTTTAATGCTATTGAGCTGTATGGTTTCTTGTAGTGATCATTGGTCCAGTTTGGTCAGCCTACTCTTAGAGTGCTGGTGTATAGATCCATTTTCTAAAAACTGGAACTTTGAGTATCTTATGTTGTATACAGAATGTTGCATTTGGTCCCTAAATATGTAACACTTGAAAATGTATTGCACTTGAACACTTCCAGGACACATAATTACAACAGCAGTTTTTGCACTATATAACTAACCTATTTTCAAGAGACTGCAGTTTATTGAAATTGTTTGTAATGGCCGTGCACAAAGAACGAAATGATCACACATGGCTGTCTAATGTTAGAAGGTATATATCATTGCTTTCCCTGAACCTTCACAATGGTCATTTTTAACAGAGAGGGCTAAATTTCCTTAACTTCGAAGATGATGTATAGCTTGCTTGTTGCAAGTTATTTGGGAGAATCTTTATTCATGAAAGTTTCACACAATGGTTTTAAATAAAAGTGCGGGTTAGGTTCTTATAAATTCTTTGGACAGTGACAATTTGTTGTTCAGTTGATGGGAAAATGTCTTTGCCAATGTGATGAAAATCCCATGCATCTAAACACACATATCAGGATATGGCATTGCCTCAGGGCTACGGTTTTGTAGACTCTCTCCCGCAAGTCAAATTGAGGCTTTAGGGGCTGCCAACAAAAACTACCTTTGCACCTTATGACAATTTTAAAGCCCTTCAAATATGGAAGAGAAGTCAGGAATTAACTTTCTTTTCTGAAACCACAATGCAGGGTCTTTTTCAGGGTAGTACCGATGTATTTCTACACCTACTCACTCAACTTGATGAGTATAATTTCTGACAGGAGCTTTCATGTTGTAGAAAGACAGATTATTAATTAGTAGCTAGATGGTATTTGTCTCTTTTGGGGTATTTCATGACTAGTATTGTTCTATCCTGGATTAGCAAGCAAGCTGTAAGCTGTTCGCTAGCACCTGTTTCCTTTGTGTTGCTATTCAGTTAGCATTTATTCAGTTACCATTTCTTCAGTTACAGTTACAGTTGGGTTTGTCAGTATTGGACATTGATGCAATTTTTGCTGTTCTCTCTTTGTATGCCACAACAATAGATTTGAAAGTAAGCAAGCACGATGTGATGTAAGTATAGACTTTCAGCTTTGATTTAAGGGGGACAAAGTAATATAATATAAATTATATGTATTGTTTTAATACTTGAAAATCCCATGGAACCCCTGGACAAAATGTCACATTTCCTTCATTGAGATGCTTGGCCAGGCTTTTTCTGCTGCCACCTTTAATTGTTACTTGTTTGTTAGTATTTCTGCCTTAAGCGTTGTCTTCATAATAGAAAAGCTGCTCTGTTGGATTGGGATTAGGCCATAAAATAGTTTGTAAAAGGCTTTACAGAGTAGTTTTTCATCTGAATCTGAGCAGAGAGTATAGGCCTTTACATGTCAGAATTCATCCTCCTACTTCTGTCAGCAGTCACATCATCAATAAACACCAGTGACCTATCATTACATGCCTATGCCATTACACTGCCTCCACCATGTTTGATAGACAATGTAGTATGCTTTGAATTATGAGCTGTCCCTTTCTTTCTCTATACTTGTAACTTGAAACGTTTCTCTTCTCAACATTCTTCCCATACAAGTTGGTCTTGGTTTCATCTGTACAAAGGACGTTATTCTAGAACTGGGCAGGCTTTTTAAGATGTTTTCTGACAAAGTCTAATTTTGCCTTTCTGTTCTTCAGTGTTACTAGTGGTTTGCATTTAGAGGTAAACCCTCTGTATTTACGTTCATGAATGTGTCTCTTGATTGTAGACTTTGACAATAATACGCCTGCCCCCTCAAGAATGCTCTTGACCTGGCAAAATGTTGTGAAGTGGTTTTTCTTCACCAAGAAAAGAATTCTGTGATCATCCACTTTAGTTGTCTTCTGTGGTCTCCCAGGCATTTTGGCATTGCTGAGCTCACCAGTGCATTCCTTCTTTTAAGAATATATCAAATTGTTGATTTGGGCACTAAAGGTTTTAGCTATCCTTCCTGATTTTGTTTTTTCAGCCTAATGATGGCCTTCTTCACTTTTATTGATACCTCTTGGGACGTCATGTTGAGTTTCAATAACCAGCTATCAAATGCAAATTAAGTACTTTGAATTAACCACAGACCTTTTATCTATTTTATTTGTCATGGACTAATCAGGCAACGGGCCACCCCTAGCCATGAAACATTTTGTCAGGGACTCTGTAAAAAATGGCTGTAATTTCTGAAAGCTCAAAGGAATGCCTTTGTTAAACCCCTTAAATTAAAGCTGAATGTCACATATTGATTGCTTCATTTTAAATCTTTTGTACAACTGTTTTGTGTTCCTTCATACTCTCCTTGACAATTGTTTTTCATGAGAATCTGAAACCATTTAATGCAACAAATGTGCAAAATAAAGGAAAAATCAAATACTTTTTCACTGCACTGTAACTACACAGCACCAGAACTACACATATACTATAGTAGCAGACTAAAGAAAAAAAAACCAATGGAATCAAAGAGTTACCTCATAGACTATTTTAACATTTGACTTTGAACTAAAGTTTTCAAATATCGTCAAATTAAAACATGGTTTTACAAATGCATAATGCCTTCCACAAATATTGGCATCCCTGGTAAACACAAACAGGCTGTAAAATACATTCTTCATTGCTAAGACTTTTGATATTACTTTTAAAATAATAATAATGACCTAGCCTGCATTTACAGTATAAAGACTGAAAGAAAAAAACGAAATCTTTTGATGAAATAAATATTTTTCTCATATCTATATGTGCCACAATGCTTGGCACCTCTTCGTTTTGTACTTCAGTGCAGCCTCCCTTTGCAAACACAGCAGCTCTGAATCTTCTCCTAAAACATTTAATGAGCCTGAAGAACATGTGACATAGAATCTGAGCCCATTCTTTGACACAGAACCTCTCCAGATCCTTCAAATGCTTGTTCCACGCTTGTGGGCGCTCCTCTGCAGCCCATCTTACAGTTTTTCTATGAGGACTTAGGTGGTCATGGCAAACCCTTGAACTTGTGGTCAGTAAATTGTTACTGCATTGATTCTAAGATGTGCTTCGGATCATTGTCCTGTTGGACGATCAGACCATTGCCCAGTTTATCCTTCCTGGCTGAGGAAGCCAGATTTTGATATGATATGTGCTGGCACTTGATGAGGTCCATGATACCCTGCAAGTTAGCCCCACAATGTCACAGATGCACCACCCCATGTTCTTGTGGGGTGCAGGTCTTATTCTGTATGGCAATCTTTGTTTCTCCTAAAGACCTGCCTCTGGTGTTTGTAGCCAAAAGTTCTATTTTAGCCCCATCTGACCACAGCCCCACTGAAAGTTCCAGAAGTGACTGGTACATTGCAGGTGCTTGAGTTAGCTGGTCCTTGACTACATAAGCTTTCTTCTGGAAATCCTCTTAAACAACTTGCTCTCAGGTAGGTGAAAGTCTGTAGTTTGGGAGGTGTTCTGATTCTGCAGCTGTGATCCTTTTTTTTTTTTGCCACTCAAATTATTCTTCCCACTGACCTGTAAGGACAATGCCTTTGCAGACAAAGCTTTTAGGTAATAACGCTTTCTTTTTCACAATTCTTTTTAGGAGTGCTAATGTAAAAATGATTTTGGAGGGTTAACAAGTGAAAACTTTGGTGGATTAAGT
>JBBPCX010000135.1:10315754-10357860 GCA_037974365.1 Hydrocynus forskahlii
TTCACAATTCTTTTTAGGAGTGCTAATGTAAAAATGATTTTGGAGGGTTAACAAGTGAAAACTTTGGTGGATTAAGTTAAAACTCAAAACGGTACTTAATTTGGAAAAGCATTCATCAGTCATGCCACAGCCAAGGGGAGGCCAGGAGTCCAAGGAGGCATAACTGTCCTCAATGTCTCTGGGTGAGTAGGATGGTCCTCCCTCTCCCCTATCACCCAGTGATATACTCTGGAAAAAAATGAGTGAGAGAGAAGAGAGAGCGAGAATAAGAAACAGAGAGAGAGAGAAAAAAAAGAGAGAGCAGAGAGAGAGAAGAGAGAGAGAATGGTTATGAAGAAACTGCATGTCTTCTGTTGCATGGTATGTAACTTTAAATATAATAGTATTACATGGGCTTGATTAACTGAACTGGGATGCCCCACCTAGAAAAAGACCTTTTGTTCATGTCACTCTCATGTTCAGAGGGAGATGAATGTATTGTTATGCGTCTGCCTGCTCGTGTTGGTGTAGTGGCTGCATGCCTTGACAGGGAATCAAACTCCAGCATCATGCTAATTTGCTACTGATGTTGAGATAAATTCATAGCGCACTACAATAACAGTTACTGCTGCCCTGTACACTACCAGTGCAAACAAGACGCATAAAGAAATAGAGGCGATCCTTCTTGTAGTTTATTTTTTGACAAAAATAAATCCATTAACTGCCATATGAGCTTTATATTATTCATTCATGGAAAGAAAATGAAGGTTGGAATGATGGAGAGAATGCAGAGTGAATACAGAAGGGAATGAATGTGTGTAAGATCCTGATCTGACAGAGGCATCAAACTGAGAGATAGAGTGACACGTTTGTGGCAGTTCAAAGTGATGACTGATGTGAAGCATGCCAGAGAGAGACCTGACAACACACACACACAAGCACGCACACACACACACACACACACACACGTACACACACACAGAAAATAAAGACAGTGTTTTTTCATCTTTTTTAATTGTTTTTTTCCTCTTAAAAACAAACAAAAATACTTCTTCTGTAATGTTAATGCATTATGAGGGCCACAAAAACACCAAAAGTCTTTTTTCACCTGTTCCTATATTTATGGGGACAATTACAAGTATAGTAATGCAATCAAATACATACATGCATGCAAGTCACGTAGGTCTTTATTGTCATTTTAACCATCTACACCACACACAGTGAAGCACAACACCACTCCTACAGAACCGTGGTGCAAGACAGAGAACAAAACACAGAAACAACACAAGACTATGTAAGTGTGGATAGTACAGGGCAGCACAGAGTGCAAAAGGGAAAAAACAAACAAACACAGGAGCAAAAAGTACAATAGTACAGGACAGAACAGCATACAGGACAGCTGACAAAAGCAGTGACAGTACTAATGTAAATGAATACAGTTCAGAGACTTGGCTTTCAACAGCTGGAAAATTAAGTATGCAAATGTGCACTCACATAAACACACCTACAAACACAAACAAACACACATACAACTTGTACAGAGATTATTTATCCTTTAACAAAAATTGTTAATAATTATCACTACTCTCATATTGTTTTAACCAAAAACAGCAAATTTATCTGCATATTATTTGTGGACTGGACCAGTGAGGTCAACAGCAGCAGCAATCAACAGCATGAAACAGAGGAAAAGTCCACTAGCAAGCAATGCTACCAAACAGCACCACCTAGCAGCCCTGCAAGATCTCTGTCAGAGATCTCCACAGAGCACTGAGCATGGTAAAGCTTTGATAAAATCTGAACAGTTATCTAAAGAAATCATATGCCATCAACAATAACACCACACAGAGTTGGAAATGATTACAGGTGAATGAATAATAAGTAGACGTCTTATGAATACGTCTCCTCGTCATTCGGTGCCGGAGAAAATGACATTAAAACACAAGATATGAAGTACAATTATTCTAAAAAGAGAATAATTAAAGTAGACCAACATGTTTCACTTGGTTGAGCAGAGTTCGAGCACAGCTGCATGTTGGTGTGTTGTTTTCAGATCTGTTGCCTCTCGTGCCTCTCAAAGTGTCCAGAGTCAAAATTGAATCATGGCATGTGTGTAGAGTTCAAATGACTGGGGAGACTTGCCGGGCTCAAAATCAGGAGGTGAAAAATGGCGTGGTTATTTGTGCCTGACAGAAGTTAAGAGCCTCTCCCGGCGGCCCACTCGCTCCCTGCTGACCGCGAGCCTGCCTTCTCCTCTAGCTGCATCTCACCTTGCAAGAGCACACACACGCTCGCCCAAAAAGTGCACAGGATGGCCTACTAACAGCACCACGCTCCGCAAATACGAGGCCTGGGGTGTGTGTGTATGTGTGTTTGTCCGTGTAAGTGTGTGGTAATTACCATATGTGAGTATATTTTCGCAATTAATTCACACTGAACTCAATTCAGTAGGACGAAAGGTACCAGAATTGTGGGCTAAAGGGGCTTTTGAATGATTACAATTTCATTTTTGTACATAATCATATAATTATGGACATAACCAATATAATTAGCCACATTGCAGTAACGCCACAAAATGCGTCTACATAATTCTACTACACAATCGGGCAATGACTGTGACTGAAATATCAGACCAGATCACTGTATTCGCCCCACAGAATTTTCAGCATGTATCTGCGAGGGCTTTAGAAATTATGCAAATGATATCTCAAAATCTGACAACAAGGTGAATTAGTAGAACTCTAAATGAGATGTGTTTAAAATAAACATCATAAGACTCAGTGATGAAATTTTCCTCAGATCACCAGCAAAAGAAATGATATGCAGAACTACAATAAAATTGTATTATTTACTGCAGTCTGTATAAATGGCATAACTGAAATAAGGACGCTGCATGGAGACCACGCTGAATACTGATATCCATTCTGACTTCTGAAGGAGTTGAGAAGTCTATAAATTCTGGATTGTCTTCAGGGGTGTTTTCTTAAATGGCTGGTTATACTGGGGCACACTCTGAATTATGGAGGGAACAACCCAATCTCGTTGCTTGTCAATCACAGGGGCAGAACAGACTCATTAAAGACAGAAAGCTGCATTTTTTTTTTGACAAAATACTTTAACCAGTGAAAGTTCTCCAATCAGGCACAATTAGAAGTTTTTGTTTCACAGTCCTCATATGGATACTGAGACATAATTCACTTTAGACATGTGGCTTTGTCTTTTATGTCTTCTTGCTGTTGTATGAATACTTTCATAATAAAAAAGATTCACACACATGAAATAATTCATTTGAACCAAAACAACTACTTGACAATTACATGATTCTGTTTTTGCATCATAAGTTTATGCTTGTTAGATGCATTTTTTGTAGACGACAAGTGATGAGCTCTAACATAAACATTAATGCTGCTGCAATGCTGACTGCTATCTGTGTGGTTAAACACAGATAAAGATTTGTACAATCAACTTCCAAACTATTGGTCATCCCTCCAAAACAACCAACAATCATCTAAAAGTAACAATACATATAATCAGGGGTTGACATAAGTGGTATGCAAATGCGCAGCCCCGGTACGAGACCACCCCGCCCCCCCAGACCATGGGCGAGACACAGACCTCTGCGCACTCACCCCCTTCTGAAAAAGAGTTAAGGGATAAAGAGGAACCCAGATTACAGTTCCAGGATTGCACAGCAAAATCTAGGGGTTTTCAAGTTTCACAAACTTTGTCAGATGCCATTTCCATCACCAAAAGATTCACTGAAGATGGCTTTATTAAGATCAATTCCCAAAACACAGTGCCTAAACATTGTCACTGGAAATGGCAAATGTCTCTGCAGCGACAAATGGAACGGTGTGATGTGCCCAGATAAGACAAAAAATTTCATGCTTTAGAGCTGCTTGTTATCCAGGGACATGTAAAATCAATGCCTTAATGAATCCCACTAAATACCAGGGGATTATAGTCTGCAATCTGTCTGCCTCTGCTAGAAGGATGAAACTTGGCCTTTCAGCAAGATTATAATCCCAAACATCAAACACACATCAAAATCCACACCAAAATAGTTGCAGGAACACAAAATCTAAGTTTTGCGAAGTTTTGTCCAACTCAGTCCAACAGAAAACCTGTGACGTGTCCCGAAGAGGGCAGCCTACAAGCAAAGAGCCAAGAAGATCAAGGAACTGGAAATGTTCTGCAGGAGTAGTCTTAAGATCCCTCAACATGTGTACTTCAGCCTTGTTAAGCATTGCAGAAAGTGGTTCAGCTCTGTTATTCTCACCAGGGGAGGCTTCACCAAATATTAATAATGAAAGTGCCAATATTTTTGAAACTCATGTTTTGTTTATGTGTCACTAAAGAAAACTTTTTTCTCTTTGTCCCAAAATGCAGTGTAAAAATAAAAATATGCAGCTTACCCGTTTGTTTAAGCCTGAAATATCACTCAGTGCATGTGTGTTTTATTTATTTAAAATATTCACTTCAGCTCAATTGCATGAAGGGTGCCTATAATTCTGTAGTTGACTGTAAATCCATACTGTTAAATACACACATATGGCCATGTCCAGCAACTGCTATCTCCGTGTTGAGAGCAGTGTCCTAGTAAATTTGGTCCAGTGATGCCCTTGACTGTCTCAGGCCTTCTAATTTAGACCGATCTAGGACCTGAAGCCCTTAAAGACATCCTAACAACAGTGTAAAAGATAAAAGTTCTTAAATGATTCTTGGCTTGGATGCATGGTTCTAGTGGAAAACAGAGTATAGATTCATTAAGATTTTATACTGAAATATCTTCAGAAAAAAAAAAAAATTAACAACCGTTCATTGAAGGGTCCTCTAAGCAACCCAAAATAGTTCTTTTCACTGTCACTCCAATTACTTTTAGTTTTAAGATTGTGTATTTGTTATAGTAAACATAATTGTTAAGGTATCAGTGCAGATCTCTTTTTCAAATGCATGAAAATCAGGTTCGGTGAGAATGTATGTTCTCCTGCCGCCTCCTTGTTTGTGTGGAATTTTGGTCTGGCCGTCTGAGGTATTAGAATATGTAGAGGCTGGGGAGCTGCATACTGCCGGCTCAATGGCTCCTGACAAACCCAGCCCATCAGATATTAGCGAACAGTCTCTGAAGCTGGGCGGGCTGCTAATTTAGCCTTTAGCTCCACGGTAGGGTAAATCACAACACTCAGGAAGACAAATGTCAGAACACATGTTGCCAGGCCGGGGCTTTGAGCAGAAGATTCCTTTAATTGGGTGTACGGGGACCGGGTCCAATACCCAGCACCCCTTCCCTCCCCCTTTCCCTTCTTCTTCTTCTTCTTCTTCCTCTTCCTCCTCCTTCACTCTCTCTTTCTACATGTTAACAAAAGGCAGGGAGATGAAAAAGACAGCATCCTTTCCCATCCCATGCTTTGTGCCATTATAGAACAGACACGCTGGGGGTAAAGAGGTACGATGCCAGGCTTCAAGGAGAGAGCTTTATATAACTCACTTTTGAGTTCTCTCCGTGTTTCATGTTTATTTCACTTCTTCTTCTCCGTACCCTTATGTCTGATTGACACAAGCTTCCCGCGTGCTGTGATAACTATTATTTATTATAGCGGCTCAGAGCGATTTTCCACTGATAGCTTCTGGATATATTTGTCTGAGTTTGGAGGATGCGCTTAAGAGAGAGAGAGAGAGAGTAAAAAAGTCCCATCCAAATATCTGCGCAATTGCAACTCATCAGCGTTTGTGATCTGAGGCCTCTCGTCTCCATCTCACTCCCTTCGCCTCCCTTTTTTTTTTTTTTTTTTTAAGATCACATAGGTTCAGAAGTCAAAGTCGAAGAGAGAAAAGGTGATGCTGAAGTCAACGGATGAGCAAATTAATTTTATGAACAGCAGGCACCCCCTCTTTGTAACAAGTGCAGTCAACATCTCCATGTCAGATTCTCCAAGCACTCCTTTAAACGAGGGTGGCAGGTTCTTCAGAGTGATGCCGCAGAGGAACCGGTTTTGTTTTGCTGAAGAACATTTCAATAGATGGTTCTTAAAAGAATCATGTTTAAAATGACACTTGTGAGGATGAACAACAATTTGAAGGTTTGAAGAGGCTACACATAATGTAAAGGTTCTATACTGAATACAGATGTTCCTGAGAACGGTGCACCCAAGCCAAGATTCATCCAGGAACCTTTATTAAAAGCTTCTACACTTCAAAAATAAAAGTGATAGAAAAGTGTATGTTCTTTGGAGAAAGATCCACTTTTGGTATTCAAAAATTCATTTTTCAAGGTTTAATAAACCTCTAAATGATGGAATAGTTTTATTCCAAGTATATTTTTCTCTAAAAGTATGTAACTAAGCCAAGATCTATTTAGTAACCATTATTAAGAGCGTCTAACCTCTTAAATTTAAGGTGGGAAGAGTACATGTACCTAAAAGGCCTTTCAGTGGACGGTTCTATAAGGAATCATTTTTGTAAGTAAGAATCTGTTAAAGTTTTAAAAAGCTTGCCATAATGTAAAAGTTCTAGGATGAACCCTTAAACTGGTAAAGGACCAACTGGTAAAGAATCTCTTTTTTCAAATATATATAGTTTTTAGTGAACAAAAAGTGGTTCTTCTGTCGTATTACTCAAATAACACTTTCCATCAACTTTTTGTGGATATGATGGGTGCATTCGAGTGATGAGTTGTTTTACATTCTAAACATGCAAAAATAAATTCAGCGAGATAGCATGCATCTGATGATTTCTTTTCATTCTCAATTTGTCAGAGGAAGAGGCTATTTATGGGTACATTTTTGCAACTGCCTGTCCAATAAGAAATACTTTTATTGTATAATTTAACTGAAAGGATTATGTCAGAGTAAAAGGCTTGTTTTCTAATTCTCAATATCCAATCAAATTCCATCTTTTAATGGCTGAATCCAATGAATGGCATATTGCACACAAAATATTGTCATCACTTCTTTTCACACTTGCTGCAATTAAATAACATTTGGGAGCCATCATGCAGAACTTTGGCAGTGTGGTCACAGCCTGCTCCACTGTGTAACGTGCAAAAGTGTGGACACGTACCGTGAAGACAGAGCCCTTTTCTCCAGGTGTGTGTCATGTGTGAATAAAATTGTTACAGTAGTTCCTCTAAACGTGCACTGTCCATCCCCATCTGTTGTCTTTTTCTTTCTTTTTAGTAGTCAGTGGAAGCTCTGCCTAAAATAATGAGCAGATCTCAGCCTCACCAAACAAAGAGGCCTTGGATAGACATGGGCATAGATTCAATAACCACGCTCCACAAACTGGCCTCTGTCCAGCTGTCCCAAATTAATTCATGTTCCCTACAGTAATTACATAAGTGTGTTCTGTCTGTGTTTGTGTGTGTGTGTGTGTGTGTAAGAGAGAGAGAGAGAGAGAGAGAGAGAGAGAGAAAGAGAGAGAGAGGGAGAGATAGAGAGAGAAAGAGAGAGAAGGAGAGGTGATGGGGGGGAATTCATTTGGCATATTTTAATTAAAACAATAATTCAGATCAATACAATCAAAACTAAGCACAAGTCCATCGGTAATACCTCAAAATGGTGTGTGGGGGGTATTTTTACAACCTGCTGCATCATGGTGGATTATGTTTCCATGAACATTACTAAAGTAAACTTTAGCCTTGCAAGCAAAGCAGATCCGGTCTAATATTTCACAAGTCTATAAAAAAAAAGCTAATAACTAAGATTAAGAGATTAGGAAACTCATGGCAAAAAGTCCATACAATGCAAGGTTCATCTGGCAGCCTGACTAAACATGAAACTACATAAAGAAACATTAAAAATGCAATATTTTTACATTCACTCTATCTATATATGCATATGAGAAAACACGTGAAAATATTTCTGATCGTTTCTTCACTGTGGCGGTTCAATAGAAATAGTTCTAAAAATCAATAGAAACCACTGGATGGTTTAATAGAAATGGAAAAATTCTAGAAGTCATGGGAGGGGGACAGTGTCTTGAGGAAACAAAGTGTAATGTGTGAGGTGGGTTGAGGGCCAAAAGGCAAAACTATGCAAATCAAGAAGGTGTAATTTTAGCAAAAATAGTTCTATACAGAGCAAACAAGCAACCCCATTTTTGGTGCAATGTAAAATCACAAAAAATATTTCTTTAAAGAGCCATTTCACTAAGCAAAGACAAATTCATGCAGTTCTTTGAGTGTTTACAATTCTGTATAGGGCTGTTGCTTTTCTTAAAAAGTGCTTAAAGAACTAATATGGTGCAGATCCCCCTCGTGCCACCAAAACAGCTCTGGTCTGTCAAGTCATGGACCCCACAAGAACTCTGAAGGTGTGCTGTGGCCTCTGGTTGCAAGACGTTGGCAGTAGATACTTTAAGTCCTGTAAGTCACAAGATGGGGCCTCTGTGGACTGGACCAGTTTGTTCAGCACATCCCACAGATCCTCGATTGGAACATTACAAATAGTTCAAGGTGTTGACTTGCCTCCAAATGCCCCAGATTTTAGAACAGCCATCTTGCAAAATTCTAATGTCGTAAGATTATGAATACACTATTCACTCCTATTAGCTGTAAATGTACTAGTCACTTTACCAACACTTGGAGAAAGCATGATCAACATAAACGAAAGTCAAATACAGTTAAATACAGGTAAATACACAGATTGCATTTTGCACCATAAAAATTTGAATAAATAAGCAAAATGAGTGTAGTGAGTGGTATTTGCAGGCTTGAACACCTTGAACTATAGTTCTGATGCTTGCATGCCCATTGTATGTGCTTTCGGTGGTGGCCAGGGGTCAGCATGGGCATTCTCACAAGTCTGCAGCTACATGGCATCATGCATATCGAGCAGTGATGCACCATGTCTTCTGTCATAGCCAGCGTTAATATTTTCAGCAATTTGCTCTTCGACAGGACTGGACCTGGCAGGTTAGCCTTCACTCCAGTAAGCCTTGGGCACCACTACCCTGAAGACAGCTCACTGGTTGTCCATCCTTGGACCACTTTTAGTAGGTACTAACCAGTGCCTTTTGGAAACACAAGACCTGCTTTTTTGAAGACACTCTAGCCATCACAATCTGGTCTTTGCCAAAGGCCCTCAGATCCTCTCTTTTGCCCATAGTCCTGCTTCTGACACTGAGAGCTGTCTGTTCACTTGCTGCCTAATTTTTCAGCCCTCAACAGGTGCCATTGTAATGAGATAATCAGTCAGTGTTTTAAATGTTATTGCTGAACAGTGTGTATTCAATTATAACATTAAACAGGTTACCTTGTTGCTGAAAGCACTCTTAAAGGATAAAGGAAAACAAATAAGTCCACACGGACAACCTTCACCCAGTGGACCTTATTTTGGGCAGTCCTGATCTGACACAGTTTTCTTCTTTATCATTGGGACTTTGCCAAACACACATGTAGATCATGTCATTGATTCTGTTTATGTATTCGAGTTTCATGATGGAAAATGGAATCTGTACATATTTAAGTGTGTTTGACTTTCGTTGAAGTGAATCATGCTCTCACCAGGTGCTGGTGAGAGTAAATTTACAGTGAAAAGCAATGAATGGTGTATTTAAAGTCTTACGACATTAGAATTTCACTGCATGGCTGCTCTCTGCAATAATGAAACTACTACGGGTACACAACCAGCCTTAGCACGGTTTTCCCAGCTTAGGTGTAGCTCCGTCTTTCCGTTTACTTATGAGGCACAAGACTTTGCACCTATCTCTTCATTTTTTCTCTCCATCTCTACCACTCTCTGTCTCTCTTTTTCTTTCTCTCCCTCCCAGCCAGACCTCATGTCGAGCAGCGGGCACCTTTTATTGATCAACACAAACTCCCAAATAAATGAGCTGAGAATGAGAGCTATGCTCCGGGGAGCCCAGCCCAGCCCAGACTCCTCGGGCTCCCATCAATTTTAATCAGCACCCTAATGAAGAGACTCCTCTCGGCTGGACGTCCATAACTCACCACACTGTGCCGCCACCTCCACCGGCACCATCAAATCAGTCTTAACTCTCCCCCTTTCCCCTTCAATACGGCCCTAATGCCCCTTTTGCTAAATAAACTATGCATTAGCTAATGGCACGCAGCAATGATAATGGATAATGGTGTGTGAAAACTCATCTTGACAAGAGAAAAGGGGAGACAAAGGGAGAAGTTTGGAATTTCTAATCTTTTGTCTGAAACTTTGGACGCATAATTTAAAGCAGGATTTGTAGAGAGTTTTAGTAAACACCATTAGTCTGTCTTGTACAAAATGAAGCGAATTAAAAATAAAAGAATATAAATACATAATCACATTTTCATGGTATGGAAATAAGTCTAATCTGTGTCTGGACAATATGCTGTCACGGTTTCTAAACATATCAGTTCTTCCCCACCAGATACAGTCTATGTGTTGGAACTAAACCACAAAAACAGCTTGTTTTCTTTTCGCAGATTGGAAACCAACTCGTTTACATGTCTCATTTTGGCCCTGGGCCAGCTAATCAGAACACTTTTTGGCGTATAAAACCTCACAAATGTTTATTGTTGTTTTATTTGTTTATTTTCAATAAGAAATCAGGTTCCAAATTTTGCATTAATATTTCTGTACCCTGAAGTGTTCTGTTGGTCTGTTAGCTGTTCTGACCTTGAAATGGCCCAAAATAAAACATTCCAGTTTTAAATTTGACAGATAATTTAAGCACCATGAGTAACATGGATGTTAAAGTTCTCTCCAGCTCTTCAGCTCTTTGATCATCATTGCTTTCATTGGTTGCAGCTCTAAGGAACACATGGACATGTGCACTTGCTGTTAAAGAGAGCCCAGTGAAGAGCTGGTATCAATGGGAAGAGTCTGGCATTTGTACAAAGACCCAGTAATGTCCTTCGGTCACCTCCCCCCATTTTACTAAGTCTATGAGAAGTTCTTGAAACTCGAGAGCTCAAGAACTTTCTGAGCTGGTGAAGCAAGTGCTCATATTTTACTGCAAGTGACATGCAGAATCTTTCTCCAGCATCTGGTCCTCTCACGGCAGGTAAGGAGAAGAATCCATCACCTTCCCCCAGGGTTTGCATAATCTTCTCATGGAGGTGAGATGCTGCGGTTTTAGCTATTTGTTGCCCCGTCCTGGGACTTCCTCTGTCTCCTCTTATTTGATATCTGAAGTCAGCAGACTCGAGACACATATGGGCAGCTCACGGTGCGCGCTGGCTTTGGAGAAGCCCTGCTGAGGCGCTTGTATGAAGCTGAGCTCGGCTAGAGGAACCAGTCTGTCAGTCAAACACATCTGCTGCTTTAAGGATGTATGAAATGCTTTGAATTATATTTTGCTGTCAAATAGTATGACAGAAGCTACAGTGCACGATATGAGATCCTGAGCTACTAATGAGATACAATTACAGAAACCTTGACCCACAAACTGATAGTCTGTAGATTGTACTTCCTTCCCAAGTTCATTTTATATGCAGAGCTTTTTGCTATTGTCAAAAACTGTGATCATGACGAAGATAGAAATATTTCAGTCATTATTATGATGAGCAGATGACACATTGGAAATTTATGAAAAGGACATTTCTTAGAAAGTCATGGCCGTAATGGTAATATTTTCATACATCTAATGTATTTCAGATTTTCAGTCCAAGATTTTCCTGAAATTTAAATTTCAAGACTACACTGTTGCTCCCAGGGCTCATTGCAGCTATGTCCTGCTACACAGCAGTCATTCTAAGTAAGGTTGAATTCATCCGAGAGCTGTGGCTGATGGATCATTTTGCGCTCCGTGCCACGCCAGAATGTCTTTTGGATCTGCTTTGCGCCAACATAGTTTTTTTTTTTTTTTTTAATAACATAATTTCCTGTTTTTTATTTTTTTTATTTCTTTTTTGATCTGTTAAAAACACAACATTTGTCTGGAGGACTCATGGGACTTCCTCTCAACTGGAACATATTAACTTCAGTGATTACACAGCCACACAGGGACTGAGGACTCAGGGAGAGAGAGAGAGAGAGAGAGAGAGAGAGACAGAGAGAGATTAGAAACGTTTGATGTGTCATTTGTGGCCTCGCACATGGGGCATTCTTTGTGTGGACGCTGGGTTTTGTTGTAGCCCTTAGGCAATGTCTGCTTGGTGTCTGGGTGTGTGCAAGTGTGTACGTATGCATGTAAACGAAGGAGAGAATGGGGAATTTGGCCAAGTGGAGAATTGATAGGAAAGGAGGCTGGGGGTCTGGACTATAGCGGGGGTGACCCTGGGATGCCATCGCTATAAGTCCACACGAGGCCAGGGAATACAGGACATCTTGAGCAGAAGTATGCAAAGCTAACCTGCCCTTCAGATTGTTCAAATACATTGTTTGACATTGACATGACCCGCTGCTCTCACTCAGCCTGCTCTTGCTATAGGAACCCTCTGCTCAAGTCAATATTGCAGCAGAGGGGTCAGGGCCCAGCTGTGTGTGTGTGCGTCTGTGTGTGTCTGTGTGTGTATTTAGAGAGTATTTTATGGTGTAACAGACATAGATATCTCAACTGTGCACTGATTCAGTGGGGTTTTCCAGCAGTCTGCAGCTGACACTTGCGCCTCAGGCATTGGGCCATTGCAAGTGAGCAATAAACATCTGCCAAAGCCCATATCCTGTCCCTCTCTTCACCTCCACTTAACACATGTCAGGCCAGTGTCTATCAAAGACTCAAAATCCTTATCCCCTTAACCTAAGGGTTTTTACCAATATTTACAATTAGGATTTTCTAGATTTCACCAGCCATTATGCTACTGTTGATATTTACAGTAAATACAGTAAACATATAGTGGGATATGTAGTACCATGTCGAATTTTCTGCAGGTGAAAAAATATTATTTATAATAATTATAATTTTAAATATTTAATGATTACAGTTTCTTTTATTAGTGCATTATTACTTTCATATTTTATTTGCTTAATATGCTATGTTCTCCTGTGTCAAAATCACATTCAAATCTTTCTTTTTGTATATATTCCACCTATAGTCTTTTTACTATTTCATTAATATTCAGTGTGTTTTATTAGCAAGTCTGCCTGTATTGTTCATTTCGTTGTTTGTTTATTCTTAACTCAATGTGTATAATTTTCTCATTTTTTGTAACCATTTTCCCTATTGTTCTAACCAATCTCTCAATTGCTTTTACAGGATTTATTTTTAAGTGCATTCATTTGAATGCCATGCAGTGTTAAAGGTTGGCAGAAAACGAGTACTGCGGAAGAAAAAATGTGTGTATATTTAGAACATACATAGAACTATTTGTCTAATATAGAATTCAATTGGTTCGGTACATATTTGCGTTGTCATGTCAAAACCTTCAGTTACTAAAATCTATTCTTTACAAATGGGCCCACAGCTTTTTTTCTTCACCTATAATGCTGTAGGTACTAAATGTTGTTTGACAGTCCATTTAATATACATAAATCAACAGTGCCTTTACACTTTGCAATTTGAATGAACATCACTGATGATAATTAATATTATAATAGCTTAGTAATCCTTGTTTCTAATTATTTTCAGAGAACTCATAACACAAGATGTTTGCTGCTGACAAATGTGTTTTTACAACTAAGCTCCCCTTATTAAATGTGTTTCTTATTATCGATCAAACCAAACAACCCGACGGAGTGGAGTGGAAGTCACCTTGATGTAATGCCGGCCATCAATCATTCCTGCAGTATTCTCAGGCTAGGCTGGGCACTGCCATTAGCATCACATTGGCATTGTGTTTAGTGGGGGAGGAAGGGCTGCTCAGCAACAGTAATGGTGATTAACAGGAAGAAAGGTCTTGAAATATTGCACCTTACTGTATTTTCCAAGTCATTTTATGCTCATTTTGAATGGCTGGTTGACCCGCACATTTATTTCTATTAAAACTGATCCAATACACAAAGACAAAAAGTCTTTCTCTCTCTCTCTCGCTCTCCCTCTCTCTCTCTCTCTCTCTCTCTCTATCTCTCTCACATGCACACACACACACAAACAAACACACACACACATACACGCACACACAAATAAAGAAACAAAGCTATGTCGACAACCACATGACTATTTACAGTTAAAATTTCCAGTCAAATATTTTTCCAATGAAAAAAGCAGGTAAGAGGAAAGCTCAGAGAGTTAACCCTTGTTCTTTTTGTCTCACATCTATTCATCTGTGGCTTGTTTTTGAGAATACAGGCATGTATTTTTCAAAGCCTGGTCCTATGCATTTTACTTAGTTGTGGCCAATATACTGTGTTATAATATTGAAATTATTAGGCTTGGCTTTAAATTTGAGAGTCTCTTCAGGTTCCAGAAAGGGTTCTTTGTATGATTTATAGAAGAATAGTTTTGGTCCAATATAGGACCTTTCAGTGGATGGTTCTTAGAGGTATATATTTTATGAATGAGATGTGTGAATGTGATTAACATTTTTGTTCAAAGACCCTCCACCTACTGTACAGTTTCTTGGAAAATTAGTTTTGTAAAGAACCTTTACATTTTGTGAAGGTTCCTTGTACCTTTTAAAGGTTCTTAACACATCTTAACGATAACAACGATTCTTATACGAAACTTGTTTTGTGGATTTTGTGTTTGCTTCTGTTTGCTATGTCAAGAAGTCAAAGCAGAAGATTGAAATTCTATGCGGTTCAAATTTTTCATATTGAGAGATTGGACTTCTTAGTTGATTTCTCTCACTGAAAGTAGGATAATATCAAGATAAAGCTACAGAATACCAGGCACGTTTGCTTCTTCACATTACTGATTCCAGAAAAAGGTCAGTGGCTCAGGCATGCAGCCTATATGCCCCGTGCTTGTTCTCCAGACATCTTCCAAATGAAAGCATGTGAAAGCCAGTTGGACAACACCTGGTCTTGGATCAGTTTGGAACACACTTGGACCACTCTCCCATTGGGTCACATACGTTGTGAAGCTCTCGCTGCTTCCAGAAGTTTCCATGCTGTTCAGAGACATATGGCTGGGCATGGTGTTGCATAACCTCTCTCAGCCCTCACCATCTGCCGGTAAACCCAGGTGTGCCCAGGCTGCCAGCCTCTACCTGAACTGCCCCGTACCACCAGAGCGCTGTCATTCAACACTGCCTCGCTGCTGCAGCTGCTGCTACTGATCCCAGACCTGCTCCTCACACTACAACTGTGAAACAGCAGTCTACTGGAAGGTAGAGTAATTACAAGAAATTACACAATTACACTCATTACAGAAATAATAACAAGTTTGGAAAACACTCTTTAAAAATAAAGCTGCCACAAAGGGTTCCTTGAATGATGGCTAATTAATTATTTTTGTAAATGAGATGCGTGAGTGTGAACCTCTAAAAAAATTCACATGATTCCCAGAGCCTTCCCTACCAATTTACAAGTTATTCCCAGAGCCTTTACATTATATTGAGGTTTTCAAACTTCGGAAAGGTTTTCCACACTAACAAATGTCATTTTAAATGTCCTCAAGCAAAAGAAAATGTGAGTACTTCTTGAAAGTTAGTCATTGTCTTCCTTTCCTAATAAATCTTAGATGACCAACCACACCTGTATTGCTAACAAACAAGCCAAGATTACTACAATTATCAAGTAACATTAAGTCAACTGGGTCCTATTAATAATGTGCATCTTCTGTTTGGGTCCTCAGGCTGCTTGAAGGCTTGTTTGTGCTTCCCCTGATTGTCTCCATCCATCTTTTTGCTCTTCTCCTTTTACCTTCATCTGATCCAAAAAGAGCATTTGCAGAATTCTGGAAACATTCTGAACTCATGGAAATATATAACAATGGCATATAATTCCTCGACATAATACTGGTATTAAAGGTTTTTCAGCTCTCACGAGATTCAGCTCTTAAGATTAAACATTTAGCTTTTACGCAATCCGTATAAACATTACCTCTTGAACATTATTTGTTGACAGTGCACCCAAGGGCTTGCAAAATGTTCTTACTCATAAGCAATTAAGGATTTTGACATGCTTGGGAGCATTCAAATGTGTGTGGCCTTAAGCTGTGGACCTTTGGTCCCTTCAACTAGAGTTTTAATCAGTATGTGAAAGGTGGAGACTATTTCTGAGCACTTTCCTCAGATTTACAACAGATCAAATGGTAGCTCCAGTTTTGAAGTAAAACCTTACATTAAGGAATAAACAAAGCTCCTATTCTACAGTTTCTACAGACAGTAAATGCTTGTTGTTTTTTTCACTGCAGTGGAACCTGCTGTAGAGGTGTGTACAAAATATCGAGTGCAGTAACATTTAGCCCAAACTACACATAACTTCACGGAAACATGTTGCTTTCACGGCATGAGCAAATATCTGAACTCTCTGATGCTGAACTCTTCTGACAGTCCAGGAGGGACAGCTTTAAAATGTACCTCCAATTTCACGATTAGGACAGTGTGGAAAAAGTAAAAAATAAAGAAATCCACACATCGTCGGCACATGGGAATGTGGAGGCAGTGTGATGATGGAGGCGTCTGTAAATATTGAGTGTAGGGGTGTTCCAGTTACATGGTCTGCCGATTTATCTGCCAGAAGAAGAGTACAAAGATGAGCACACATGAGGATTGGGAGGAGAGAGGAGACTGGCGTTTGATCACCCATCAGGTGTCAGCAGCGGCTCACAAACACAGGAAGGGGCTGCAGCTCTTGTTTGTGCCTGGCGCTCGCCTCTTCAAAGCGCCTCCACCACTCACCAGCGCTCATTTAAATGGGAAACTTTCTTTTAGATGGCAATGTTGCTGCTGAAAGCTCCTGTTGACACAGGACAGTTTCCTGAGGAAAAGCCAGTGAAAAAAAGAGAAAAAAACATATCACAGATTTCCATGTGTTCCTTTTGTGCGTGTTTTCCTATCGCCATCGCAGTGCGAGCGAGTTAAAGTGATTAATGAATGGATCTGAGGTGTAGAGCAGAGGTTATCAAAGGGTGTGAGCTGCTCCACATTAATCTACAATGATTTCAGGATAACTTTCTAAAGGTAGAACATGGGCTAGAACAAGGGAGATGTATGAACGATTTGATGGAAATCATTAAAATGCTTATAGGCTTTTGGGGGTTTATTTGCATTGATAATCTTAATGGAGGATTGCTGTGTAGCTTGGATTTTATATTCAAATCTAAAGGTAACAAGCATTGGCTCTTAAAAAATACTCTAAAATATAACGTGCCAAAACGTGTTTTTTGGAGTGATAGCATAAAAGAATCCCTTTTGGATCCCTTAAGAACCTTTCCCAGGATGACTCGTTAAAGAGCCAATTCTGTAAGTGAGGGATTCGAGCTTGAATAACCTTTTTTAAAACTTAAAAGAACCTCCACAGAACGTAAAGGTCTCTATCAGTTAAAGATTTTATTATTTTCTGTGCATTCAAGGCAAGGACCTTTTTTTAGGAGCGTCACAGTCTTTGTCAGTAACACCCTCTGGCATGAGTAGACAACCTTAATTTCTCGAGTAAACTTTAACGAAAATGGAAAAGCACAAATCCAATCCCCACATATTCTCGGAGATGGTAAATGTTAGCCCGCCTGCTGCATCGTACTCCGTATCACTTGGCCTGTTATGAAAAATAGTTTGCTATTTTGGAACCCCCTGGCAGCCATAGTGGATCACCACAGACCCTGAGCTCATTTATCTTTTGTCAGAGATGAAGCCAAACTAACGCCATCTCCCGAAGCGACTAAAGAATGAGGAGGGACGAAGGGAGGTAAAAATAAACCAGCAGCTCTCAGGTAACTACACACAGAAGTCACTTCACAAGTAATGTGTGGCTTTTTTAAAAGTGGAACTCTGTCGCTCCATTAGGACATTAAAGACTTTTTGTTCCCAGGCAACCTGATTAGGGTTGTCTCTTCCAAGCTAAGTTTGGGGAGGCAACAATTACATCCTCAGCATGTCATGTGAGTCAGAGGAGCATGTGCCCCATACTGATGAATGACTGGCCTTTTCTCCTTTCTTTCTTCTCATTTTTTTTCACAGTTATGTTAAAATAATAGAGCCACTGCTTGGACCATATGTGGTCAAACCTTCATCTCTTTCCTTTTTTTGCAGTCAAACTGTATTTCAAAAGTGATCAATCAGAGCACAGAAAAGTACAACATGCACGGCTATACTCAAAATCAGTTCGGAGAGAACTTCAATTATGTCTGGCGTGTTTCATTTGTACATTTCTACACCATTGTCCCTGATCCAGGTTTATTTGAAACATTAAACTCTTTAATGAAAGCAAGATTTGATTTAATATTTTATTGTGGCCTCATGTAGTACAAAAAGGGAATTTCATCAAGTTTTCAACATTTCAGCATAATTAAATTGTTAGTACATAAACAATGTCCTCAGAGTAGTTGAAATCTGCTGTTGTAGAGAAACTCACAGAGTCCGAATTGTTCACAGTGGTGATGATAGAAACCAGCCTGAAAAAGTGTACAGCCTGGCTATAAATACTATTTTATCAGTATCAGTATTACATATAAAAACTGAGAAGACACAAGTAAGTTCACCGGCCATTTTGATTAAGAATAAAATGTTTTTATTTGCATCATAGGCCCTGGTTCCTACCACCACCACGGTACCGAAATCTGTCTGTAATACGTTTCTCTGGAATAAACCACTGCACATCAAACCACATGGATTGACATTTTAAATTACGTTTACATGTCAGAATTCTACAGAAATTCTAAAAGAGTTCAGAATTTTGCCCAAAGGCGTTAATGCTGAATGGTATCTGCATTGCCACTGCGCAGTCTAAACTTTGAATTACACGTGGTTTACCTGGATCATTAAATTAGAAATATCTTGAACAGTGGAGACCAACAAAAGTCTTCGAGGCCCCGCACATACACTGTGAACATTTAGCTGAGAAGCAGAGCAAGTGTCTCTGTCCATCTCACCTCTCTCTCGCCTCTGTCTCGCTCCTTTTTCTTACTCTGCCTGAGGCCATGTGATTGCCCATCACTTCAAGGTCCATGGCTCTGTGCACGATTGAACAAGCCCGCCATGTGATAAGCAGCAACCATTGAATAACACATCTCCTTGACAGGGCAATGATCGGCTCCAGCACTCGTCTCCTTCAGATGATTGGTCTGGGGGTCCCTGGCATGGGGCCTCGCAGCTCAGGTATTGCTGTTTATGATTTTTACTCAGGCACATCGCTAGACGGGACGGCAATTCTCGCTGCTGTGCTCAGTGTTGCAGTCCACTGCCTCGCCACGACAAAACTGCTCCTGGCTGCCTCGCCATGTCTCTGTCCCCGCATCTGTACGAATACACACCCACTGTACATGTACACACACACACAACTCCACATACAAACCCCCCAGCGGAGCTCCATCAGTGCCTCAGTGGCATCAGTCCAGGCAGATAAACACCCCGGCCCCATGCTCTGCCTCCACAGTTCTGTCAGTCAGCAGGCGCGCTGGGATTATAAATAAATAAATACTGCGCTGGCTTGCAGTGATTGCCTCTCCATGCCTGACATGGCACGCTGATGGCTCATGCCTGAGCCGGAGATGAGCACCTGATGACACGTCTGGAGTCAAACAGCATCAAATGAGAAATCGACAGACAAGGCCTTGCATACGCACGACGGGACAACTTGGTCTTTGGGCGCATCAACACAGGTGGTTATATGCTGTCACAAAGGTTGTTTTTCTTCCTGCACTCTGCTATTTTTCGCTCACTTTCGTGCCCTCAGAGTTCAAACTGAGCCATCTTACGTCATGGGCTGAAATATGTCTCCTCTAATGCTCACGTACGTTGAGCAATTTTGAATATAAACCTCCCACTCGCTGTTGTCACGATTTCATAAAATAGTAAGATATTGCATTAGACGTAGGATACACAGTTTTCTGTCAGAATGCAGCATGGGAAATGTTAAATTAAAACTGAAATGGACAATTTTGTGAGATGTGAGAGCAGCACCGACATAGACTTAGTCAGCTTTGTCAAACTGTTGTAAACTGGGTGATGTCAGGCCAAGGACAGCTACAATAATATGTTTTATGCTGTAGTTGAGGAGGTAGTATTATTTATTTGAAAAGCTGTGTTCATTATGCCGTTTCGGGTAAAACATTTATAGTAAATTACAAGCAACTGAGTTTCATAACCAGTACAGTTGGAGGACACACTTCACATCGCAGTAATTTCATGGGTGAGTAGCGGTATAGGGGTGTTGTGTTTCTGTTGTTTACTGTTAATATGCTACAGTAAATCATCATGGAAATAGTGTACCTAGAAGCAAATCATGCATTATAATTTTGCTGTTAAATATCTTGCAGTGCAGTTCCTGTTACGACACTGCAGAATATTAAGACTAAGACTCTCTATGGTATCTGGGGCAAGACTATTCTTAGAACTGTCCAGAGCTTTTAAAATTGTCCTCATGATTGGCCAGAGCACATGTCTATCCCAAAGACTGTTTGTTTATCTTGTATACTTAGACTCTTTGAAAAATGTACAGCTCTGTCCAGGCATTAGCAGGCAGAAACATGTGCAGTAGTTCACCTTAAGGAAGCAGTTCAGAAGTCTGCTTTAATATTTCCTCAGTAATGGTCTCACCTCTCGTGGTGCATTGGACCCCATTTTGAGTTATTTGCTGCTGGGCACCGCTCCTCAATAGAATATAAATTCCAATTTGACTCTCCTGCTCAGCAGTGTTAATTTGCAGGCAGGCTGACTGCAGCACCGCACCGTGGGCTGCAGCTCAGCTTTCCCAAGGCTTCATAGAACACCAAAAATTTCGAAAGCGGAGAGAAAATGTGCTACTCCCTCTGGGATTGATATAAGTAGCCTGGTGTGCCAGCTTTAGCCTCCTTTCTATTGTTGTATTTTATTTAGATTTTTTTTTTATTGCACCACGTTGGTCGAAGTTGCCCGACATCCATTGTTCTCCTGACAACAGGAGGTGTAGGAGTGTGCTGGGGTTTGAACCCTTCGCCTTGAACCCTAGAGAGAAAACATATGACTTATGAAGCTTGTACAAGCCTATCCTCTTGAGTTAAGAATGTGCTTCACTGCACTGAATAAAGAGTCTCTGCGGTATTGCTGTAGTTCTTTAGACCTTTAAACAGGCGACCATTTAGATGTCATCTTTTTTAAAAGTAAATATACACCATTCATATATTGACTGCCATAAAATACCATGGAGTGAATGGCTCTCGTAATGCTGGTAGGACACAACAGGTTCAAATAATTAAAGCACCAGGATGTCTTTATTTCAGCGTTGGGGTAAAAAGCACATTTCTTCACTGAAAGTCAAATGGCTGGAAAACTAGTGCTGATGAAACATTAGCTTTCAGGCACAGCACAGAGGAGACCTAATTGAGTTCTTAATTAGCGGAGCTTGTGCAAAGGCAAAGAAGCTTATCAGGCCACTAACAAGTATATGACCAGTGGGTCCTTGGAAAGTTCTTTGAAAATTGTTCTCAAAACACTGGATATCACTGGCAAACAAAGTGCTGGGCTTCTCAATAGGAGTTCAAATTAAAATGTATGTTGATGCAAAAAATGAGCAACTTGCACTATCATGAAAACCACTCGTCAATTTAAAAGGCAGCTAAGACTGAAATGTATAAATATTGGAAAACATTCAGTAAAAACAGAATAATTTCTGCCAAAGTTTTCAAGATGTATTTGACGGTTGGAAAAAAAAACATTTTAATTTGCAAAGACTGTGCGCACTACATGCCCGCTGTCTAAACATGCTAATAAGTTTTCCTGGGCAAAGTTTTCACATTCACCAAATGTTCCTCCTCACACATTCCAGAATTGGGGTAAAAAGAAAGAAAACAACAAGGTTCAAATAAATATATACAGTACAGTAGCATTACATTTCTCACATTTTATCACATCTAAAGAGCCAACAAAACAGACATTATTTGTGAAATCTAAAGCAAAACGTTTTACCACAGAAAGACTTATGACTGTGCACACACACACACACACACACACAAACACACAAACACAAACACAAACACATATACAAACACACATGCACACACACACACACACACACACACATACATGCACAAACACATATACATCTATAAACACACACAAACACACACACACACACATACACAAGCGCACACACACACACACACACACAAACACAAACACATACACATCTATAAACGCACACACACCCGCACACGCACACACACATGCACAAACACATATACATCTATAAACACACACGCACACGCACACACACATGCACACGCACACACACACACACATACACACACACACACACATGCACAAACACATATATCTATATACACACACGCACACACATACACACACACACACACACATGCACAAACACATACATCTATAAACACACACGCACACGCACACACACACACATGCACACACACACACATACACATACGCACACACACACACACACACACACACACACATACACATACAAAAGGCTGCAGACCTCACTGCCAAACAGTGATTGATGAAGCTCTCTCTCTTCTTACCCCTTTTCTATTTCTTTCTCTCTTTTTTCTCATTTTCTTTTTATTTTCAAATTCACTCACTCGTTCTTTCTCTCCTTCCTCTTTCTTGTTTGCTCCATTCTCTTTTCACTCTCTAACATGTTTACTTGTCTTTTCTTTCTTCCTTTTCTTTACGCCTCTCTCTCCTTCACTCTCCCTCCTGTGTCTCTTCACCTGCTCTCTCTTTCTCTTACTCTACTTCACCTGTTTCTCTATAGCTCTCATTTTGTTGCTCTCTCTCCCTCTCTCTCTCTCCCTCTCTCTCTCCCTCGCTCTCTCTCTCTCTCTCTCTCTCTCTCTTTACTCTGTCACCTCCTAAGGGGGTGGGGTGCTGTACTCTACATGCTTCTCACACACTTCAGTCTGACAACAAACAGCAGGGAGCACACACAAACACACACACACACACACACACACAGACACACACACACACACACACACACACACACACACAAACACACACAGACAGACAGACAGACACACACACACAAACACAAACACATATACTGATCAGGCCCCGTATGCAGTCTTAGTTATGTCCTGAACATGTCAGTAGCAAGAGTCATGCAGGGTATCACAAGCCCATTTAAAGTTGAAATATAATAACAAAAGATCTCCTAATATTGACCTGAACAGCCAAAGGCAAAGCGCTCTGCTGACAGTTGTATGAGTGAAAACAAAATTGATGGCAAATCAAATCAGTGGGCCTAAAAGGTTTGTATTGATTTTGCTGTGATCACATCAATACTCACACTTCATTTAACATGACTAGTCCTTCTTCAGGGGGTCTTTTATTCTCAGACTCGCTCAGCAAGTGTGTGTAAGACCTTTAGCTTCTGAAGAGAGCACCTGAATATGTTGGATTCGTCTACGTGCATAGCCTGTCAGAAAGTTAAGCGCCTGAAGCCAGCAGTGCCAGTAGCCCTTCCTTGCTTGTGCACATTTTATTCAGTTTCGTCCTTCATGAACTAACATTAATTCCATAAATAGTCCTTGTTTTTCAAGCTTTGCTGTGTACGTTGTTCATCAGCAAACAACCAAAAGTATGCCTGTCCATAGTAGTGAATGTTTGAAAAATGCTTTCAGCGGAATACAATAATGAATTAAAAATACATTAAAAATGTTGAATAAAAAAAACAAAAACCTAAAGATATTACGAACACTACCCAGATTATATGCATGGATCTCCAAAGCACCAAGCCCAAACATTAAGAGAAAAATACACCAGTGTGACATCTGAGGGTTCACCACAATCCAGTGGTAAACCTGAAGAAGAGAAAGACCAGGATAGAGTTTGCGAAGAAGCACTGGGACCAAATGAGAAGATGAACATGTACCAATGAGGAAAGTGTGGAACAAAAAGAAAACAGGTATTGATGATGAAGAACAAATCAAAGTAATGACCATAACATTTGATAGCAGACTGGCCTGACCCAGAGAGATCGAAAATATGGAGAGACAAAGAGGAACTGTTTAGAATCCATACTGCCTCATCTGTGAAACATAGTTGCTTGAGCACAAATGGCTGATACCTGATGAGCTGCAGCATCACAATCTTTTCTGCCCGGATCCAACCAAACGTCTCAAAACTGTTCTCTAGCTGAGGTCTGCCCTCCAGACAGCTGTAATTTCCACTAAAACATTCATGCCAGTGTGAGTATGAGTGGGTTCTTGGGCTGCAGTGGAAGGAATAGGCCTGCATTCCTCTAGTGGCTGTTTTTTTCCTACTCTCCCAGCCAGCCGCTGTTTAATGAAGTGCCCCCGCCTCGGCTGGGCAAATGTTTGTCCTAGCATAAAAAATAAAGGGAGCATGCCACAAACACAACAGCACAGACCCAAGTAGATCAGGAGATAACGAAGGACACTTGCCCCAGCATGAGTGAGTCTGGTTGCAGTTGAACACTCATTATGGACTGGGAGATGGGGAGGAAAGCAGGGAAGGGGAGTGCAGTCAGGCCTCTCTCTCTCTCTCTCAGTTTATTCCAGCTCTGTCCAGTTTTCTCTTTAGTCTCCATTGTTGTCTGTCTTCCTCTGTAATTTCCTGTCTCTCTCACACATAACACTATGCAGTTTTAAGTTAAAGTCTGGACTCTACAGGTCAATTTGCAGTGATTAATTTTGTTGATTTTCTAAGTGAAAAGAAATTAATACAACATCTGCATGGAACAAACTTAAATGTTTACAATATTTAGTGATATGTACATACTTAAAAATAAAAAATACTAAAATATGGTGCAAAATAAGGTTTATGCACCCTTCGGTGGAGGTGGATCTATTGTGCTTTGGGTTGCATGACACTGTGTGTGAGAATAGCTGAAACAAAACAAAGTTGGGTATTACAACAAGACATCATTCTAAAACATGCTTCAAAATAAACCTTGTTCAAAATAAGCAAAAGATTAAGGTTTTGAAATTGCTTTGAAATGAAAACAGATTTTATTTTGCAAATAAAATAAAACTGTCTGTCAATTACTGTAATTTACATAGCACTACACAGTAATACTGTACAGTAACTACCATGTTCACTTGTAATATACACCCGCATGAGTGTGCTTTGCCCATTTAGGGAAAAAAAGTAAATCTTCAGTTAAAATATTTGAACAGTCTATTCAAACACCTTGTGGAAGATGGCAGGGTCTGGTGGAGGCTGTGGGCCAGGGAGCAGTTGCTGAGAATGGGTGATGAGGGGAGTGCAGAAAGCCGCCAAGCACCAAGCTGCCAAAGTGGCTTTGATTTACAGGGGCGTTATTGATAATTTATCGAATCATCTGCCTTCTCTCTCACGCAAAGCCAAGGGAAAGTGGACCAAGGCTTCTCATCAGACGCCAGTGATAGACAGAGTTTGCTCTCCACCAGAGACGACGCGGGAACATATGCTGAGTAGATATTTACATCATCAGATGGGGTTTTTGACTTTGACTGCATTGTAGCAGTGCCCCAGCTTACATGGAATTTTCCCAAAAGTTTGGTTCACATTACATAAAAAGTATTTAAACGTTAGGAGCTAACATTCGCAAAATAACATTATTGGAATGCATTAATAATGGGGGATGGGGTGTACAGGGGTTTCGCAGACTTAAGGGGAAAAAAAAACGTTCTGGGAACATTAAGAAAACTGGATATTTTGAATGTTCTGAAAACATTCAAATTTAAGGAGCAAAGGTTCCTACAATATTAAGGGAACATTTCAGGAGAAAAATGTGTTAGTTGGGACATCCCGCAGTAGCAAGTAAATGAGGTTAGCAGTGAAGTTAGTTGTCCTCATCTTGTTACATTAACGTACAATAAAGTTATGATTTTTTTTTTGTTTATGACAGTTACAATTTGGTAGAAACAAATTTTTCTTATGACAGAAAAGAAATGTTTCATGTCTACGTTGTGACTCTTTAGCCCACAGGCGCCAGACTCCAGTGGGCCACAGGGCAGCAGACCTCAGTGTTCCGCCCCATTAGACACACCTGATTCAGCTCATCAGCTAATTGGCAAGGCTTTTGTGAACTGAAAGCGTTAGATGAGGCAAATGCTAATCTCTGTGGAGTTGTGGCCGGGAAGGAACCCAGTTAGACATTTCTGACTGGAAATTTAGTCTAACCGGAAATTCTTGAACCTTGTTTTCACTGCGTTGCCTATACACATAAACATGTTTCACTGTAAAAGGTGACAACATATGTTCATTTTAGACACTGCTTGCTCCCCCTGCTCCCCCTGAGCAGGCCAGTAGCTTCCATTGTCCATACCATAATGAAGCCGCTTCATTGTCCGTCTGCAGAATGGCTAGTGTCTTCAGCAGACTACATGGCCATATACGGGAACATGCTTTTACCTCAATAATTCATCATTGCGGAGGGATGCTGAATAATTGAACTGAAGTTGGAAGCTTTTTTCAGTGCAGTGGAGTTTTTGCATAGAGCCTGATGGATCTGAGGGACTGGATGCCTCACATATTGCACAGAGAGGGAGGGGGGAGCCAGAAAGAGAGAGAAAAGAGAAAGTAAAAGAGAGAGAATAGAGATGAGAAAGAGAAAGGAGAGAGAGAGAGAGAGAGAGAGAGGGTAGAAAGATACAGAGACAGAATAAGAGACACAGAGACACAGAGAGGGAGAGAGAGAGAGAGAGAGAAAGACAGACAGAAGGGTGGGGGATAGTGCTAAGTTGTGTTTCTGTTTTCTCTGCTCCTCCATTGATCAATAATTTAGTGGGACCCTCCAACTGTGACCTGTGAGCTCGAGAGAAGCTCAAGACCAGCCAGCGACACACTCTCTCTTTTTCTTTTTCTCTCTGCCTTGCTTTTATAGCACCACACAGCATTGTATCACTTAAAACACACTTGAACTCTGAAAAGGGAGTTGTGCTGCTTTTCCTCTAAAGCTGTTGCTGATGCTGGGGCAAATATTACAGTAAGCGTCTTTCATCTAGTAAATGAGACCAGGGTTAGTGGTGCTTAAAAGAGAAAAACAGCATAGCGAACGATCCATGCTGGAGCCATGCTGGTGTCCTTTAGAGTGTAGGGGTTGTAGAGGGAGAAGAGCATGCCCAGGGCACAGCTTCAGCTTCATCAGATGGGCCTTGTGTTCCTGAGCTCCAGCCCCACTCTTCTAGCCCCCTCATCAAAGGCAGCAGAACAGAGAGAAAACACCCCACTGACTCTGATCTGCGGTTGTTAAGGCACGGAGAGTGTCTAATTAACACAAAGGAAAATAGCAAAGCTCCCGCCGAGCGCCAATGCTGAAATGAGGGAACGTTTGCTGTACCTGGAGAGCAAATGAATTCAGGAAATATGTGAAGGGGGATAGACCGGGGAGGTGTAAAGTTAAAAAGGTATGCAGATGTGCTTTTTAATTTATTTTTTTGGTTGGGTTTTTAATCCTGGCCCTTGATTGCACATTCACAAGGCCATCGATTGCAATTCCTCTGATCTTGGCTTTATTACAGGCCAGATGAATGGACGCGGACGCCGTACAGTGTGTAACAAGCATGAAATAATGTCGAACACTTCAACTTGTGCCACAGTTTGATAACTTCACTAAACTTGGTCCAGATCTAAAATTCCAGTCATACCAAACCCCTTTTTTCAGTTTTCATAGATAATGTCAGCCCCCCTTCAAAGTGTGCAACACTTTGTGAATAGATTCTTGAATTACCTCAATTCAAATGATTACATTAGCTTGCATTAAAAGTCAAGAATACCAAGGTCAAGGTTCTGTTAGGACAGCATGAAGGTGTGGTGTTTATAGCCAAGATCTGGCCTTTTTTTTGTGTTAATTCATTCACAAGTTACATTTTTATATTGTTAATTTATGACAGTTCCACTGTAAAGACATCAGGGGATGAAGGAGTCTTGCCTTTTAGTAGCTAACATCAGCTCATTTAGCATACACTGCTGAAGTAACGTTGGATAGCTAACTGTGGTTTCTTTCTGCAAGAGAGCATAAAAATTGTATTAAAATGTAGATCTGTATATGCCTGTATAGATTCAAAAACATATTAGTCCTAAAGTACATGTTTCTTCTGTATTATGATGAGGACAACATGTTTTGTAAGGCGTGCTGTGCCATTTGCTGCCTAGCTTATTTGGAACCAATACAGCACCCCTGATGATCTATATTTGATGTGTTGCGTTCCTTTAAAAATGCTCTGAAGAAGTTTCACTGCTCTTTTAGTAATATGATAAACCTTTTGTTGCATATTAAGCTATTTGTGTTGAGAAGCTTGACTTAGGAAATGTGTAAGTGCAGTAGAACTCGCTAGCTCTAGCAGACAGAGTCAAATCAAGCCAAGTCGAGTCAAAATTTTAGAGTTTAAGAAATGCTAGATAGCTGTGTGGTTAACTGGCCCCTTTTGATTCACAGCCATGCAGAATTTAGAAAGAAACATCTCTTGAAGAATCCCCTTTTCTGTCATGTGTGCGACAAATGTTTTGCAAGCAATCTGTGGTGGTTCTTTATTGATCTCAGTCATTGGTAAATAACTGAAGCAGTACCTCAGAATTTGCTTTAACCTTTCTTTCCTTCTCCTGTAAAGCTACGATTGTGAAGAGAGAAGATTTTGATTTACTTTGTTCCATTGTAAGTTTGACTTTTTTGTCAGAGAGACAGCCCTTTTAAACAAAGAGTTACATCTGAACACTGTCAGAAAGCACTTAAAAGCTGGGACTAAACTGAGCTCTCTTTAAAGTGACCCCTTCTTTCTGTAAGACTGAAGGACACAGAGAGGGCTCCAGCCTGCTGGAGAGCATCGCTGTGGGACCGCAACCAGAGATCGTTTGTTATATCCCGGCAGCCCCGGGGATTACTCAAACACTGTTCAAAGCTCCAACCAAGACAGCACAAACGCCAGCAGGTCACAAGACATCCTCACCACTGAGAATCTGAATACGCTGATAACTCCCCCATTTAGAGGTCAAGCTGAGCTTTGTCGGACATGATTTATGATGCAGTCTCTCACCTATAACTGTAGAAAAAAATGTGTCATACAGCATTGCTTTTTTAGAAAAACACTATTTGATGGCAGGTGATAGATGGATCTGGTGTTAGCCAGAGCATTCTGACACAGGCTGAACATGTCGGAGACAGTGGTGTTTAATCTTCATCTGGAGTTGGAAGCGCTCTCTGTCCCCTCGGGTACCTGTTTTCCTGTATTGATTAGAGCCTGCTGGGTCTGCCCTTCTGCTCTGTGAAGGAAAAAAATATATTTTTAAAGGGAAGCTGTACTGAAAGAATGTACCTATATCATTGTTCCGTGTATACAGGATAACTCAGACACATCAGCTCAGGAGAGTACACAGAAGGACAAGTTCTTTTGGATCATAGAGTAAAAATAAATCGGGTTAAATTATTGCATATACACAATCCATTAATATTAAGGGGAGACACAGCAGTGCATTGCAAAAAAAATTTTTTTAATTCCAAAGCAGTGTAGACGCATGCTGGATACCACTGACTCACTTATCATCTCTTTAAGGCAGGGGAATGGTAGAGATTCTGAAGACTTCAGATGCAGTTCCATCCTCCACGGAGCAAGAGAAACATCTCTCGTCTCATCCCTCGGCTTTCCTTTGTCTGTCTTTTGACAGCAAAAACATTACAGTCCTGCACTATAGCACTGTAGTCATGCTGGTTCCGTCTATCACTATGTTCTACAAAGGTTTGAAGGCAACAAGCACTTAATTTGTGATTAGGCCTTTATTCCGAGGTGTGGTTATCCTCACAGGAATTCATTATATCCAGAGGCTGCCTCATTTTTCCCCCACTCTCAGAGACACGCTCCTCTTGTGTGGTGATTTAATGCAATTCTCTTGGTGATAAAGAACTGAAGTGCATGACCACAAATACATGGAATAAATTATCTTCTGTTTTTTCCCCTCCCTATCCCGGGAAGGTTATTCTATCATGTAAATGAGACGCAAACACATTTCTCAGCTTCCAATTTTTATCAGTGCATTGTTTGCTATCCAGTCATGTGGTTCCACCTTAACTTAGGCATAACCTCAGTGAGAATCTGGTATGTAAGGTATCATATAATTAAGCAATAATATTTTTTTTTCTTTTGCTGTTTGGAAACTTTTTTACACTTGTACACTGGAAACAATAATACAATGACTACATGATTCAAACGCATATGTCAAATCTACATGAATAAAGTTATCTACACAGTTATTGCCAGATGTAAGTAACCCAAAAGACATTTGGGTGTTGATCTTAATGTTTCGCTAAATGTCCATATTGGCAAACATATAACATGTAAATTTTAAACAGCATTAAGATCAACCATATTGTGAATGAATGGATTTTACGGTAGACTATAAAGTATCTTGACTAACTATAAAATGTTTTTATGACTACTAACAGCTGCTAAAGCCGCACCCTGGTCCCAAATATGTGTGGTTTTTTTTGGGGGGGGGGATAGCTCTTGGTTGCATTATATCTCTGCTCAAGTGTTCGTTTTTATTGCTTCGCCTTGAGCAGTGGTGGTGTACCATCTGTGGCAGCGGAGGGGACAACTGTTGCTAACTAAATTAGCCAGCTCCATCATCCTGATACATCAGCAGAGGAGCTGGGCTCTGTGTGACCTTTCCCGCTCCCTCCACCTAGCCCTCTCTTCACACTAATATAGATGCAAACTCAACTAGGTCAAGCACCAGGTATAAATCTTCCTTGGCAAGGCACAACGGCATTTGCCAGGTCCCCACCATGGGCACGTGTGACGGACAGAGAGAGAGAGAGAGAAACACAGAGAGAGAAAGGGAGGGAGAGCGAGAGAGACAGAGAAAGAGAGAGAGAGAGAGAGAGAGAGAGAGAGAGAGAGAGAGAGAGAGAGAGAGAGAGGGTGGGCCGGAGGTGTGGATGCCATCACAACTGCCTGTGGGTAGAGAGCAGACTGTTAGTGGCCCAAGGGTCTGCCTCCTGCTCTGCTAGCAGTTGGTTGCTACCTTGTTTTTCTTACAGTGAGTATGTTTAATCAGAAAAAAGGCTGACAAGGCATTTACAGCTTAGGCCTTTAACACACTTTGGATTGAACAGCTAGTTCTAGGTCAAAAGTAAGATGACAGAAAAAGTTGAAATTTTATACGTTTTTCTGGTGTGACCCCTTTTGTTCATTCAAAGCAGTAGCAAAACAGTATTAATGACTAATGATTACAGTCAAATCCAATCCAAAAAAGAATAGTTATATTTGAAGATGTTGGTGATAAACATATTTTAAGAGCCTCAACAATTCCCATGCCAGAAAGTCCCTTTCACACATGCACATTTACCCAAGAATTTATTGGTAATTATACAGAAAGAGTTTTAAGTGTGACTCCAACCATGGTGTTATCTTAACCAGATTTGTTGGCCTAGAAGAGTTAAAAACAGATGAGTTTAAAACAACACTCAATTCAATTCAATTCAATTCAGTTCTGTACAATTTTATTTATACAGCACTTTTTACAACCAAGTTGTCACAAAGCAGTTTTACAGAGTCCAGGTCTGAGCCCCTAGCGAGTAAGCCAAAGGCGACAGAGGCGAGGAAAAACTCCCTCAGCTGGAAGAAGAAACCTCGGGAGGAACCAATATTCAAAAGGGGATCCATCCTCCTCAGGTGGGCCCGGAGAGAAAGAGGGGAGAGAGTCTTTATGGGGTAGAGTAACAAAAGAAGGCCTTCATGAACAAGATTATTGACAGATAGGTCGTCTACGGCTAACAGAGTTGGAACCACTAAGTGTCCATTGAGGTAAATTTGCACTCCTATGCAAAAGCAACACAGATTGTCCAGGGAAGCAGAATATTCAGGTTTTACAGTCATGTTTAATGTTTTCCTGAGAGAAAAAGACATAGGAGTGTGTTTTCATGCAGGATTTGAAAAAGAAAGCTGCTTGTTCTAACCAGAAACATGTTTTTACTTGAACCTATTTAATTACATAGCAAATGTTAATGACATTTTATCACACATGAGGCTTTGTACTGAGCTCCTCTGTCAATAGATGAGATGTCATGGTAGCAAAATTCTGTATACAAATAAAACACCATTGCAATTTCTAATGGGTGTAATCAAGCGTAATCTGGTGGCCGTTTAACAGTTTTGTGCGCTTTTTCTGCACCTCTTGGCCTCATCAGCGGTGTCCTATAGCAGCGTGGTACAGTATGTGTTTAAATCTACAAATATTTCATCAGCTCATCAGTTCTCTTACAGAGGCAGTGCTCATAGATGCAGAGTCATAATTGCTAAATATGAACTCTAAAGCTCAAATACAATTCTTGCAAACCCATCCATAACAATCCTGTAAATCTACTGATATTATTTGTTTTTCCTTTTTTTGAAACCGACTTGTGAAGACTCATGTTTCTGTAGCCTGCAGCAGATATACATTAGCTTAATATTCACAGTTGAGTGGTGAAGTGATGACAGGATCGAAAGGGACATTTGCTTTGGCTTTTAAGGGCTGTCTGTTACGCAGCAACGTTGGAGTGTTCCATTCCATCATTCCACAGGGGTGTCCCTTGGAAGTATTTCATGGAAAAAGGCCATTTAACTCAGACAACCTCACTCCAGTCTACCATTAGTCGCGTATTCAGACGTAATCACACCTGATACATTCTTTCCCTTTGATTTCCCTCCGTTACGTAAGGCCTAAAACAACCCCAGGAGTGTTATGAGGTAATGTGTGCTGAAAGCAGTGTGTCCATACTTAAGTTGTTGTGTTTTTCTGTGCTGACTTTCAGCCCCATGTCATTCCTGCTAGACCACATCAGCTCTCTTTCTGCTAGTGCATATTCAATGTTCTGACCCACTGACTGACAAGTGAGGCTTATTCAGCAAACACACACAATTCATGCAGTGGTCCCGTACTGTAAAAAAAGAAGGGATACTAAAGACACAGACTGGGGACATTCCAGGAGCCATTTCCAAACTGCTTGTTATTCAAGGATCTTCCACTGATTTGGGGGGTTGAGGCCTGCCACTGCACTACCACTAAGCTCAACACAATACAAGGAGTCCATGATGTTTAAGTTACATTCCCAAGGCCTTTGGAAGAACATTGCAAGAACATTACAGGCCCACCACCATACTTCATATGGAGGACTGTCAAAGTCACCTCTCATAGGTCTGCTTTTGTCATTTCTGACCATTTTATTTAAAGTTCATGGTTCGTGTCCATCTGGATTTCTTCTGGCAAGCCTTTCAAATCACTTTATTTTAAAGTGCGAAGCTAAGTTTTATTGCCATAGCCATTCGTCATGGATGGCCACTCATGGGTTCTTAAAGATTCAGGTTTTTTACTAAGCATTTTTACTCGTGCTTATCAATAATGATACAAAATAAATTATTGAATGGTAGCAATGTTTGGATTTACCAATTTTATTATAAAAAGAAGGCCATGCTGAATATTGAGAAATATTGAGAAAGATATCTTTCTTTCATCAATGATCCTCTTCACATGCACATATTGTATGTTAAAATTAACATAAAAAACTACAGTTAATTACATCTAAACAGTTTGAACAGTGGAGTCAGGAGAATGTGGGGATGAAAGAAAGCAATTTTTCTTATGTTGAGCAACAGTAAGTGCTATATTTCATCTGAGCATATAGATCAGAATGAACATGTTCTCACCTCCCAGTTCAACAAATAACCCCCAAAGCAAGGCCCTGTAATATGCTTCAAAAATGGTGCAAAAGCTTGACTTGTAAAGCAAAATGCAATTTTGACCTTTGAAATAATCAATCTGTGTTTAAAGTTTAAAGAGAACATGCTGTTCTCATGCCTTGGCCCACCGATCAAAATTAATTAATCTTGACACTTTATTAAAACAGTGACAATAACTTTAACAAGTATTTTAGATACAAGATTGGTGATTAAATACAGTTTTTCTCACGTTAACAATTGTAGCTGACTTTTAATGAACAATTAACACCGGTAATTAGGCTGAGTAGATTAGCTAGTGCTCTGCCTGAATATTAATTGTGGAGCATTCCTTCCTGCATTTTCATTCACTCAGCTCGGCGTTACACTGAACGCATTGGGTTGCATCAGAATAAAAGAGAATCCTAAATAGCTGGAATCAATAATAACATGAATGCTCTCTCATAACGTAGCTTAAAGCTTCAATCAGGAAATAGCTTGCAGGTCGAAATAGTTCACGTTGCAACCACAAAGGAATTCAAGCAAGAGAGAAGCTGGAAGACTTCATCCACTGGAAAACATTAGCACTGTTTACCACGCTCAGTTTAAGCACATTCAGGGCATCCTCACTGCACCATCTCTATGATTCACGTCATAACAAATTCTGCATTACAAAACTTTATAGGAGGGAAAATGTTCTTAACTCTAATGCACATTTATGTAATGAGATTTTTTATGTCATTTTGAATCATTTCTGTTGTTCTGTTTGTTAAATGCTCACACTCTGTAAAAGCTAGCTGGAGTTTTCTAATAAACACTAAAATAATGGTGCTGGGTTTTGTTGTGACAGGGGAGACGTGAAATTACAATACAGAACACAGGACACAAGTGAAGAGAGGGCCTTATCTTTGCAGACTAAGGGCACACGAAAGCTGTCTGTTTTGGCACTGTGGGGCTCGGAGCAGAAATGTAGCTTCAGTTTGCAGTTTTCCACTGATCTGAGATCACTTCTTTGGTTTGTGTCATAAAGGCCAGTGTTAGGATTGGGTTCCAGTGACTGGTCCCCGCGCAGCGTAGCAGGCCAGCCTGCAGCCCGGAGCCCTGGCAGGAGCTGATAAATACACCTGTATGAACACATATATCAGACAGGCCCAGGCCACTCCACAGATAAATCGGCACGGCTGGCCGCTGTGACTGGGGCGGAGGCGGCCTCTGGGCGCTCCTGCTGCGGAGAGCGATATTTCCCCCTCCGTCCCTAGCAGGGCTGGAACAGTGCTCCGGGATGGCGTGTGGCTAAATGAAACAGCAGTGCCGCACAAAGTTTCCCATCAAAATTTCCATAATTCATTTCCATGCATTTTTTTCCCTTGAGAGTAGACTGGAGGGGCTGAGGGAGGAGCAGGGATTCCTAATGCTCTCCCTCAGTGAAAGAGAGGGTCGCGATGGGCTGCCGAATGAGGCAGCAAAGCCGCAGTAATGGGCAGAATCAATCACACACCAAACCGCCGGCTCCTCTGTGCCGCTCGGCATGGCGCAAGTCTTCGGCTTATAAACGCATCAGAATCCACGGGCGAGTATCTGCCGAGATTCTCTCAACACTGAACACTTCAAAGCTATTTCCTCTCGGTCGTTTCTTCCTTCATCAATAAATAACGTCAGAATCGCTCTTTCTCTCTCTCCAGGCCTGGAATTGGCATTGGAAGACTTGGGGTGCTCTAAAGTGCAGTAGCTATTCTCTTTGTCTGCATGGTTAAACGTTTCCCAGCAGTTTGTTTTCTGTTTCTCTGCAGCCCAACTCCCTGAGAACCCTCCTTGTTCTCATCCAAATAGTTCCCTCTTGGATTGCCCGAGCAGATAAAAAACTTTTGATCAGCAGCCCTCTCCCTTCCCACCTCCCATTTTTTGTTCTTCTCAATTTTTTTGTATTTCCTAAAAAGACAAAAGAGCTAAGGCTCAAGCAGCCACCCATAAAGCTAAAAAAACATGTGAGCACACACTTGCACACACACGCACACACACACACCACCACCATGTTGCTATGGAGATGCGATTAAAGTTTAACTTCTCACCATAACCATTTTTTTGATCCTCCGTCATCTGCACATTTTCCACCTTTAAATTGTTTATGTATTCTTTATACATCATTCATTATACATCCTATTGATGCTTCTGTCAAAGGGCTTTTAATTAGAGCTGGCGATGAAGAACAGGCTGGGGTCTATGAACAAGCCAGAATCCCAACCAAGCCGGAGTATCACACAGGAGCAAGATCTCTCTCTCTCTCTCTCTCTCTCTCTCTCTCTCCTACTCTCGCTCTCTCTCTCTCTCTCTCTCTTACTCTCTCTCTCCTACTCTCTCTCTCTCTCTCTCTCTCTCTCTCTCTCTCTCTTACTCTCTCTCTCTCTCTCTCTTACTCTCTCTCTCTCTTACTCTCTGTCACTCTCTCTTACTCTCTATGTCTCTCTCTCTTACTCTCTCTCTCTCTCTTACTCTTTGTCTCTCTCTTACTACCTCATTCTCTCTCTTACTCTGTCTCTCTCTCTGTCTCTCCCTTACTCTCTATCTCTCTCTTGCTCTCTCTCTCTGATTGTCACTCTATCTCTCTCTGTCTCTTACTCTCTCTCTCTCTCTCTTACTTTCACTCTCTATCTCTGTCTCTCCCTCTCTCTCTCTCTTACTCTCTCTTTTTCTTTCTCTCTCTCTTTCTCTCTCTCTTTCTCTCTCTTTCTCTCTTACTCACTCCCTCTCTCTCTTAATCTCTGTCTCTCTCTTTCTCTCTTACTCTCTATCTCTCTCTCTTTCTCTCTTACTCTCTATTTCTCTCTATATCTCCCTCTCTTTCTCTCTTACTCTCTCTCACTCTCTCTTACTCTCCATCTCTCTCTCTCTCGCCTACTCTCTCTCTTACTCTCCATCTCTCTCTCTCCTACTCTCTCTCTCTCTCTTTCTCTTTCTATCTCTCACCTTTGCTCTCTCACTCTCTGTATCACTAGCTCCCCCTCCTGTATGTGTGTGTGTGTGTGTGTGTGTAGTACAGAGACTGGCTGGACACCAGGTGCTCATGTAGATGTAGAGCATTTTTCCCTGTGGCGTGATAAATTGGTCCACATAAAGAGGGTATTCATCCAAAAAACTACAGCATGCCTTGCATGTCCCTCCAAGGAGACAAAGCTGAGAAAAAGAGGAAGAAATCACTTAATCAATCAGCATCCAGATTATCATTAATGCCACTTTTGACAGCGTGGAGCGCTGCTTAAATTCTGTTCAACTCTGTGTGATACTCCACTTTTCAGATAGAGAACTGGGTGGTGAAATTTCAGTTTTTTCCCACTTGACTGCCTGACAGATATCACTCAGCCATGCAGTTTATTGACAGTTGTGGAGAACCATGTGTCTAAAACTCTTCAAAACACATGCAGTTGAAAGGTGGGCCTGCAAGGTTTATGTATCAGTTTACATGTTTGATTCACTTTTGCTTGCATTAGCAAACAATGCAACCAAAAACAGTTCTATATAGCACCCAAAAGATCATTTATCCTGTATAGACATGTTTTTAAAGGTTCTTCTCTATGATGGAAAAACTGTGTTGTGTATGGTTCTTTAAAGAACATTTTAAAACGGTTCTTTGACAGGTAAAGACATTATTGCTTAGTGCTATATAAAACCATTTTAAAGGTTCTTCATATACAAGGTTCTTCATATCTTCACATACAAGAAGAACTGTTTATGCATTTAAATGGTTTCTTAAGTTATTGTTCTGCTGTGTAATTTCTGCCTTTAGTAAGTACCCTTGGAGACCCATTTTAATAGTGCAGAAAGATATTTTTTTTAGAATTCTACATATAATTCATAGATTTTTAGACTGAAGTAGCTTAGATACAAAATATTTACACTACTGAATGATTATTGGAATGAATTTATGGCTCTGGGCAAAACATTTTATTGGTTAACTTTACATTTTGTGGTGGTTCTACTGATGGTATAAATGTTCTTCTCATACACACATCTAGCGCATGTCATGTATACAAAACCGATTCTTTATTGAATCATCCACTGAAAGGTAACTAAGAAAACCAAAAATAGGTCTTCGCTCCAATGATTTCTTACTGTCACCTTTATTTTGAAGGTCAGAGTATGGGTGCAATGGAAAAACATTTCGTCTACTGCTAAAAAAAAACCCTCTCTAGGAGCAAACCCTCTGCCTTCTACCATTCCACACAATCATTCAACAAAATTTCAGTTTGGCCTGCTTTTCTCCGCTTGCTGCAGGTGAATTACAGACACCTCATTGGTGTCGTTTCTTTAGGATGGTGTGGGGAAAAAAAGTTGAGTTTACACCCTCAGTCTCGGTTATCTACGGAGTTAAAAGTGTAGGAGGAGAAAAAGAAGAGGAAAAAAAGTGGAATTCTCTGTGGGGGATTTCGCCTGAGGTAAGACACAGGTGGATGGAGCCCCAGAGCAGGGTCACGGTAAAGATTTATATTATGTACAAAGTAAAGAACAAGAAGAAAAATGGCCGTTCCGTGGAGTGTCGCAGTGAAGCGAGCGAAACAGCTGTTCACGGCGCGAGAGGAAGTGGTCAGGTAAGACAGGGGCCTGGAAATAATAATCACAGGCCCATCTGCTGACCTGGGACTGCATGGCCCCAGGGCCCCAGGCATGGAGCCCTCCGTATGGAGCTCAGCCTCAACCTGGGCAGCTCGTTCAGCCCCAGCGAGAACACTCACGCGCTGCTGACACACAGCCACATGCTCCTATTCCACACACCCCAATCTCTCATGCTCCAGCACTGCAACAATGGCCAGGCCAACGGCTAGCACGCGGCGCAGACACATTACTGATTAGTGCTGGGGCTGCCACATACCAGGCCAGGACAATGGAACCTGTTGTCCAGTTACTCGCTGAGACAGACTGCTTTACAGTCATTCTTAATTCCATGGTGCTTTATTCGTTAGCATCGTGATTTATTAGATTCACATTAAATGTGATAAATACAGTTCCGTGTAAGTGTATGCTCACAGGGCTCCTTTTCAACATCAAAAAGCCAAAGTAGTTTAAATTAACCATTTATTTGACGCTTAATAGCAGCGTGCAATGGCACATTAACGAAAGCTGGGATTAAAACATTTATCATATTAGCGGTCGTATAAGTGATTTCCCACTCACGCATCCTTAATGGCTTCTCCTGGAGCGGATCGATATCGTGTTATGCTGTAATTGACCGATGAGGAGGGTGAGGAGAGTGAAAAGTCGAATTATAATTACATATGATGAAAACCGAGGGCCCGATAAAAAACATGAAGAGAAGCGCCGCGCGCTCCTCAAGACGAATGGAGCCAAAGGGCCTAGCCGTCGCATTCTTTCGCCAAGCCCCTCTCTCCAAGCCGCTCTTTTCTCCCTTTGAACCCACTTAACAGAGCACATTGACAGGCTCAGAGTCCTCTCCGTAGCCCGGGCTGGCTAATTACCAGCGCTGAGGCTCCTCAAAGAACAGCCCTTCTTCCAGCACACTGGTGTCTGCTGCAAGAGGAGGCTTATTATTTCAACACTGAGTGGGGGCTTTGCTGCTGGTGGGCGCAGCGCTACAGTGGAGCATGTACAGAGCACACAAGCTGTAAAGCACAGAGGCATGGGATAGGTGTGTGGCTTCATCAGAAGATGCTGCAGACAGAGTGACAGACCGTCACTGTGGTAGACACTTCCTGGCCACTTTAGAAACACAAAACTTACAGGGCTATTTGTGTACAGAGGCTATGACTCGCCCTGTGCACATTTTGTGATAGCTAGTTCACATCTTGTTCATTGTCTAACCGGAACTGCTCTCGGTTTGTGTTGTTCTGCTTCTGTGATGTAGCAAACAGGAGTGTTGGACAGAGGGATGTCAGTCACACGTGCTCATCATGCTTCTTTTTTATTTTTTATTTAACCAACTGCACCAACTTCTTTGATCTCCTCTTATCACCATACTACCACGCTGGTAAAGGCTAGTGCATGTTCACTTTGAGTCATGTGAGGCTCCATTGCATCGTTCTGAAATGCTGCTAATGCAACGTCTTGGAACACTGGACAGCTCAGCTCGCTTGACAGAAAATGCAAAACTACGAGCTCTGATATATCAGCCAGCTTTGTTGGGTAGCACTGTGCTGAAAAATGGAGAAGGGCAACAGCCATCCTACCCCTGATAGTGCAATGCCAATTGTGCTCTCTTGGACTCTGTGGCATCACCGGGTCAAACTCATAATCTCCTGGTGACAGGACCAATGCGTAGCTGAATGTGCCACTCAGGATCCGATTCAAAGATTCTTGACAGAACCAAAATACAGTTCTTCTGTGTCATCGCTTCAAATACCTCTCGTTGGCATATTTATTTTTAAGGGTGTAAGGTAGATGGTTCTTGGCTTGGACGTAAAATTTTTCTAGGAAAAATGGTATAAAATCTTTCCATTATGAAAAAGTGTCTTTAAAAAGTTATGTGATCTAAAACTTGGCACACCTAATCTCCTTCACAGAACTACTGACTGAAAGGCTCTTTAGGTACCCAAAGGTGATTCTTCTATGGCATTGCTTCAAAGGATCCCTTGTAACACCTTTATTTGAAGAGTTAAAGTATACTTAGGTGTGTCTAAGGGGAAGGCCAGTGTATGGTTAGAGAGAAACATGAAAGTATTTAAGTATAACATAACCACACAGGCCTCTGGCACAGATGTGTGATGCTGCAAAGGGACAAATCTAATGAGGCCCTGAAGGAACAAGATGTGCTTCACCTGCTCAGCCATAGCTGTTAGATTAGCAATCAGTATTTTGAGTAAAGTCTTAACTACTACAGGTTAATTACATCAGACTTTGCACAGAAGGTGTGCGCACGCAGACAAACACATACTTCCACACATGCACACTCAGACATACGTCAGTGTTCTCTGACACCCAGTTACAGCGTGTGTGTGACACAAAAGCAGCCTTTATTGGTTAGGATAGAGACCGGTAAACAGATCATCATCACCTCAACATTATTGCTGACTTCCACAAACGATTCCTCTTATGCACAGTGGGCCATAAATATTGCAAGCAGGTTGTCAGTGACGATAGTATTGATGCAAATTGGTAGAGCTAAAGAAAACAACAACTTTGCTGAGGTCCCCACTTTGAAACGAGAGAGCTCTCCACAAAGCACGGGCAAATTTTAATTATATCGATTCGGCTTCACAAAAATGTATAATTCTTTCAGCAAATGTGAGAGTCAGCACTGTCTGTGTCTATGCTCTCTGCCGTGGGGTGCCAGTGTGTTTTGTAAAGCCTTGCACTTCACTCAGTCAATACACAAAATCACACACAAAGCTTAGTTTTCCCCCCACCAACACAATACTTGAAAGTTCCATAACAGAGGAAAGAATGAACGCATTATTCAAACGCTCTCTTAAAAAATGATCCACGCTGCAAAATGCAAACAGACAGGAGAAGGTATGAAATTATGCGCCAGCAATTTCATGACATTTTCTGACGGTAATGGCATTTTAAAGAGGTGGTGCGATCTTTGTTGTTGGGCGTTCTGCTTTTGATTTGCATGTTTTGTTTAGCTTTTCTTATGCCACCTCTCTTCTTATTCCTCCTCGCCTGCACCGGGCACATGACAATTCAAAGGTAACTTGTCAAAGGGAGACACACAGTATAGAGGAAGAACAACGGATGGGCAAATCAAGTCCCAATATGCCTACCAGCCAGAAAAGAACTCCTGCAAAGTTTGTTATTTTTTGGATTATTCTTTTCAGGTGAGCGTAGCTATTGTGCAAACACTCATCAGCTGGATGAGACAGAAGAGAAAACTGAAGGCAGAGGCTGGGAGAAGATTTCGGATGTGTCTCGCTGCGTCTTTGGATCCCAGCGCTGTAACAGGAATCTGTAATCAGGTACTTCTCCAGCTTGTTTAATATCAGTATGTGTTACAGCAGCCTGAGGCCATTACAACTTTATCTCCATCGGATGTGACCTGAAAATGTGAACATGGCATCAGAAGCCCAAACACAAATGACCCTGACAACAACTATATGTTTAACTATTTATATCAACTATTTATATCATTCAAAACCTTCTAAACTGTATTTTTAACACTACTTGTACATGACAACTGTTTTTTTAATTGTGTGAATATTGTGTGAATATAATAATAAAATGAATTGCATTAGTTTACACAAGAGAGCCATCTCATGGGATTGGTCATTTCTTGGGTATGTGTGTATGTGTGTGTGTGTATGTATACGTGTGTGTGTGCGTGTGTATGTATGTATGTGTGTGTGTGTGTGAGTGTGAGCGTGTGTGTGTGTGTATGTGTGTGTGTGTATGTATATATGTGTGGGTGTGTGTGTGTGTGTGTATATGTTTATCTGTGTGTGTGCGCGTATATGCGTGTTTGTGTGTATGTATGTTTATATGTATGTGTGTGTGTGTGTGTGTGTGTGTGTATGTGTGTGTGTGTGTGTGTGTGTGTGTGTGTGTGTATACATGTGTGTGTGTGTGTGTGTGTGTGTGTGTGTATAAATGTGTGTGTGTATAAATGTGTCTGTGT
>JBBPCX010000135.1:10357960-10382940 GCA_037974365.1 Hydrocynus forskahlii
GAGAGAGAGAGAGAGAGATAGAGAGAGAGATCGATCGATCGATCATATGTTACCGGACAATGGGAGTCCTTTCCGCAGTCAGAAAAACATCATCATCAACACCGACCTGGCCCTGGTCCTGGCCTTGCTGTAAAATATCACACTGTCTTCTGAGTCCTGGGGGTGGGTAGGTGTTCATGTCCCCTGTATTCATCAAGTTAGAACACACCGTGTTGAAAGCTCATTAACACATAGCTTAACCACATTAAATGAATAACATTAGTGTTTTTTTTTTTATTCTTTGGTGGTAAACCAGTATCTTTGTGGAGATTAAATTCCCTTACTTCTCAGGATGTGGAGGAAGGTTCTCACGAAGCGGCGGGCGTACTCCTGTTCTCCTTGCTTCACATGCCCTAAGTGCACAATATGCTGCTCCATGGGGAGGCTGGCAAGCTCCTCCACCTGAGTGCTGTTGAAATGATCCCCAACAGTGAGAATGCAGGTCACTATTCCCTGGCACTTCCCCATTGTGGAGATAAAGTCCAGCTTTGCTCTGTCTTCTGTTTCTGTCTCCTCACCAACGATCACCAGCAGCATCTTGTGTTTGCGGGGCTTGGGGCGCGTCAGAAGGCCATCTAGGATTGAGAGCTCCACGGCACGGCCCAGCCTGGAGCGACCACCAGTCTGCTGTAAGTTCTGGAAGATGCTCTGCTTCATCGTGTTGAGATCCTGGTACTGCTGGAAGCTGAATATTTGCTTGAGTGGTGATTTGTCCACACTGTAGGTGGAGCTTTGCTGGTAAACAGCCACCCTAGCCTGTCTGTCAACTGTGCTAGGTTGACGACTCACTACAAGCTGGTCTAGCACGGTGCTCAAAACCTGCTTCACTCCCTGATACTGATCTTCCTGTATGCTTCGGGAGCCATCTACCAGCATGGCCAGGTCCAAGTCCACCTCTATCGGAACAGATCCTGCACTGGTGCTGGGACAGTCTCTAGCTGGGTTGCACGGATCTGAGAAAACAGGATAAGGTAAGCCTAAGACAGCATGCTTACTCATAGCTAATGTGCTTGTTTTCTGTCACATAATCCATCCATCCATTTTCTACCCCTTGTCCCGCACTCAGGTCAGGGGAGGGCTGGAGCCTATCCCAGCTGCTACGGGCGAAGGCGGGGTACACCCTGGACAGTCGCCAGCATGTCACAGGGCCACATACAGAGACAGACAACCATTCACACTCACAGTCAATTTAGTTGACACTAAGGGCAATTTAGTGTGCTCAATCAACCTATCCCCAATGCACGCATGTTTTTTGGCGGTGGGAGGAAACCGGAGCTCCCGGAGGAAACCCACGCGGTCACGGGGAGAACATGCAAACTTCACACAGAAAGACCCTGCGCCCAACCCGGGAGTCGAACCCAGGACCTTCTTGCTGTGAGGCAACAGTGCTAACCCCTGCGCATCCGTGCCGCCCTCTGTCACATAATAATCATGTATTATTCCCAGTCCCAGTCCTAGCGACTCTATGCTCTGCACTGTTTTAGCTTTCCCCACTCTACACACATGACCATCAGGAGTGTGTTAAATAGTTAAAGACTTGATGAGTTGAGGCCTGCCACATGAAGCAAAGCATAGTGTTGGGTAACCAGGACTGTGGTTGGGATTCCTAGTTTTATTCCATGTTCCCTTTGTAGTAGATGACATTAAAAGTACACTATATGGAAAAGTATTGGGAAACACCTGTTTTTTGGGGTTTGGGGTAGGCCCTTAATGTCCAGTGAAGGGAAATCTGAATGCTTCAGCATACCAAGACATTTTGGATAACACTATGCTTCCAACTTTGTGGACACAGTTTGAGGAAGAACCTTTTCTATTCCAGCATGACTGTGTCCCAGTGCACAAATCAAGTTCCATAAAGACGTGGCTGGATGAGTTCAGTGTGGAAGAACTTGACTGGCCCACACAGAGCCCCGACCTCATCCCCATCCAACACCTTTGAGATTAACTGGAACGGAGATTGTGAGCCAGGCCTTCTCATCCAACATCAGTGCCTGACCTCATAAAAGCTCTACAGAATGAATGGGCACAAATTCCCACAGAAACTCCAAAATCTTGTGGAGAGCCTTCCAAGACGATTTGAAGCTGTTATAACTGCAAAGGGAAGTACAACTCCATATTAAAGTCTATGTATTTGAATGCAATGTCATGAAAGTCCATGTTGGTGTAATGGTCAGTCCCAATACTTTTGTCCATATAGGGTCGGTTTCCCGGACAGGGATTAAGCCTAGTCCTGGATTACGTAGTGCTGTGAATAGGGATTTTCCACTGAAACTGAAAGGGTAGTCCGAGACTAGGCTTAATCCCTGTCTGGGAAACCGACCCATAGTGCATACTGTGTAAATCAGCATCACTTTACTGCACAACCATAAAGCAACTGAGTTACCAAAGCAGAGAACACACTGCTGGATCCTCCCCAGAGCTGCAGCCTGGTCCCGTGGTCTCTCCGCCAGAGCCAAAATAAAGCTCCCTGTCTCGTCAGCCTGCATTACAACAGACAACAGAAGGGGACTCGTACTTCAGTTTGTACATTAAAATACTGCAGAGGAAGTCATCTGATATTTAGAAGGTATAGTAGATGCAGCAGAGCAGACAAATCACAAAACGTGATTCTAGTTCTTTATAGGTGCCACTGTCATTTTTATTCTACCTCAAAAGCGCGCCGAACATCGGGAGTATCGCGATATGCAAGGACACCGAGGCTGATGTCCAGAGCCTTGTATTCCAGAACAGCTGTGGTAATGGATGTCACATTCCGGGACTGTCCAGCAGACAGGAAGATGGCCACTTTTCTCATCAGCATTCCGTGTCTCACACGTTTAAAGACATTCCTGGCCACGAAGCGCATGGCTGCACCGATGTCACGCTGGTTGGTCGTGCGTTCCAGAGCAATGTTCTCGATAGCTTCCTCTAGATCCTTCTTCCGTCGATAGTCAGAGAAGCGGATGAGGTACTTGGTGTTGGAGCTGTATGAGACCACAGCCACCCGAGCTCCAGAGGGACAACTGCTCTCAGCGATATTAATGCCCTCCAGCAGAGAGAGGAGCGCGGAGCGCATCCTGTCAAACAGTGCAGAAGACGTGCCGGCCGACATGTCCAAGCCGATTACCAGTTCAGTGGGGTAGACAGGGCAAGCGGCTTTATCTAGAGTTGTAGGCACATCATAAGAGAGAAAAACATTTAGCCTCAGACATACTCTCCCAAAACATTTTCATTTTCCTAAAAATATGTAAATGTTAAAAGGGAAGTGACAAGAGACATACCTTTACAGCAAGCTGTGGGAGTGAACAAGTAAATTAGAGTTTTTAGAGTGAAAAATTGGAGTTAAAACACTTCCTCATATGTACTTAAGTGATCATATACAGTTAACACTGTCAGTCCAATTACATTTTGATGTGAAAATTAGTCCCATCCTCTACAGCAGTGCTCCAGCCTTGGTCCTGGCCTGGACAAAACACTGCTTAAAACACACCTGACCCAACTAATCAGTACATGTCCAATGCATGTCCAAAAGTTAGGAGACATTTCTCCCATTTAGCTCACCATGACAAACATCTCTGATTACTGAAAACACTACTAGTGCCCGCCTATGGCCAAGGGTCCAATATACAGGCTACTAGGGAACACAGAGTTACACACAGACACAAAGATGCTGTATGCAAAACATGGTCAGAGAAACAAGTACTTAGATAATTAAGTAGATAAATAATGCATAAAAGATACATTCCTCACAGTTGCCTAAAGTACAGCTTATATTAATTTTGTAAGAAACTGTATCAAAACATGTTGCTATCTGTTTAGTGAATTTTAAGACCAATTGAGACGAATCTTCTCAGGGAGAATTCTAAACATAGGACTCTGAAACTTCTGCATATGCAAATGAGTTCTAAAAGTGTTGTGGAAAATGTGATGCTTGAACCTTTTTTTTGTTTTGTTTTGGAGAGGTTTGGCTCCATGATTCACAGTTACATGCCACAATAATTAGACTGACTGGGGTGAATTAATTTGCTTGACTGTTGGGAGAGGGCAGTTCTTTACTTTTCAGGCATATTTACTGTTTCTGTGCCTCACGGACTTTCCTCTCTGTCATGTTTTAATAGAATATGTTTAGTAGAAATAACGCTTATGGATAGATACACAGATACGCAGACGGACAGAGTAAGGCACACACATGATATGTGAGCCCCCTAGCCATTTCTTCTAGGAAAATTAAAAAATAAAAATAGCAAAAAAAAACAAAAAACAATAGCTGTGAAAACTTACCACAGTTGTCCTGCACATAGGTGATCAGTTCACAAGTCTAAAAGAACAGGAAACAGATTCAGTCAGCAGGAACATTTTCACCTGAAATGCAAAGAAGGGCTTAAACTTACAGTCTTTGCTTTGCTTCCTGGTGGTCCCTTAGCACCCTAGAAAGCAAATATTTGTTGATGATAAAATGAATAGTAAACATTATAATCCAAGCAATCAAATACTTTCATTAATGCTCACAAACCCTGTGGCCAGCTGGTCCAAAGGTACCGGGATCACCTGGTCTTCCAGGTCTGCCTGCATTTCCCTGTCATCACACACCAAACCAGCTATGAACAAACTAACCAGTCACTGTGATCGCGATTCTTTTCTAGTGACTGTGATTGTTCTTACTGTGATTATGATTACTGCATAAAATACAATAAATATTCGTACCCCTCTTCCCCTGTTGCCTTTCAGGCCATTCCCTCCAAATGGCCCAGGATCCCCGGTTTCACCCTGAACATAAAAATAAATGACTTAATTTGATGGACAGTCAAGATGGGGTGGCTGGGATGCCATTTTCTGATTGTAGTATTATACCAAGTTCAAATATGTCTACACTGTAGCGCAGGAGAGAAAAACACCATAGGGATTAGCAAACAAAGGTTTTACCTGAAGCCCAGGATAACCAGGAAACCCTGTATCGCCCTTTAAATGAAAAACAAATAATGCAGTTTAGTGTTTTTTATTTAATATCTATATATATATATATATATATACCTCAAAATAAACCTGGTTTGTACAGTAAACACTATGGGCAAGTGTAAGGATCTGAACAACTATGACAGGGACCAAACTGTGATTGCCAGGCCAGAGCGTCTCCAAAGCAGCTGGTCTTATAGGGTGTTCCCAGTTACTACAGCACACATTGCGTAAAAAGTGTCATGCTGGATATGCTAGGAAGGTGAAAGAACACACAGTGAATTGCAGCTTGCTGTGTTTGGGTCTGTGTAACTGCAAAATGATCAGAGTGTCCATGCTGACCCCATCCACCCCATGAGCACCAGAACTGGACCATAGTGAGTAATGAAAAAGTGCCCTAGTCCAATGTGTTCTTTTACATCATGCGTCCAGCTGCACCTGGATGCACTGTGGGAAGAGGGTGACTCGGAAAAGGCGATGCTCCGGGCAATGTTCTGCTAGGAAACCTTGGGTCCTGGCATTCATGTGGATGTTACCTTGACACGTACCACCTTCTCAGACATGGCTGCAGACCTTTCATAGGAATTGGTATCCCCTAAGTGCAGTGGCCTCCCTCCCATCAGCACAGTGCTCCCTGCCACACTGCAGAATTGTTCAGGAATGGTTTGAGGAAAATGTCAAGGAGTTCAAGGAACTGACTTGGCCTCCAAGTTCCTTAGATCTTAATCCAGTCGAGCATCTGTGGGATGTGCTGTAAAAACTAGTCTGATCCAAGACTCAAAGGATCTGCTGCTAATGTCTTGGGGCCAGACGCTACAGAACACTTTCAGGGTTCTTGTGGAGTCCATACTTTGATAGGTCCAAGCTGTTTTGGCAGCATGAGAAGGACCAAATATACAAAATATTATGCGTGTGGTTTTAATGTTTTGGCTGACTGGTGTATATAGTACCTTCTGTCCTGATGGTCCTGATGGTCCATATCCATCTTGACCATCAGTTCCCTGTAGAGAAAATGCACATGAAAAATAGAGTAAGGGTGACTGACACAGACTAAACTAGCTTTACTTTCATTCCTTTATTTCTGAGGCCCACCCTGAGAAAAAATATCTTCTTTAAATTTTTTTTTTTTTAAAGAAAAATATCATTGCTCTACATTAGTATGTCTGCCAAATGCATACATTTAAATGTTTATACACTCAGAATATTTTTATATCTAAGTCTGATAATTAAGTTTATGAATATTTCCACACATTCATCAGGATCAGTATTATTCAAGGTATATCTTTAATCTGATCAGGAGCGAAATAAAAACAGATTATATTCCCTGTTTGGTCAGGTCTGCTACTTTGACTTACCGGCAGTCCCCTGGGGCCCAGTGGTCCAACTGTCCCTTTATCTCCAGAGTCCCCTGGCTGACCCTACACATAGATTCAGAAACAAGTTTTAAGGAAAATGTCTTATAGCTAAATTCTGAGCTACATAGATGGTCTATGTGGGCTAGCTCACCTTTGGTCCCCTATTTCCTATATTTCCTTTAGATCCAATGCCTCCTGGGAAGCCCGGGGAGCCCTAAAAGGAATGTTATCACTATATTAAGAAACAAAAGACTAATAATGTCTTTATTGCAAGGGAATAAGGTTTCAAGTGGAAGCATACCTGTGGTCCTGGTAAACCAGGAGTTCCTTTTTGGCCTGGAACACCAGTGGGACCAGGTTTCCCCTAGAGAGAAACAGAGAAGCAGATCCTCTGACTAGTTATGTTCCAAATGCATATAGGAAGAGGTTGGTCAAATTTAGCTGAAAGCAAAATCAGTCTGTTTAGGACTGAGAACAATCATCAGGTCCAATGATTTTATAGACCTTCTGCTTCCTTCTACATCCTAATAGATTTGTAGATTTCTGCCCATTTTCCCTCCTAGGAAGATGTAAGTTTATTGTAAGTGAGTTAATGGGTGGGAATTTGAAAGAACACTCTTTCCAGCTTAATTTCTGTATGCCCATCATTAGCAGATGCCATCACTGTGTTGAATTTAAACATCTGGATGTGGGAATTGTGACCTTTGCTTGCACAAAGATTTGGCCTCCTTTAAACAGTGGTGTGAATAAAGCTAAAACATGGCGAAGTAACAGAGCTCCCCAGTGAAGTTTAGCCTGTCCAGGTGTTTTAGAGAGTTTTTTTGTTTCTTACTGCCTCCTCACATACTTAGAGTGAGAAGTAAAAAGCATTTACATTAGGACTATGACTAAAATACACTATATGAACAAAAGTATTGGGACACACCTGTTTTTCAGGGTTCGGGCAAGGAAATTGTAACGCCTCATCAATACATTTTGGACAACATCAACTTTGTGGATGCAGTTTGGTGAAGACTCTTTTCTATTCCAGCATGACTGTACCCCAGTGCACAAAGCAAGCTCCATAAAGACATGGTTGGAGGAGTTTTGTGTGGAAGAACTTGGCTGTCCCACAAAGAGCCCTGACCTCAACCCCATCCAGCAGCTTTGGGATGAACCGTAACAGAAATCGCGAGCCAGGTCTTCTCGTCCAATATCAGTGCCTGACCTCATAAATGCTCTACAGAATGAACTGACACAATTGAAACATCCCAGAATCTTGTGGAAAGCCTTCCAAGAAGAGTGGAAGAAGAGTGGAATGTATTTGAATGCAATGTCATTAAAGTCCCTGGTTGTGTAATGGTCAGGAGTCCCGGTACTTGTTCATGTAATGTAGATTAGTTGCATATTAATGAATTAAAGATCAAAATGATTATGGAACTTAAAATCAACTTGTTAGCTTTGATGCTTTGATTGTTACAAAAGCAGTTACGTCCAGCAGAGGGAGCCAGGTTGCCTTCATGAATCTTATCTACCATGTTTAGAAAAATGCCCTATGGTCTTCCTGTTTTGGTCTTGTCAGAATAAAAGATTGCCTCTTTATCTGCTGTATAGTTAAAGGAAGATTATGACTGTCAGTCACTGACAAATACCTATTTTTGCTCTTACCTTTTTTAGTCATTTCAAACCAGTTCTCAAACACAAATCAATGCAATTCACTGCGATTGAACTTTCTTTGCTTACTAGAACAATCCAAAATGTGTGAAAAGGTCAAACAAAGAGGTCAGCACTCAAAGATGAGTGTGCTCTGTGAGAACGTAGCTGAAAATGAAGTGTGAAGATATTTAACTAATGCTACAAAATGGTATGAACAGAGTGTCACTATACCATTGGCCCTGAAGGCCCGGGGGTTCCTTGCAATCCTGGATCTCCTGAAGGCCCTCTGACACCCTAAAAACAAACCAAAAGTCTTATCATCTGAATTCGGAAACTTTAAAAGTATTAGCACTATTAATTTGAACACTACAGACATAATCAGCACATAATAGGTAGAGAAAGATAATGACAAAAAAAGTATATTGAATTTCAAAGACTTCATTTTCATTAGAGAAAAATGCCCAAACGTACTGGTAGGCCTGCGTTGCCTCGTCTACCTCTTTGACCCTGAAAGACAGACAGAGGACGAGTCGGTGGAAGAGCCTCAGACTGTTAAAACATACATGTCAAAGCCAGCTAAAGAGGTCTTACAGGCTTGCCAGGATCTCCAGGTATGCCTGGGATGCCATCTTGCCCTATCTGGCCCTGTGAAAGGAACACAGAGAGGCAGGGAGTTAGTGTGCTTTTTTCTCCCTTTTTGGCAGCCAGTACCATGAAACATTGGGGAGGTAAAGCAGTTATTATTGAGACACTGACTGTTGCCATGCATTCCGATGACACAATCTATTTGGTTGTAAAAAACGTTTTAGTGGTAAGTCTGTGTGATGGAACTGAAATCTTTGTTGAAGAGATCACACACCTGTAGGCCTGGGTTTCCAATCTCACCTTTAGGACCACGGACATTGTCATCAATGCCTGACTCGCCCTTAGTGGAAGAAGATGACAGAAAAATATATCAGTGTATAGCATACGCTTAAGTATTGTAAGAATTCAACAGAGCTCAAGTTTGAACTCTTAACACTTAAACCCACACACACACACACACACACACACACACACACACACACAAACGTTTCATTGCACGAAGCTCGAGTCCATCATAATGTTTCCCCACTTGTCACTTGATACTGTGTTATATAAATAGATTTTCCATCACACTACATAAATAAGCACTCTGTATCAAAACATGCTAAATTCTCCACAATTGCACATCAAAGGGTCTCACACATATGCTCTTCAAAACCAAGCCGAGCCTCTGGGCCCAGTGCTCTGATGTCGTTTGTTCTCTAATGTTTTTGCTTCAGTTTTATAAATCGGCCTGCATGCTACAAAGTAACATATTTCCCTCCCTCATGCATATGCATTTTAGACCTGGGGGGGCTGGTGCTGGACCCTATCCCAGTGGTTGTAAAGCAAAACGCAGAGAAACACACTGAACAGGTTTCCAGTCCAACACAGGGCCAACCCAGCCAAACACAGTCACACATAGGGGCAATTTAGCATCTCCAGTTTGACTGACATGTATGTCATTGGACTGTGGAAAAAAACCCAGAGAACCCAGCAGAAATCCATGCAGTTTACCACCAGTACTGCTGGGAGAGTCCCTTTAATACTGTCAGAAGCTACACAGAGGATCAGATCATATGTGCGAAATGTTTCTTAGTGTGGCTGGGCACACAACAGATTTTTTTTAGCTGGAGCAGAATTGCACAAAACATTCTGATCTGTATCAGAGAGGTGCTTGTCTTTCCAAGGTTAAGTGAAGCGTTATGTAGAGATAAGGTCAAAGCCCAAAAAGCTCTGTTTCTACTCAGCAAAAACAAGAAAAAAGAAAAAAGAACTCACTGGATCTCCTCTCAGTCCTTTGTCTCCTGGTACCCCTGGATAACCTCTGGTACCTCTCTGACCCTGTCACAGAAAATTCATTTCAGCCTTTCAGACTCCACAGACTAGGTTTTTCCAGACCTTTTTTTCACCAATAAAATTTAACACATTCTAATGTGAATAAACATATTCACACCAGCAAGAAAAATACAGAGTACAAAAGATGAAAGTGTTTACTGGGCTGCCCGCATCTCCTCGCGCTCCTGGAGCTCCTGCCGCTCCAGCATTGCCCTAAAGATTGAGTATTTTCAGTTAAATAAAATAGATTCATTTAGTTAACCTACAAACATGAACAAAATTGGAAAATTAATCAAAAGTATCACCTGTTCCCCATCCACTCCATCCAAACCATGTTCTCCATCCTCTCCCTATCAAATACATTTGACATTTAGAGTTTAAAACTGTTAGACTTCAAAATCCTATTACACCTTTAAAAGGTCAAAACTGTTCTTACAAAAATCTGTATCAAAGCCATTGACATAATAAATGACCTGACGGTTAACTGTACTCTATTTTAAATAGTTTGTCCAGACACTGGAAAGAGTAAGACTACAACAATATTTCTGGATCAGTTAATCTGAATAACAGCAAAATCACTGGTATTAAATCATTATAAGTAAGAGTTCTCAAATACTCACGTTATCACCCCTGTATCCTCTCCCACCCTGTGGAGGATTGAAAAATGTGAGCATGTTTCAGCTGTAGTGAGAAGTATGAATGATGTATTCTGAGTTGAGGGAGTGTCAATATTACCTTTAGACCTCTTTTCCCAGGACAGCCCTGGTGTCCTTGAGTTCCATTCAGACCTGGTTGTCCCCGCTCTCCCTACAAACATGACAGTGCATTCAAAAGATATAATCATATAAGACTCATATAAGACTCTTGAAGTAAACATCCAGCAAAAGTAAAAGAGACAAATGCAAGATGTTTTGCTAAAAGTTGTAACAAACATACATATACAGTCAGTCGCCGAATCAAACGGGTATAGTCATTGGGTGTTGGTTATTTTTTCACACTGATTGATTTGATGAGACTGACTATGTTTATATAGAACAACTACAAATGAGGTCTTTGCAATTCTACAGCGATTATGGTAATAATACACAACCCCTTTTCTCTGATTGTTGATTTGACATGAAGAAATCCAAGATATACTGGAGCATGAATGTTAATTCATTTTTATTACCATTTTTGAACTCTAAATGAAATGGCCTCTTCTCCCCTTATCCACACAATAATCTGTGCGATAGCCTGTTGCTAGTTTGTTGTGCAAGTTTTTATTTGCTTTAAATTATCATCGTGTGCATTATTATCTTACTATTATGCGCAATAGTGGGTGCTAAATGATTTAATTGTGTGTAATATCTTATTTGTATTATGTGCAATAGTCTTACCTTGTGAAATATCACTACTTATGTCAATATTTGTATACTACTGATTTCTACTGCTTGCAATAACATACAGTGGCCTGCAAAAGTATTCACCCCCCCTTGGCATTTTTCATGTTTTGTTGGCTCACAACCTGTAATTAAAATGGATTCATTTACAGAACATGCTTACAACTTTGAAGATGTTTTTTTCAATTGTTAAGCAAACAACAAATAGGATAAAATAACAGAAAACTTCAGTGTGCATGACTGATCAAAGTCAATACTTTGTTAAGGCATCTTTTGCGGCAATTACAGCTGCAAGTCATTTTGGATAAGTCTCTATAAGCTTGCCTCTGGGATTTTTGTCCATTCCTCAAGGCAAAACTGCTCCAGCTCCTTCATGTTGGTATGCTTTTCGCTTGTGAAAAGCAATCTTTAAGTCTGACCCCAGATTCTCAATTGGACAGAGGTCTGGAATTTGATTAGGCCATTCCAACACATTTAAACGTTTCCCCTTAAACCACTCGAGTGTTGCTTTAGCAGTATGCTTTGTGTCGTTGTCCTGCTGGAAGGTGAACCTCCGTCCCAGTCTCAAATCACAGGCAGACTGGTTTTGCTCAAGAATATCCCTGTATTTAGCACCATCCATCATTCCCTCGACTCCCCACAGTATGATGCTGCCACCACCATGTTTCACTGTGGCGATGGTGTTCTTGGGGTGATGGGATGTGTTGGGTTTGCGCATAGCATTTTCCAATTTTAGTCTCATTTGACCAGAGCACCTTCCTTCATACATTTCCTTCACACTATGTAATGGCTTTTTTCTGGCCACTCTCCCATAAAGCCCAGCTCTATGGAGTGTACAGCTTCTTCAGGGTTACCTTTGGTCTCCGTGCTGCCTCGCTGATTAATGCCCTCGTTGCCCCGTTTTGGTGCGCGGCCCATTCTTGGCAGTGATATCACTTGACTCCTGGCCAAGTGGTACCATGATTTTTCCATTTGAAGATGATGGATTTGATGGTGCTCCAGGGGATCATCAAAGATTTGGATATTTTTTTATAACCCAACCCTGGCTTGTACTTCTCTACGACTTTGTGCCTGATTTGTTTGGAGAGCTCCTTGGTCTTCTAACCACCATTTGTGTTGCCAGTAATTCACTTTAGCATTTGTGTTTATAATCATAATGTATTTCATTTTTTCTGTAGATTTTTGTTGGATTTATTTAGACTTTATATTTTGTATTGTTCTTGTCTCTGTGTTTTCTAATTCTGATTAGTCACATATAGTAATTAGAGACAAACATTTCCTGATTGTCTTGTGAATTTGAGATATGATGCGTTTTGAATCTTACAGCTCCTCCTTCCTCTCCAGGAAATCCAGGATGTCCTCTCTGTCCACGATCGCCCTGTTTAATGGTAAAAGACATACGTTTAATGTAGCAACTCATAGCTTTTACTCTGTTTAATTTTGGCCTAATATTAAATAAGACGTCACCTTCGTGCCTGAAGGTCCTCGAAGTCCTCGTGTGCCCTCGTGGCCGTGACATTTACACATCACATTACAGCACTCTCTCGAGGTCACAGCATCCTAAAGGGAGACACAGAGAGAAACATGTACATGACAATAAGCAACAATCAATAAAATACACCTGTGCTAAATGGGACAATCTGTTTTACTTGCATGACCATATGCCACAATTACAATATTTTATCAATGCTGCTTATTTCAAACTCCACACTTCTGAAATGTATCTTCCCTGTTTTCTTAGTAAAGTAGAGGACTGCAAATTTAGAGAAAGCTCTTTTTAAGTATAGGAGTCTAATTACAAGTCTTACAAATATATACACTCACTGTCCACTTCATCAGGTGTGTATATACACTTATTTTAGACTATAGGATAATATATCATACAATTACTAGACATAACAAACACTTATTACATATGCATTTACAGTTATGGACTGTAGTCCACTGATTTCTCTGTGCCATTTGTTAGCCCCCCTTTACCTCATTCATTGATAGTCACGACCCATTTTATTATTTGTGTAGTTGATAATTATCAGAACAGCAGTGACACTGAAAATTCGGTTAATTTCTATGTGATTATATGATTCATTTAACTTTCTTCTCCTCTGCCTTCTTTTAAACTTTTGTGCTTCCACTGCACTGTCATTTTTATTTTATTGATTTTCTATTTATTCTTGTATTTTATTGATTTTCTATGTATTCTTGTTCTTTTATTTCTTCCCCTCCTTTATTCTATCTTGTTTTATTTGGTATTCTGTTACTGTAAAGCATGATGATAATGTGCCAGATAAATAAACTTGAACTTGAATTTGATCTTAAACAAGGCACAGTAAAGGCCCACCAAACTGAACAGAGTTCATTTACATATATCAGTCTGAAAGGTACTGTAACAGGAACAGCTTGTTTCATTCTAATAGAATTCTAATGGAATAAGGGATAAAGAATGATTGGGAGATGGTCATACAAAAAGGAATGAACTGTTTTGGTACATAATGCACAAATAGAAGAAGACAAATGAAATACAAAAATGTAAAATTTAATTTAAACTGACCCCCTTCTCATGGATTATCCTATTTATTATTTTATAGCATACAGACTTACAATCTGCTTATGTATGACACTGGCCACGCTCTGCATTCCAATAGTGAGAGGTTCCTTGTAGCCAAATCCTCGTCCAAACTCCAGCTTCTGCAGCTCTGCAGTGCTCTTGACTCCGTCCAGTGCTACTATCAGCAGAGCTTGGACTTCTTTCACACAAATGATAAAGAAAAATACTTGGGGTTACACTCATATGAACAAGCACACACATACACACACACACAATAGTGATAACAATTTATTATTTAAAATACACAATGAAATGTTTTGTCTTCAAATCTAAAGCAACTGTTTAGGTTTTATCCTAGTCAACAGCTTGGTTAGAGATAAATAATGGTCTTTATCGGTCCTAAAAAAACATTTCAAAGGAATTTTTACAGTAGAATTAATGATAAAGCAAATGTTTAAAATAACATTTATGAAAATTTCCCCCTACTGCTCCTCCGGAGACTTTCTGAGGCGTGCAAAAGGACGTCAACCGATTCATCCAGGCCATCGGTGAAGATGATCACTACCTGAGTATGTCAATCAAAACAATCCAAGCATCTTGCTTTAAGTCAGTAAGTTGAAGTAAATTACTCAAAAAATGTTTGTCACACTGGTGGTCTGATATTGCTAGTGCTTTATACACTATTTGTCCAAAAGTATTCAGACACCCTCTTTAATTTAATGAATGACGCTTCTTTACTTACAGGTGCTCAGCTGCACATGTACCCTCTATAATCTCCATAGAAAAACTTGTCAATAGGATGTCCAAGAGCAGCTGCATGTGAGTCTCAGTACCTGACCTGCATCAGCACCTGACCTCACTAATGCTCTTGTGCCTGAATGCAATCAAATCCTCTAATGTAAAGCCTCCAAAGAAGAGTAGAGGATGCTGCTGCGCCAAAGGGGGGCAATTAATATTAATACTTTTGATTTCAGAAGAAACCTTGGACATGAACGGGACTACAAACTCTTGGACATATAGTGAATATCTCTCACTGTGCGAATATACATGCTTCATGTGAAGTGATAATGTCAGTAATATGGCTCACCTTCACACCAGCGTTAGAGGTTGCAAACTTAGCCTGAAAAGACTGCAGGAGCTGGGAGTTGAAAGCCATGGCTTGAGAAACCGTATGTGCCATTACTTTCCCAATCACAGCATCACTAAAGGCCTCAAAATTTGTACTGTACAGTTCACGTCCATCCCTAGCAACCAGATGGAAGGCCATTTTGGTTTCTAGAGTGGGCGTATTAATGCAGCACAAGTTATGCAGAATGGAGCTGTGTTTGACGATCTCCGGCAGGTAGGCACGCAGCATAGGCTGGATACTGACAAGAGACTGCGAGCTTGCACCCGCTCTGGAGACATCAAATCCAATACCTATATTTACTGTGCATGCTGTGAGAAAAAAAAAGTAAATACTATATTAATGAGAAGAAACATAAAATCACTGAAGTTTGTGAGGGCAGGGGAAAGGTTGGCTAAATACACTGAGAGCTGTGAGGACAACATCGCTATCAAACTAGAAGTCAATAGTCACCGAAATGTTTTCAGTAAAACTTTCTTTCAAATAGCTCAAACCTCATCCAGCTCTTCATTAAGGTGGGACATGGTATCACTTACTGTAAGGTACTGCCGAGAGAGGTTTTGGGGATGTACAACCACTGCAATTTATTTTAAAATCAGCGACTCTACGAGTATGACAACCATTCCATGCCAGTGTCTGTTAAATTCCTACACAAGCACCTCATTCTGCTTTATAAGGCACTGATTAGTGATCACCTGAATCAAATCTTATTTAATGAGGAAAAGTATAAAAACACTGCTGTAATCAAAACTCTCCTCTCACAATGTGACCAGTTGGATGGTAAAACACTACTAGAAGTACATCAAAGTTAATTACTGCCGTTTTGTTTGAGTGAACAAGATATTTTATTTTCTCTGATTTATTCAAGTTCTGTAAACACTGCCTCATTTCTCTTATTTTGATGTATTGTCATTTCCTTTAAAATTACAATACATCAAATACATTACAATACATTACAATATTTTTATTTCAAAATTATGAGAAATATTGTTAGTAGTTCTTAAAAACTAAGGCTGTTCAGTTCAATACTTGCACCTATAAAAGATCAAACCTGAGAAACTGAACAGTTTTGCAGTGGTCTCTTAATTTTTTTCAGAGCTTCATTTATTGAAAATATTTGGTTGACTATTGATATTCGGATGTTTGGTAGCCAAGCTGACCAAATCGACCAAAACTTGGACAACATACATGTTTTGGCTGAGATTCTGTGTAGAAGTTTATAAATGTGATTTTTGCAGACCTACAACTTTATTAGATACTATGTTTCTGCATTTTGAATGGGGTGCAGCTCTAGTTTTAGCCATTTTCAGACATTAGGTGCCCTCTATCCTTACCACTTTGCTCTTTTGGGGGAATGCAAAGAACGTCAATCACCTCCAGGGTTGTTCTATTCAGTTTCAGGGTGTCAAAGCTGTCCAAGAAGAAAACTCTGTCTGGCGAGCCAGCAATGTACTTGAGTTGTGCCTCTGAGATTTGCCCTATCCCAATGACAAATACCTCGATTTTCCTGTCCCTCAATCTATCAGCTGCATCGTTGACTGAGTCGGTCGATTCTCCATCAGTGATCAGTAGCAGGTTCTGCGAAATGCCACTCTGTATGCGGCTCCCCTTGTCGGTTTCAAAGAACTCGTGCACTTGTTTCAAAGCATCTCCAATGTATGTGCCATCCTTCATCTGCTTGATATCCTGAATGGCACGCTTCACAGACGGTGCATCCTTATATTCATTCAAGTAGAACTCCTTCCTGTATTTAGAACTGAACTGTGCCACGCCGATTCTAAAGAGGTCTTCTCTGATGCGAAGCTCGTCTATGATGTTTAACATGAAATTTATCATGGTCTTCCATGCGTCCGCTTTGATGCTTTCAGACCCGTCAATTAGAATGACCAGGTCGGCTGCCTGTTTCTGACATTCTGAAAAGCAGACAGACCAAGATTCATTGTGACAGGGTCACACCAAAAGGGAAAACATACAACTAAATTGAATGTTGGCGTGAGAAAAAAAGCAGATGTTATGGATTTACCTGGTTTAGACTTGTTGCAGAGCACACCGGAAATGCTCTGCTGCAAAGTTTGCAAAGCCTCAAAGTCATCGACCTTGTATACCTTTTTCTTGTCTTTGGTGATTATCTCTATCTCTTTGGCGATGGCCTCACTTTCTGTAGCTTTGGCCACTGCAATGCCGTATACGCTCACTCTACGAGCCTGCAGCTCATCAGCTGGTTTGGCTAAATCATGAGGGTCGGTGGCCTCACCATCTGTGATGACAAACAGCATCTGGGGGACACCTTTTTCAGCTCGCCCACCTTTGGCTTGACTGAAGTAATCCAACGAGTACTGCAGAGCCTTGCCTGTGTAGGTATTTCCAGTGGGAGACGTCAGGTTGTTGATGGCACTCTCAAGCTCTCGTTTGGTATCGTAGCGGTCAAGTTGGAATTTGGCCTCCGGTTCGGTAGAGTAGAGAATAGCACAAAAACGGACATTATCTTTCCCAACTTGTGCGCTGCTCACCACGGAATTCATAAAAACCTTCATTTTCGTAAAGTCCTCAGGTGCAATGCTGCTTGAACCGTCCACCAAGAAGACAACATCTGCCACTTGTGTTTTCTGACATTCTAAAAATAAGAAGGAAAGAGCCATGTAAACAAAACAACACTGGAAACACAACTACGCCGAAATGCATGTTTCTCTCTTTTATGTAAATAACAAGTATGAAAGCACATTCATGCAGTGCCTCTGGAGTCATTCTCTGATGCCTGATCAGAGCTCATCGAGCATCAAACATTTTTCTAAAAAGGATATGTAATAAACACAAGATTCCCTGCTAATGGTTCTTTTTCCTATTTATAACTCGTTTATTGTCATGAAATACTGAGACCATAAATGGCTCTGTCCTCAAGATTGCTCGATTCTATTTATCCTGTTTAAGTGATGTTAAACAGTCTAACTCATTATGTAAATCCTACCTCCTGGGGGGTTGGGTGGCTACATGCTCCAGGGAGATAGATATCAGGTTATATGGAAGACCTAGACAGCAGGAATGATGTAATCTCTGTGAACCTGAGATGACCACAAAGTTGCAGGTTCAAACCCCCACTTTTTACCATTGTGTCCTTGAGCAAGTCACGTAACCCTCAGTGTCTCCAGGGGGACTGTCCCTGTAACTAATGATTGTAAGTCGCTCTGGATAAAGGCATTTGCCAAATGCCACCATACAACTCTCTGGCTGGACTATCTGATGGATGAATTTGGGTTTGGGGGACACCTGAGGACGCTACCTACCAGAATACACAGTACCAGTAATAAAGTGTGGTGCAGCAGTGATAATGGTCTGGGGCTCTTTATGCTTGTGACAGTTATGGGAAGGATCTTTCCTGCTCCAACATGATCACACACCTGAACACAAAGTAAGGTCCACAGAAACACGGTTTGATGAGCTTGCTTTGGAGAAACTCTAGTGGAGCTCTAACTTGAAACATACTGAACCCCTCTGAACACCTCTTATAGCAGAAGAGGTTGCTATAAATGCAAAGATGCAAAGCTACCTATGGTTTTGCAATGGGATGTTCAACAAGCACATAAAGGTGTGAAGTTCTGATTATTGTACTTCTCGCCATCCAATACACAGTCTACTATGACTAACTTTCCAGTGTTCACTAAGCATTTTTATCGTTCCAAAATTCTCCTCTTTGAATGTAAACAAGGAGAGTCAATGTAAACCACCCAGTCCCACTCACTGAGGACACAGACATCAGGAGTTATCTCACCCAGCTTGAACAAATTTGGGCTTCTTATGGACTCTTCTTGTTTAAGCTAGAAAACCTACAGTGCGAAAAGTTCTGAAAGAATGAAAACTAGCATTTCTGCCTATTCTCTGTCCAGTCCCTGAATGAGCATACAGTAGTAAAAGATTACTTTACTTTCTTTAGGATGTTGCCATTTAAAAGCTGAAGAACATTTTAGTTAGTCTGCAGCTTGTACACAGCCCCTCATTTCTTTCCCATTTAGGAAGAAGTGTGGTAGTGCTGGACTGAGGGCTATCAGTCATGCATGCTCATCAGAATATTAGGATGCATCCACTTTTTTTTGTGATTTTCAAGCAATGTTTTTTGTTATTTCCATTTGGGTTTTTTAGTTTAAACTACTAAATTTTCACTTTTGTTAACATTTTACATTATGCCCAGTTTGGCTTTGTGCAGTTGTGATTCAAATCAGTAAGACTTACCATCAACAGTGTTGCAGATCTTGAGTGTTAGGTCTTTATCTAAGGCATCCAAGGCATCAAAATTTCTCTCCATATACACATTATTGGGAGATCCACTGATATTCCTCAGCTGTTCGCTGTTAGCATCCAACACACCTATACAGTAAATAGTCACACCTTGGTCCCTGAGGGCTTTGGCAGGATCAGCAACCTCATCCTGGGATTCACCATCGGTGATCACAACAATGACCTTTGGTGCATTGGAACGACCTCTGGGTGGAATGAATTGCCCTGACAGGTAGCTGAGTGCCTTCCCAATATAAGTATTTTGTTCCATTTGCTGCATGCCATTAATCGCCTCCCTCATATTATTGGTATCATAATAAGTGTTCAGTGCAAATTCAGTCTGTGGGTCTGTGCTGAACTGCACTACTCCAATCTGTACGCTTGCTTTCCCAATTTCAAACTTGGAGACCATAACATTTAGGAACTTCTTCATCTTCAAAAATTCCGTAGTGGCAATGCTCCGTGAGCCATCGACCAAGAAGATGATATCTGCCATCCTGTCCTTGCAGGCTGTGAAATTAAAGAAAAAAAAAAGTGGGGTTCAACATTATCACTTCAAAAGTAGGCTTTTATTAACATTTAGAATAACACAGCTTTAATGCATCCTTACCTTCTTCTGAACAAATATCAGTGACAATTTCATTCTTGAGTGGTTTCAGTGCATCATAGTTTGTGACAAAAAACATCTTCTTTGGGTCATCTGTCATATCCAGGAGTTCTTCCTTGTTTGCTTCTTTCACACCAATGGCGTAGATGGACACCCCCTGATTCCTCAGAGCTGCTGCTGGCCCCTTCACCACATCCTGAGACTCTCCGTCAGTAATGACAATAAGAATCTCACGAACCTTGGCACCTCGGCTCTTTCTGGCCTCTACAAAGAGCGGCCTCATGAAACCCAGAGCCTTGCCGGTCTCGGTGCCTCCACCCAACTGTTGAATGTCACTCACAGCTCTTTCAACAGATCCTCTGTCATTATGCTCCTTCAGGGTAAACTCAAGTGTGGGGTCACTGGCGTACTTCACCACACCCACACGAACTTGTTTTGGCCCAATTTTGAACATTAGCAGAAATTCCAGAATGAACTTTTTCATGTCTTGAAAGTCTGATGGATGAATGCTCCCAGAATGGTCAATGAGGAAATAAATGTCTGCTTCTTCTGTCTGTATGCACCCTAAAATTGCATTGTGTGAAATGGTGAGATCTGACAAAGACTGTCACAAAATAACGAAATAAATAAATAAAGTGTGCATTAAACTAACTGAAAATGCTGTTTTTGAAATAGCATACTGTGTACTGTATACTATGTGCTGAACAAGTACTGCATATTGCTTCAAATGAGGGTATAGCAGCCATCATGAGACAATAGGTTTGTACTACGGAGCAAGTGCAAAACTAGACCGCCAATATCAGAAGCTGGGCCAGTCAGAACAATCTTAAAGCGTGTCTCATTTTCTTTATTCACCCTGTCACTGCTTAGAATCCACTGCTGGCCACTTTAGTATGCTTAGAACCCATTGTTGGTAAAACATTTTTTACACTGCAAATCTGCCAGGGGTAGCACAAGTTTGGTCGTCTTGGATAAATATGATAGATCTGCCCAAATACTGTGTAATTTGGCCAGAGCGGTACGTCATCCAGGTATCCATGACATACTGGAGAAATTCAGTACAATCAGTATATGAGTAGCATGTAGTAGGCTATTTCGAACAGAGCTCTTGATAATGTATTGTGTCTTACCTTGCTTTAAATGGTATCGATTTGTCTTGACAACAGTTGAACGGACAACATTGTTACACAGAGTCTTCCTCATAAACCCTTCCACATAGTCAAGCTTAGCAAAACTGTCCACACTGAACATGAACCGCCTTTGAGGGTAAGATGCGAGCTGTCTCAGCTGTTCCACATTTTGCACTCCCAGAGCATAGACATTCACACCAGAGCGCCTTAGTCCGCTAGCCTCCACTGTGACATTATCCTGGGACTCTCCGTGCGTGATGACGACAGCAATCTGCTGTATGCCTCTGGCACGTCGGCTTCCTAGCTCTTTGGTGAAGAGTTTCTCTCTGGCAAACTTCAGGGCCTTGCCTGTGTTGGTCTTGCCACCCTTATACGGCAAAATATTAATGTACTGCAGGATGTCAGGCTTGTTATCGAAAGTGTCCAGGTAGAATTCGGCCTTGGGCGTGTCACTGTACAGGATCATTCCCACCCTCACTTTGTCAAAGTCCATCTCCAGGCCGTTAATCAAGCGGTAGAGGAAGCTGCGCACCAGCCCAAAGTTTTCTCTCGTGATACTGTCCGACACATCCACAATAAACACGATGTCTGCCACCTCAGCCGACTTGCAGTCTGTGAAACAAACAAACATGAACATGCTATGTGCGAAAGCTCAATGGTCTCACCTATATTCAAAACAAAGCAAGACTTTAAAAAAAACTTTAAAATCTGTCTGTTCTTGATTTAATTTCTATGAGAAGCAAACTGTACTTTGCCCAAGCGCAAACTGGCTGCTTGGTTAGTATACAAATAAGAGTTCACTCTGAGGGAAATGAGTGTGACTGCACTATTTTCTGACACAAAGCCAAACTGACCTCCAGTGACCTTGGGCACATCCACAGTTTCGATGGCATTCTTCACATCTTGCGCTGTTTCAGTGACACTTGACTGAGCAGTGAAGAAGGTTTTTTCTGGAGAAGCAAACATGGTCTTTTTACCTGGAACACCTGGAACAGCGGCAGCTCCAAAACCTGTGGTAAAAATGAGGTCATCCCTTTTGCTTATATCCACATCCATAACAGTAACTCCTTCAGCCCTTATTCTACGCACTGCCCTGATTACATTGTCATCTGATTTTCCACTGCTCAGCACCACCAGGTACTGCTTGTAGCCCTGGCCTATTCGGCTGCCTGATTCAGGCGTAAGCAGATAATCACGGACGAAATCCACCGCTTGTCCAAGGTTGCGCTGGCCAGTGCCCTGGGGTTGAAACTTGCGAATACGTCCTATTGCCTCATTTCTGGTTTTGTAGTCATTGAAACGAAACTCTACAGATACGTCTTCGCTGAACTGAGCCACAGCCATCCGGTTGGATTTACTCCCCACGTTAAGCTGAGTGGCCAGCCTGACGAGAAATCTTCTTATCTCCTCGATTTGCTGAATTGAACTGTCCACCAGCACAAACACATCCTTAAGCCTTGGAGTTAGGGCTGAAACAGAAACAAGAAAAATCATTTGCAGCCATTCAATCCGTATAGGCAATTCTGACAAAAGTAAAGCCCAGCATAAGAATGGACTAATAGAATGTAAACAATGGTTTGCCAACAAATTGTAAAGGCAATGGGGCTAACTATTGTTGCAATATGACCTAATGATTGTGTTACAGGGTGGTATAGGGTGTCATAGGCAAAAACACATTTAAAGGAAAAAACAGAAAGTGTGCACAGCTTTACCCTTTTGCTGGTCCTCCACTGAGGTGCACACTATGTCCATTGTGTTAGTAGTTGCTCTCAGCAGTTCCTGGTAGTTGCTGAAGCTGAGCACAAACCGCTGATGTGGTTTGTTGGCAATAGCCTGTAGCTCCTTTAAGTTGACTGTACCAACCCCAATAGTGAAGATGAAAACCCCCTGCCTCCTCAGTTCCGTGGCTGGTGTCGTCATATCATCAGATGAATCTCCATCTGTGATCACCACAGCAATCTGAGGCACATTCTGACGGCTCTGACTGCCACCCGCTTTGGTGAAGTAATTTTCTTGGACAAACTTGAGGGCCTTTCCAGTTTCGGTTCCTCCCGTTCGGTAGACAAGTTGGTTCACCTTCTCCAGCAGATTGTTTTTGTCAGCATACTCCCCCAGCAGGAATTCTTTATAAGGGTTATTACTAAACTGCACCACTCCAACTCTGATCTTGTCATCTCCAATATCGAGGCCATCTATAAAGGTGTGAAGGAACTCCTTCACCCTCAGGAAGTCTGCATCACCAATGCTGCTAGAGCCATCCACAAGGAACACAATGTCAGCCAGGTTAGCCTTGCATCCTGGAGATAAAAAATACATGCAATGCATTAATAGTTAATAGACCAAATGTAAGAGAATTGTCGATATGTGAAAACTCATGTTATTTACGGGAATAATATCACGGGTGTGGTTCTCCAGAAAAGTGTGGTGGATGATCTGTGATGTTTTGGGGTTTTGGCCACAGGCCACAAAATGCAATAGTAGGAACCAACAGGCCATAACTACAGACATTAAAAAGTATCACTCTAATTGAAAATGCTGCCTTTTAAAAAGTATTGACTTCACATGAAAAGCATAGCTCTTCTCGTTACAACTTATCAAATTGTTATTTTACAATGTCAAGTTCTTACAGAATAATTGACATGCTTAGTAAAAATAATTGACATGCTTAGTAGAAAAGGGAAAACTTGTGGTTAATGAGCTCAATCTCACACCGAAAAAATGAAAGGAAATCAAAGGTTGAGCTGAGGAGAATTTACTTTAAGAAACAAAACTCTAATTGATTAACAACTTTTTTTTTAAAGAAAGGTACTTGTGTTATGCCTCTGATATTCTTAAAAAACAAAATGTACAAATTCATATTTCACTTTCTAAAGTTTGCCCAAATGTTTGCGTGCTCACAAGCAGTTCATGACTTACTGGACTCTACTGACTCAGTAGAATAGACTCGCCTTCTGCACTCCCTGAAGAATGAGGAGTCTTTCAATGAAAATCTAATCTGAATCAGTTTCATATTTTCATTACGGAATCAATTAATCACAATGTCTTCATGACCATTTTGACCCATTAATGCTGCTGCTAATCAAAGTAACACTTTACCTTGTGGCACCTGAGATACCTGACGCTTGGCTTCCTCAACTGTGGTGCAGAGTAGGTGGATGAAGCTCTGCGAGATTCCCTGCAGGGCTGTGAAATCAGACACGCTGTAGATGTGCTGATCGTGCGGCTTGGTGGCGATCTCCTTCAGCTGCTCCATGTTGGCGTCTTTGATTCCGATTGCATAGAGTATGATCCCCTGCTGCTTCAGCTCCTGCGCGTGTGGCTCCACGTTGTCCTGTGACTCTCCATCTGTGATGATCACGGCGATCTGAGGTACCCCCTTTTTACCCCGGCTTCCCGCCTCAGGCTTAAAGTGATTCTTCAGCAGGAAATCTAACCCTGAACCGGTCTTAGTGCCACCACCCATGTATGGGAGTTTTGCGATGTAGTTTTTAATCTCTTGCTTGGATTCGTACTTGTTAAGGTAAAATTCAGTGCGAGTTGTAGTGCTGTACTGCACTAGGCCAATTTGAACCTTGTCGGGGCCCACATCCAAACTGTCCACCAGCGTGAGCAGGAAATCACGAATCATCTGGAAGTTTTCTGTGCCGATGCTCCATGAGCCGTCCACCAGGAAGACAATATCAGCAGAGGCTTCCTCGGTGCATACTGAGACATGAGACACATTTGGTCAGAATTGAATCATGCCTGTCATCTTTTCAGTTGCACTGTTATTTAAGGGTAAAAAATACAGGATTCCTAAAGCTACATGATCAGTGATAATGAGAACTAGATGAATTTCTGAGAGAAAAATTGTAATCGTGTGGTTGGAGACATTGGTCTTATGTGCAAAAACAGTTTGTGTTAAAAAAAAATTGCTCGCAGTGTTCGTGGCCATACTTCAAAAACTGTAAGAGGAGAAGTGGCTCCAAAAAACCTTGTGGAAATAAAATACTACTACTACTATTACTACAATAATAATAATAATAATGATAATAATAATAATAATAATAATAATAATA
>JBBPCX010000135.1:10383040-10394198 GCA_037974365.1 Hydrocynus forskahlii
AATAAAATACTACTACTACTATTACTACAATAATAATAATAATAATGATAATAATAATAATAATAATAATAATAATACATTTATTTCAACTCATATTAATTGTGGTATTCAGCTGTAGGAACTGTACCACCCACCTGTTTTCTGTGCACCACTGGGAAGGAAACATGATGCTAAAATGAAGGCGGACAGTAGACCTTTTATGAAGTCCATGGCTGCAGTGTTCAGATAGGCCTGGGAAACATACAGAGACTTCATAACAGGATTCAACAGGATTCATTATCTTTAATCTCCTTTAATATCTCCTTTAATATGCTCATACTCATTCATGCAGTTTCAAAATCTTCATACATTATAAGCACATGTCAAAATAGATTTTTTACATAGTGTTTTTTAGGCCATGTTGCACGTCTGCTGGGGAATTTGCAAAAATATATGAGACAGCTAGGTCATATCTATTTAGTCAAAGTGAACATACTGCCATGCTTGGTATGCATTCCAGATGGCACTGCGTGTATTACCAAGAATGTAATCAACTGTGTTAAAGTTATGTACTTAATTTGCCAGAAAAAGAGGCTGGGCCAAGATTAGTTGCTTCTCATTTCTAGCTAACATTAGCAGACTTGCCATTCCAAGTTTGAATAGCTATCCCTTTTTAAAAAATGTTTTTTTGGCGTTTCTATGTCTACACGGCCTGTCCAAGACGTTGCTTGTCTTTTCTCTTTTGTTTCTGTCACAGCTCAAGCTATTTTACTGACTAATGATTGCACTGAAAATATGCTACTTACTATCAAAGGTGGTCAAAACTTCTAAGCAACCATTTCAATAATACGTTCTCCTAAAACATTCTCTTTTTTGTGCCATTGAATTTCTTATTGAAAGCCATCTCATTTTCAGTCAGCAACCATCTACTTGCTAACCACCTAAACAAGTTTCATTACATCCTGAGCAGTGCTGGGGAAAATGGTTCTGAACTGTTCTTTCGAGCTAGTTAATGGGTCTTACAAATATTGTTGCAATTCCAACATCATGTTCAAGGTAAAGAAGGGAAGGTGCCTTTTAAATGATGTTTTTTGGGTTTGGATAGATTTTTATGTTCCACTGTAGGTGTCCACTGTGTGTGTGTTTTTAATGTGAAGCAAACCTGGAAGCAAAGTAATAAAAGGTGAGATTTTGTTTTCACAGGTAATAATGAATAACAGGACTACTCTACTAATATTCTAATAATAAGAAGTTATGTCTCTGTGTATGGATGCTACATTACATATATTTCGTTTTTTTCCCTTTTCTTTTTTTCCTTCCTTTGTTGTTTTTGACTCATGTATTACTTGTGTGATGTTGTCCATGTTGTTGCTTTATTCTAACTGACACAAAGTCTAAAGGAAAAACATTCTAAAAAAATCATTCAAAAAGCACATTCTACACATATTTGTAGCTTTTTGCTAGTCATATGCCTCTGTTTTAAGGGGCCTCCAGAACACTGGTGTATGGGATGAAGCACCACAAAGAGATCCTGCATCCATTTTCTACGTCCAGGCCAGCTGTGTGATCTGGATTAGAAAAAAACCTCTGTGATGAACCACAAAGACAAACATGTGAGCACATTCCTGTCGTAGCCGAGAACCGCAGCCCTCAGATGTGGTTTGTAGACCATTATGTGAATCTGTATTTGATGTTTTTAGGGTAGATGCAAATGACCATTTAGCGACAGGAACAACTTCTTAACATTTTTGGGGCTCTAATGTCCCAGTTCCAACGAAAGGCTTAACATCGTGAGAGCAAATGAAGAACCCTTCCTGACTGGCCGGAGGGTTCTTCGCAATTCTAACAAACACCAAAAACACCTTTTTGATTCTTTTGAGTGCTGCCAGAATTCAAAAGCTTTTTAAGCTCTAATAAATATATCTAAACATTTATTTGCATGTCTATAATCTACTTTTGATATTGTTCATTTTTATAATTTTATGTCCTGGTTTTCATTTGTTTCTTCAGCTATTATTTCACCTTTTACCTTTGTATATGTTTTACAAGCTTTTATTTTCTTTCTTAGCTTTTTAAAGTTGTTGTTTTCTCTACTGGTGTACTTCGTTCTCTTATAATTTTATCTGGGGTTTTTTTTTAACAAAGCCCTCAGCACCTACAGCAGACTACACTAGACAATGCACATGGGAGAACTATGGATAGGATATATTGTCACAATCGGGCGGCGCCCGTCTAGGAAGGAGGCGCAGGAGCAGACTTCCATTCTCTTTTTCCTTCTTAATTTATAGCAGAAACAAAAGGAAGCACGATGGCCTGAATTTAGAGACAAGGAATAAACCTAACCTAGCACAAACCGAAGATAGTGTGAAGGTGAACAGACAACTAACACAGGGCACAAGGGTACCTTAAATACAGACGCTAAACACAAGACAGCTGCTGTCCTAAATCACACGTGTTTTAACTGAAAAAGCCTTTGAGTCACTTGGGCAACAGCGGCCTCTAGCGGCCGCTGGCTGAGGATGTGACATATATATGTGATATATATGTGATATACTGTAGATGGTGCGGGCACTCATTGGCTAGAACAGAGTGGAAACTGCATTCGCTTTGAGGTAATCATATGATTTTGATGTTCAGGTTCATATGGAAATAATGTTAATGAAGTACTGAACGTAATAAATACATTCTAATGAGAATTATGTCCACTCATTTCACAGGACCACTATCTTGACATCCAAAGTGAGGTTGAGGCATGAAAATTCATGAATCAGATTGTATGAGTGTAGGATGGTGAAAGAGGAGGCACTTGAAAAATAAATCTTTCTATTTCAATATAATATTATAAATCTAGGGTGGGCTGGCACCCCTGTCAGGTCCCTGCCTTGCGCCTATTGGCCCGGGATAAGCTCTGGGTGCTCAGGACCCTATTAATGATTAAGCAGTTACAGAAAATGAACGAATGAATGACTGAAACCTATAAATACTGTTATACTGTTGTTGTGTTTTTGTTGCATAATGCTGCAAATATTACGCTAATCATAGCTAATATGCTAAGATAACAAGTCATAAAATTCACTAGATGTTATGAATTATTGTAGTTTTGCATTTCAAACCCCATTACTTACACTTTACAGAAATGCTTTTTTTATTTAAAAAATCTGAAAACCTCCAACAATTGTACTGCAGGTACTTATAAATATTGCTCAGGGTATAACGATAAACCATCGTGAACTAATTTCAAAAGGCTGTGCACAAGTGAAAGATGAGTTTTTCTGTATAAATGACCTCCTTTGCCTTGAGCTGAAAGCAATCAGAACCAGTGCTGGCCGCAGCTGCTCTGATAACATATTCTAATACTGTACTGGCTGGCTGAGATGCTAACAGCTGCTAATACTTACTCCCACTAACTCACAGAGGAGGAACAGGAGAGGGAGAATGCTGTACTTACTCAAGGCCAAGGTAAATATGGATATACTCCACCTGCATTTGTTGTTGCAGGGGAGAGAAATCAAGACTCAGTGGTATACATTTGGCAAGGCAGAGCAAAGGTTTTCAGACCAGCTTGAGCAGTCAGTTGAGTGAGCTCTCTAAAGGCTTTGTTTTTTCAGTCTGTTAAAAATAAAGCGACTTCCTTTGCCCTTTTGAATTCTACATGGCAGGGGACACATCTGTGACCATTTGTTATGCAACCCTGCTGTTTCATTTGATGTACATTTGCAGGCACATTCATTTCCTGCACTTAAAGACTTTTCTCTTGTTTGCTATCCCAGACGAAAAGGAACTCAGCGACTAAACAAAGAGATTTTGTTAATTCAGCCAAAGTCGTATGGTACTCCTCATATCACTTCTTCAGTTAAGATCTGATGATATCTGAGTGTAAGGGATATACCGTTTGAATGGCTCACACACCTCAAATGGCTATGTTTAATCAGATCTGCCTTAAGACACATTAAACCCAGGCCAAATCTATGACACCACCACACCACTCCAAAGAAGCATCCAGTGAACTCCAAAGAACCCTTTTTGATGCTACATGGTCCTGGAGCCTGTCCTAGTGGTCATGGGGTGAAAGCAGACAAACAGTCTGGACGCCGCTCAGGTTGCCAGTCCATCACTGAGCAAACACACAGATGAACACATTGATACACACAGTCACATCTAGAGGCAATCTGTCATCTCCAGTTCACCTGCATGTCTTTGGACTGTGAGAGGAAACCAGAATTCCCAGCAGAGAACAAGCTCCACACAGAAAGGAATCTGGGCCACCCTGGCTCGGAATCAAACCCCAGACCTTCTTGCTTTGAGGCGACAGCAGTACAGAATACCACCCTGCAGTTGTAGACACTATTTTCATATTTTATTCAAGAGAATATATCTCTAGTCACCATTTAGTTACGATTAGCGGTTACAAATAACTTCAATTACCTCTAAAAGGTTTAAACAACGCATTTTCTTTAGTTGTGTTCGAAAAGTGCGCTCGTTCACTATGTAGGGCATTATGTAGTGAATCAGCCATTTTGTAGTGTTGTTCGAAATCCCGAACGTCAATTCACCCACTAATTAGTGCACTACAAAATCGCTGCGCGACCCCAAAATCTACTGTCCAGACACAGTACACTACATGAATACACATATACCATCATGCACTGCAGGTTTCTTTTACTATGGACGAGTGCACTTTTTGAACACACTCTAAGAAGAGGAGCAGCAATGGAGAACGTCATGCACAAATGTGAGTAGTGTTTTGTTGTTCAAGTTTATCATAACATTATGGTAATGTATTAAGTCCCATGGAACCAATGGTATGAATTATTTAGTCTTTAAATCACATATCGGTCCAAATGGAGAGACAGAGATAAGTTGCCAAGATCCGGCGCACTATTTAAGCAACAGTTAGTAAAAAAAGTAACATCCCGAGTGTCCGAAATTAACTAAACGTTGCCTCCCCTTGTTCACTAGTTAACCCCCTATATAGCAAACACTATGTAGTGAACGAGTGAACGAGTGCACTTTTCAAACACAGCTTAAGTCCTATCATGTGAAACGTGATTTGTTTACAACATAGTAACATATCATAATAATACGCTTTAGATTTTGTTGATGTAATGACTGCAATAACAGCAAATCACAGGTATTTTCAGATTTAATACTTTCTTGAAGCACCTCTTTTGCTCAACTGTCTCTGTTGCTCAACTGAAGAGCAAATTTCCAAACCTCACTCAGTCCAAAAGCATTTTTTTTTCTGGAAAATCACGTTTTAATTGTTTTACCTATCGGAAAGCAATTCTTACAGGAAATATGTTTGAACTGAAATGATTCAGTTACTAGTCATTTTTCAATGCCTGTCTCTAAAGTGCAACTCCTGCACATTTTAGTACAGGCCAATTTGTTTAAAAATATAATGAAATCAATTTTTAAGTAAATCGATATTCAAAGTCACAAAATTATGTACAAGTTTAATATTTATATCCTATTACATGACACAGCATAGAGTCAATGACGGCTATCTTTGTTTATGATCTGTCGCCTGGGAGACCTGGGTACGTAAGTACCACTCGCGACTGTACGAGTGGACTGAGTGAGTTTTGGAAATTCACCTAATCTTGTACTGTGTATTATGCGAGGACTGAGTGAGTTTTGGTCGGTTATACTATTGCACATAAAGAGGTAATGTAAAAATATGCCAATAGAAGTGCTACCTAAAAAAATCACAAAAAATGGACTGAGTGAGTTTTGGAAATTTGCTCTTCAACTGTGCACATCCTTTTTCTAATATTTTGTGGAAGTTTGGGTCTTTTGTTTAGGCCTATATCAACTTCCAGAATCTGCATCATGTTCCTACAGTTACTTCACTCTGGTTTGCAGAACTGTTTTAGAGGTTCTTTACACTCACACATTTCATTTATAGAAATCACTCTACAAAGAAGCATCCACTGAATCTAAAATGGTTCTTTTTATTCTTTTATCACTCCAAGGAACCCCTTTTGACCCGTGAGTGAAATCATGCAGAAGGAAAAGTTAGAAGGTTAGTTGACAGGATTTCAGTAGGATTGAGATCAGAGCTTTTGATTTATTTTTTGTTTGGCCTGGCTGTGATTTGGATCATTGTCAGGTTGAGAAGTCAATCTCTTTTTCATTTTTGAGCTTTCTGGCAGAAGGCAGCAGATTTTGCGGTAAAAATGTCCCTCGGACTCCCTGTCCCAACAAAAGAAAAGAGGCTCCAACATGGCCTAAGAGGTTCAGACTATGGTCACATCAGATCATGAGGCTCTGTCCCACTTCTGGAAATCTAATACATCTTCTTGCTAAATGTAAAAAAAACTTGGATATTCACTTTTCCTGCCACACTTTCCCACAGCTTAGACTTGTAGAGAACATATTAATTGGTCGTAATAATCAGCATCTAGCCTTCTAAATACCTGCAGCTCCTTTCTAAATTTATTTTGAGCTAATCAGAGTACCTTTTATAGATGTCAAATGAGGGCAAATTACCTTTTTTAAGTGATTAGCAATTTGAGGGCTTCAAACAAAACACTCACTGTAAAGGTTATTGGGGTTTATATGTTATGATTGTCTTAATTTTGGTCTTTGCCTCAACCTAATGTAAGAGTGTGTAGACATTTTATATCCACTGCAAGTACTGTGTCATGCCCCTCTAAATAGTGTCCAATGTTTACACACTATGAAATAAGGTACTTAAATGTGTACCCCTTGATGATATAATACACTATGTGGACAAAAGTATGACCATTACGCTAACAGGGACTTTACATAGACTTTAATATGCAGTTGGTCCCCCTTTGCTGCTATATCAGCTTCCACTCTTCCTGGAAGGCTTTCCACTAGATTTTCGAGTGTTTCTCTGGGAATTTGTGCCCATTCATTCTGTAGAGCATTTATGAGGTCAGGCACTGATGTTGGATGAGAAGGCCTGGCTCTCAATCTCCGTGCCAGTTCATCCCAAAGGTGTAGGATGGGGTTGTCAGGACTCAAGTTCTTCCACACCAAACTCTTTGTGCACTGGGGTACAGTCATGCTGGAATAGAGAAGTTTCTTCCCCAAACTGTGTCCATTAAGTTGGAAGCATGGTGTTGTCTAAAATGTCTTGGTATGCTGTAGCATTAGGATTGCCCTTCACTGGAAGTAAGTGGCCTTATAACTCATAAGTCTATGTCACCATAACCAAAGCTGTGGAGTCTATGTCCTATAACTTTCAGATGAGTGACAGTGTCATTTGACAGTGACATTTTGATCCAGGATGACCAAAAATATAAATTCAGGAACTTTCAAGAAGATTTCATCATATAAGACATATGATTTTGTGCCATCATTTACCATGATACATACAATGTTAGCAATGTTGTAACATCTTCTGTAAAGCTTTCCCAGAAAAGTACATCCTGTTTCTGCAGGCAAGGGGAGACAATTCCCATACTAAGACAGGCGACAGGACCCCTAAAGAAATGTGGGACGAGCAGATATCTACAAACATTTGGACAATCACTGGAGTTATGACACTGTAGTGTTTTTCACCTATTATTTGGTAAATGTTGTTGAATTAGGGTGCGAATAACTAAGACACTTGATTATCCTCCTGGAATACAGCAACATTTTGGGAAAACTAGAATTGTGCCAAAATGAATGTTACGTGAAACCAGCACTCCCACGGTCAACAAATAATTTGTTTCAAGAATGCAGCAAAAGCAATATAACTCAAATATAATCTGATCAGACGTGTTAAAAGAATATTACTGTAATCTTAAGCAAGTCAAGTCTTTAGTATCCGTTTAAAAGACACAGAAAGTACAGAAAGCAGGACAGTGCTACAAAGTATTAGGTAGTTGTTTTATTGGAACAAGTAACTCGTCACCTCTGTTGGTTTAACTAATTTCAAATATTCTGTCACACTCTTTGGGATTAGAGTTTTGCCATTCCTTTCTGCTTTGATTTTTCCTTGATCACTTTACTTTCATGGGTGTTTCAGTCATATTTAAAGCACCTTTATAGTTGTATGGAATCAGTGAGGGGAACTAATACTCAAAGTTTACAGTTCTTGTTCATATCTTTATCTTTATCTTCATCTTTTGGATTTACTAGAATTGCATCTTATCAACCACACTCCCCAGTCTCGCCCACCCACTGTAATTGGGTGCTTAAAAGGGACAGAGGAATAACAGAGTCATCAACAAGCTGGAGTCAAAACAGGAAAGAAAGTTCAGTGATGAAAAGAAAGCGGTGTTCATCAAAGAAGTTCTTTCCCACCAAAAAAAATCTGCAGGGGTGTTAATTCACTCCAGGTAAGAAAACAGAGTACACATTCTCTAGGCATGTGTTTGAGACTTTGTCTCTGCCACTCTTAAAGGTATGGGGTGCCATTTGTAAATACAGCTTCACAAATTTAAAGGTGTCATTTTTTCATCATTTAGCGCAATGTTCACACAATTTTCACACATTTAGAGCTAAATGTGTTAAAAAAACAGTGTTATGTTTTGGTACATTTTCTTGCTGCGTAATTGTTAAATGTTAAATTTAAATGTTAAATCTAAATCTAAATGTTAAATCTAAATCTAAATGTTAAATGTTCAATCTAAATGTTAAATCTAAATCTAAATGTTCAATCTAAATGTTAAATCTAAATCTAAATGTTAAATGTTCAATCTAAATGTTAAATCTAAATCTAAATGTTAAATGTAAAATCTAAATGTGATTACAATTGGCAGGGGGCGGGACTGCGTGCTGTGATATCCCAACACCAACATGGAGGATTTGCCTTAAATGATCTTAAATGTAAATGTTAAATATGAAATATATATCTCGCATTCTAAATGTGAAACTTCACAGTTAGATAGGGCTCAATGAGCCCTTTCCAAATACCCATCGTTTGCCATGATAGCCCGCGGCAATCTGGAGTTATTAGCCGAAAACCGTTCACCTCCGACAAGAGTAATGGGACACCCGGGCAACATTAAACATTTAGATTTAGATTTAGATTTAAGATTTAGATTTAACATTTAACATTTAGATTTAGATTTAACATTTAGATTTAGATTCAATATTTAGAATTAACATTTAACATTTAACATTTAGATTTAGATTTAACATTTAGATTTAACATTTAACATTTAGATTTAGTTTTAACATTTGGATTTAACATTTAACATTTAGATTTAGATTTAACATTTAACATTTAGATTTAGATTTAACATTTACATTTAACATTTAACATTTAGATTTAACATTTAACATTTAGATTTAACATTTAGATTTAACATTTAACATTTAGATTTAGATTTAACATTAAGATTTAGATTTAACATTTAAATTAAACATTTAACAATTACGCAGCAAAAAAATGTACCAAAACAACACTGTTTTTTTAACACATTTAGCTCTAAATTTGTGAAAATTGTGTGAACATTGTGCTAAATGATGAAAAAATGACACCTCTAAATTTGTGAAGCTGTTTTTGCAGACGGCACCCCATATAAAGATAGTTTCTCAACAAAAAGTAGTTTCTTTCGAGACCCTCCAAGTAAATGTACACGTTTTAAAAGTAAATCGAGTGGAAAACATGATCAGTCGCACATACAGCCTACCTATGAATCATTCAAGCACAAAGCCTCATAACCTGAACCAGTGAAGAAACAGGTGCAAGTAATTCCGGTACCTTGTATCTGTAATCACTTTGCAGCCTGTCTCAGTAAGACATTTGTTTCATTTCTTTTTTTAAAATCTACTTAAAATGCCAAAAACAAGACAGTTTGACAGGCATGAAATAGTAATTTTGCACCAGCAAAGCGATTCAAAGCCAAATATGAAGAGAAATGAGAGGTGGCTCAATACTTTTGCACAGTACCGTATGTAATGTAGCATATATATTCATATTTATTCTTTTAAAATGTGATGTGGGTATGTGCATGTTTTTTTTAATAAACAAAAAAGTGTCTGAATACTTACTTCCTCTTCTGTAATTTTTTGTTCATAAAGGTGTATGACCAAACAACTGCTGAATAATAATCTCACTAGGTCACAGGATGCAAAACAAAAAATATTTATTTTTATAATTATTACAACAATATTTTTGTCCAGTAGTCATTTCAATTAATTTAATGCCCATGATTCAAATTATTGACAAAAAAAAAACAAAAAACATGACCATATCAGTATTTTCAAGCAACTGCAGGGTCTCAGACATATAGACGACAGTTCCTTGTGATACACACCCTTTTTTCCTATGTCCCTGTCTCTAGGATCTAAATCTGGAGGAAATTCCTCATTATGCATTATTATGTTCATTAGCACATGAGAGCAAGCCACTAGACAGATGGAGGCACAGGGGGAGAAAGAGAAGAAGAGAGCTGGCAATGTACATTATATGGACAAAAGTACTGGGACACACCTGGTTTTCAGGATTTGGGTTAAGCCCTTTACTTCCAGTAAAGGTCAATCTTAATGCTCCAGCAGACCAAGACATTTTGGACAACACCATGCTTCCAACTTTGTGGAAACAGTTTGGGGAAGAACCTTTTCTATTCAAGCATGACTGTGTCCCAGTGCACAAAGCAAGCTCCATAAAGACATGGCTGGATGAGTTTGGTGTGGAAGAACTTGACTGGCCCAAACAGAGCCCTGACCTCAACCCCATCCAACACCTTTGGAATGTACTGGAACGGAGTTTGTGAGCCAGGTCTTCTTGTTCAACATCAGTACCTAACCAAATAAAATCTCTTCAGAATGAATGGGCACAAACTCCCAGAGAAACACTCGAAAATCTTGTGGAAAGTCTTCCAAGAAGAGTGAAAGCTGTTCTAGCTGCAAAGGGGGGAGCAACTCCATATTAAAGTCTATGTATTTGAAAGCACAGTCATTAAAGTCCCTGTTGGTGTAATGGTCAGGTGTCCCAATACTTTTGTACATATAGTGTATCTGATTATGAATAGATAGATAGATAGATAGATAGATAGATAGAGGTTTTATTATCATTGTGTCAGTACTGGGGGTGGGCACACGCAGAGGTCTGTGCGCATAGGTCTGGTTCAGGGGGGTGGTCTCTTACCGGGGCAGGTTGAGGGTCAGGGCGGGGCATGCAGTATGAAATCACAAATTAGGTACGCATTTGCGCTGTGAAGACTGAAAACTGCCGTGCATTTGTGTACCACTTATGTCAACCACTGTTTAT